>CM034155.1:623960597-624405498 GCA_019776745.2 Taxus chinensis
CACCCTACCCCCTCGTCATCCTTAATCCTACTTTCATCTAACATGGCCCCCATGGCCAACCTTTATCTTCTCCATCCACGTCTAATAAATCTACCATATACCAATCCTAATCCTAGAATATCCAAGGGACTCCCAAGTCACCCCCCAGCTCCTAACTCTTAATCCGAAATTTCCTGCCTCCCCCCCGTCCCCAATCATATCAACAATCCAAATTTAGTTCCTAAGTTCCTCAGAGCCATCATTCTCCAAATCCTATGTGTTTCCACACCACCCGGGGAGAACCCCCACCTCCTACCTCAACTCAACCAACATTCAACACCCAGCTCTCTCTCATCAACATCGACTCCATCCTTTAAATCCACACAATCTACCTCTCCCAAATCCACCAATCTAACATATCATCTCCATAAAAATATACTACACCCTCTTCATCCCCATCTACCTTATCCAATCCATCCAAAATCAACCATCTAATCCTACATAAACAACCCTACACCATCCACCTCTCCGAAACCAACCAAATCCAATCCCAAACCAAACTCCACTACCAATCCAAAAAAAAAACCAACCTCTTAAAGCCCCCAAGGATAATCCTCCATAAAAAATCCAAACCATCTTAATCCAAATACTAAACCTACATTCAAATTAGATCAATCCAATCAATCTTCTCTTATCCTACCTAACCCACCCTTATTACCCACACCATCTCTCTTACCAACCCCAAATGCTTTCGCCTCTTTACGTGAAACCCTAACTATCATATTCCATTAGCTTAAAAAACTTTAACATGATCATTCACCCACCCATAAAACATCATTATTCTAACATTCCCAATACATCTTGGTATAGGGACCATTACTATTGTGACTTCCACCACACCCATGGACATTCACTTAATCAATGTCTATAATTCCAATCTTACATCCAAAACCTCTTTAACCAACAAATTCTTGTCCTTGTACCTCTTTAACCATCATCCTATACCTAACCATCCCCTTTCTAAATCCCCATCCTCTCTTAAACCCTATCCTCATAAAAAATCCAAATTCAATCCATCCCAACCATCCACAAATACAAACAAATCCAACAAATCCAAAACTCCCCCCACCTAAACATCTAAATAAATCCAAATCTAAAACCCATCTTTTGTTAAGTGTGTCCTATTAACAGATGAGAAAACAAACATCCCCCAATCTAATATTGACATCATTACTTCATCCTCTTCCATATCCACTTCCTTCCATAGAGCTAAAAAGATGCTTTCTAACATCAAACATCGTGGTAAAGGCTTATGTATCCATGAACAAGGCATCCTTACTCCCATCACCCATCCTCCCAACTTTGGACAATAAGGCATAATGTATAAAGCTCTCACTAACGATACCCAATCACAACTTGATCCTACCAATTCACTTGATCATCCCATCAATCCATGTACTAATCCCCAATCCTCTAATCCTTCTACACATCCAAAAAACCTAAAATCAGATTGAGAATTTTGGTTGTCCTTTACACACGGATGTTCTTTCCTCATCCCTCCATCCTCATTCCAATCCAATACATCTTCACAAATGCTCAATTAACTTAATAGTACATGATGTAAGTCATTATTACCTATTACACTTGTGTGACCTTGGTTTATCCTTACTTTCAACATCCAAGAATGAGCATATCTTAGAGATCTAATCACTTAACTAATATATCTTAATTAACTTGTGGTGAATACCCTTGGGTGAATTCTCTGACACTCTATCCAATGTCATCACCCCACTCATATACAACCCCCATTAATCCATTGATGATTATTAACCCCTTGATATTTTTCAAGAGATTAGAAGCTATTTTTAAAAAATACAAATATAAAAAAGAAAAAATCATATCAAAATTAAAAATATCAAATAAAATCCACCTCAATACTCTCTCTAGGGGTGTTTACAACAACTCTACAGGGGCTATGGATGCATGGCTGGAAGTAGAGCAATGTTGTGACAATAATTAGATGTGTCTCTGTCGGGCTGTGGATGCCTGGCTGGTAAAACAACAATGCATGACTTAACCTTTCATTCACCTTCCATCTAAGTACTTGACTTAATCACTCCATATACTTTGGATAACTTTTTTTACATCCTACCCATTGAGTCTTCACTTCAAGTGGTAATTAACTATGAATTTTACACATAATTTGATCTCGAAGAGACATTGCACTTGTATGTTGCTAAGCATTTCTTAGGTCACACTCTTGTTTTAGTCCCACTTTTATTTTACAACATGTGATTTTAAGCCTATCTTTTGTTCATCATGCTTTCAAACCATCTGTCCTTTGCATCTACATCCTTTTGCATCCATCATCCATGGGAAATCGATGATCCTATTGCTTTATCCTATCCACCCCCTTTAACTCATCATCATTATGATAGGCAGAAACTTTATATTCCTCTAGGGGCTCCATCCTTTAATTTTTATTCTTCCTTACACTTGGGGGCACCGCAAACTAGAATATCATCCATCATCCCACCCTTTACTTGGGGATATATCTTATCCAATCATCTCACATCCTACCTTATCCAATTGACTAAGTCATCACCTAGTCCCATATCCTACCTCATTACATCCCTTATCCGGGAAAACTTCCTTTATCTTATCCAACCAATCCCTTTATCCCACATCCCTTATCCTCTCCCAAATTCATCCCTTTACCTCTACTCCCTATCCACATCTACCTTGGGAATTATAGGAGAAAGTCACCTCCTTTCAACCCCCCATCCCTATCACATATTTATCCCACCACATCTAAACTATCTTAAAAATCTAACAAAATCAAAAAAATCTTAAAAATACATCAAAATCAGCAACATGTATACAATCTAAAACACTTTTTTATGCATTTGTGTGTGTTTGCATGTTTGCTTGTTTATATTTTTCTTGTATTTTGGCCGATGATATGAGGACACTTTTGTTTCTTTTTATTTACACGGTCCAATGATATGAGGACTATATTTTTCTTATCTTAATCAATCCAATGATATGATGACCATCATAATATTAATCAATCCAATGATAAGATGACCATAATAATATTAATTTTTCCAATGAGTATAAGGATCCAGAGGCATCTAACAATTAAAACATTATGGTATTTATACCACTGGTGCATCTTTCTATATGCCACATCTTAATAAACTTGCTAATGATGATAATTGTGGGCACTTAATGATAGCACCAACCTATTTACACCATCACTTTAGCCTAATCATCATCACCTTATTCAACCAAATTTTCATCAATCATCTAACATCCATATCATCAAATCTTATTCATTATATCAATCTATCCAATCCTATCAAATCCTATCATCCAAACATCTTTACATCCAACCTCCAAAATTCAAATCCTAACCCCTTAACTGGGGCATCCAAAATCCAAATCATCAAAATTCAACATCCAACATCCAACCTCTAACATCAAAAACATCATCATATCTAATTCTAGCCACTGGACAGGGACAAAAAAACATCCTCGAAAGCATTTAATATCCAACAAGAATACAAAAGACTCTACCCCTTCACTGGGGCATTATGCATCCAAAACATCAACCCCTTGAGTGAGGAATCCAAAATCAAAAATCCAATATCTACTCTAATATTATACTTCTTCTAATCTGCTTTAACCTCCTCCTTTCCTCTCCTAATATTCTAATCATCTTCTAATCATCTCATCCTACACCTTCAAATCTTCTCATACTTAATAATCTCATCTACTCACTCGTGCCTATCCTCTTTTCAAGTGGTTACCCACCCCGTTCCTCCCCGCCTAACCCATCGAGGGGGTATCATATCACCATCTTAACATATTCTCTTATTTTCTTTGAATTGTCATTGCTCCACAATAACACTTCAAAAAGGGGGAAAATGTAGACACCTAAAGTGTCTACATGACTAATTAGCATTAATCATATCCAACATTTTAGCCTCATCATCATTTATCTACCACCAATCCATTTTAATTCATTTTCCCCTTTATCGATCATCTAATATCTCATTTCATCATTAATCCATTTATTATAATATTTCATCATTTATCTCAATATTCCATTAAAAACCCCTTTTTTAATATCTATTATATAGCATTAATCCTTTTATCCCATTTCACCATTAATCCTTTTATTGTATCACATTATCCTATCTAAATCCCACTTAACATTTATATGAATTTAATATTCCTATGTCTCACCTATCCTAGTCTATACCTACACCTACCACAAGGTATTCCATGTAATCACTCATCATTAATTATCCTAATCACATCATTAATCTAAACTAATCATGTGTACATCAGAATACACCTCAAAATCTAGAGGGTTATATTTCTAGAACCCTATCTAATCTTCCAACTATTATTTCCCTCTCCCATTAGAATATTTGAATCTAGAATTATCCATTCTAGAATTCTCTAAAAATATCTACACAAATCCAATCCTCTCATAAAATTTCAGCCATTAGATTCAATCCAACATGGATTAATCCTCACCATCCAATTTCCACTCACAAACTATAAATTTGCACTCTTATCCTATATGAGAACTAGTTTTTGGGAGACCATAATCTTGTTACTTCATCTTTTGATCATCAATCATCCATCTTCATCCTTCAAGCCTCAATCAAGCCATCAAAAGTCTTCATCGAAGAATCCAAAAATCAATCATCAAAGAGGAGGTGTTTTCCAAGCCCATCCACAACAAAATTTGAAGCATCCAAGTTTAACCCAATCAATCCTCCAATCCACAAGAAAATCCACCATTAAAAAATGATAATTACATGCTATGAGGTAAGTGAAGGTATAATTCTCCCTCTTTCCATCGTTGCTTGATATGAGGTAGAAAATAGTAGTGTTAGTTTAGGATTTAAATCAATTTATTTCCTATTTTTCACACTAACACCATTATTTAGTCTATAAAGCCTTATCACAGTGATCACATCACTTGATGGCTCATACTCATGATAGAGTTTGACATAGAGTTTATCTCTTAGTAATTAATCAAGGGCCAAGATATCGCAAATAAATTACCTAATGCCCCCCTTCCTGATAACCATATTCCTCATGATCAATTTCCAGATGAGTCTATCAAAAAATTTAAACATGAATATTCTCCTCTCAAATGAACCTATTCTTTGACAACTCTAACTCTATACAAGGGGGATATTCCACAGTTATTATCATTCCTCCTTGGGACACCCCTATTCCTATTGCTTCCAAAATTAACTTCTAATGCACTAACAATATGGTCTAATATAAAGCTCCCATCTTAGGCCTTCAAAATGCTATCTTACTTGGCATCCAAGTCCTTGATATCTATGGGGATTCTTAGTTTATCATTAATCAAGTTAAAGGAATCAATCAATGTAAGAATGAGATCCTTTAAAATTATTAGAACATTGTCAAATTACTTTTGGAGGAATTTTATTTATGTTGGGGGTTAGCACACTGGTTGTACAGATAATATATCAGATCTAAGCATACATGCAAATAAAAGTGGATATTCTACCAAAAGAAATATACAATTCAAGAGACATAAATCAACAATAAGATTTAGCGTGGTTCACCCAGTGTGGACTACGTCCACCAAGAAACAAACCAATCTATTATCCAAATCTTTGACAAGATATACAATGAAGATTTACAATCTTCCAAACCTCTTAGATGTTCAGTACTTTCTTCCTCCAAGCCTTTTTGATTCTTTACCAAGAATTTTCTCTTTCATAATTATCTTGTAATTATGATCAATCCTATACTCTAAACCCTAGCTTTTTGCTTTAAATAGTTGTTTAAGAATTTAGGGCACTTAGCCATGCAATTACATTCATTAAATCTATTCTTATGATAAAAATAGATATAAAACCTGAGAGTTAATTAAAAGCTCGTTACACAGGTAACCAACGCCAGTTCTTCCCAACCGTCGCTAGTTCCAACTTTCCCTGACCGATGCCGGTCACATCTTAACCGATGACAGTTACTATCACTTTCCATAAAGTTAAATTTACATGCTAAAACATGAGTAATTTAGCTCCATACTCAACAATATCCCACTTGGAGATTAATTACTGCACACTGTACCTGTACAACACCATTCTTGGTTCCTCCTTGGCTTTTTTTCTTCCTCCTCGAGCCTCAAACTTGAAGAAAAACAGAAGTGGAGTGTAGCTCCAACTTATCCTTTGCTAACGGCTTAGTTAGCATATCCGTAGGGTTCTTACTTGTATGAATCTTTTCTAGATTCAACTGTCCATCCTCCAATACCTATCGTATGAAGTGATACCTCAACTGAATGTGTTTCATTTTGGAATGAAACACTAAGTTATTTTCCAAATGGATTGCACTCTGACTGTCGCTGGAAAACTTTACAATCATCTTGCTCCTTTCCCAACTCCTCCATGAACCTACTCATCCATATCATCTCCTTGCTAGCCTATGTAGCTGCAACATACTCTGCCTCTGTAGTAGACAAAGCCACAACTTTATGCAATCTTAAAATCTAGCTAACTTCCATCTCACCTATTGTGAAAATATATCCAGTAGTGCTCCTCCTACCATATAGATCTCCAACCATATCTGAATCAACATAGCCACATAATGAACTATCCAAACCTCCGTAACATAACTCCATGCTAGAAGTCCCTCTCAAATACCTGAGTATCCATTGGACTACTTTCCAATGTTCTTTACCTATATTAGCCATAAACCTGCTCACAACTCCCACTGCTTGTGTAATGTCCGGTCTAGTACAAACCATAACATACATAAGACTTCCTACTACTGAATCATAGGGAACATGTACCATGTACTCAACCTCCTTTTGTGATGTAGGACACTGATCTTTGCTTAATTTGAAGTGTCTAGCCATAGGTGTACCAACAAGTTTTAAATTTTTCATATTAAACCTTTCCAACACCTTATTAATATAAGCTTCCTGAGAAAAATATAATTTCTTATTTTTCCTATCTCTGTGTATTTGCATGCCAAGGATTTTCTTTGCAGATCCTAAATCCTTCATTGCAAATGTGTGAGCTAGCTTTCTCTCAAGCTCACCAATGTCCTGCATACTAGATCCTGCAATAAGCATATCATCCACATACAGTAACAAAATAATATAGTTCCCATTTCCAAGTTTCTTGAAATAAACACAATGGTAAAATTCACATCTCAAGTAACCATGCTCATGCATAAAACTATCAAACCTCATGTAGCATTTCCTTAGAGCTTGCTTGAGTCCATATAGACTCTTTTTCAACCTGCACACCAATTTCTCCTTACCCTTGACTTCGTAACCAAGCGGCTGCTGCATATGAATCTCTTCATCCAAATCACCATGAAGGAAATCCATCTTCACATCTAGTTTCTCTAAATTAAAATATTCTACTACAGCTAAACTCAATACAGTACGAATAGAAGTCATCTTAACAACAGGATAAAATATTTCACCAAAATCAATACCTACCTTATGTGTAAATCCCTTTACTACAAGTCTTGCCTTGTACCTTTTCTGTCCACCCTCTTCTTCCTTGATCCTGTAAACCCACTTTTTTTGCAATGTCCTCTCGTCTGCTAGCAACTTAACCAAATCTCTAGTTTGGTTTTGTTCCAAGGAATCCATTTCCTCATTCATACCATGTTCCCACTCCACGTGGGTCTTATCCTGCATTGCTTCTTCAAAGCATTCTAGTTCACCATTATCAGTCAATAACAGATTAAATAGAGAAGGTGTAAATCTTTCTGGAGGTTTACTTACCATTTGTGACCTTTTCACAGAAGTTTGGGGTACTGGAGGCTCAATCTGGGCTTCTTGAACATTTTTGTCCAACTCTGACAGTGACCGCCACCGGTCACCTCTAACTGACATCGGTTCGGCCAACTGACACTAGTTCTGATCCTCTATAACCATCGGTGGTTCATCTGACTGATGTCGGTCAGGGCGTAATCGACCACAGCTACTGTGTATTTCTGTAGGTGTTTCTTTAAAACCTGAGAGTTCATTCTCATCAATAAACTTCTCAATTTTCTCATCCTTGGGTATCGAAATTTGATCCCTGTACATTCTCTTTTCATTCCATTCAACATCACGACTCCTAACAATCTTAGAATTGTCTAAATCCCAAAAATGGGATATGAAATCACTAGATCCATAGCCAATAAAAGTACATCTCTTGTATTTTGCATCCAACTTTTTCCTATTTTCCTTATCAACATGCACAAAAGCTTCTAGACTAAAAACTTTAAGAAAAGAAAGATCTACCTCTTTTCGAGTCTAAGCTTCCTCTGGTATTCCTCCATCTAGTGAACTTGAAGGACCACGATTAATCAAATAAACCGTTGTATCAACTACTTTTGCCAAAAATTGTAAGGGAAATCCAGAATGTATCCTCATACTTCTAACACGTTCCATGAGTGTCCTGTTCATTCTCTCTGCAACACCATTCTCTTGTGGTGTTCTTGGAACCATTCTTTCTCTACGTATTCCATTCATTGAACAATAATCATTAAAATCCTTGCTACAGTATTCACCATCGTTGTCAGATCTAAGGCACTTTAAATTTGAATTTGATTCATTCTCAATAAGAGCTTTCCATCTTTTAAAAGTTTCTAAAACATCATATTTATATTTAATACAATAAACCCATACCTTTCTTGTAGCATCATCAATGAAAGTAACATAATATTGGGATCCACCAAGTGAAGCTACTTGAGCTGGTCCCCATACATTTGAGTGTACAAGCTCCAATTTTTGTTTCTTCTTATATGCCCCAACTTTGATAAATCTCACTCTCTTTTTCTTTCCAAAAATACAATGCTCACAGAAATCAAGATCTACATCTTTCAAATCTGATAACTTACCCTTAGCCTTTAATATTTGCATTCCTTTTTGACTCATATGGCCCAACCGATTATGCCACGTACCTGTATCTGAATCTGAAGTAGATAATGCAGAAAAGGAATCAGTAACACAGGTAGATAAATATAATGTTCCTACCTTCTTACCTTTTTCCACAACAAGAGAACCCTTGGTGACTTTCCAAGAGTCTCCTGTAAAAGTAGCCATGCAACCAAATTCACCTAGTTGTCCTACAGAAATAAGATTTCTCCTGAGGTTTGGCACATGCCTCACATCTTTCAATACCCATGTATTTCCATTCTGTAATTTTAGATGAACTTCCCCTTTACCAATAATACTACAAGGTTCATCATCACCCAAATAAACATGCCCTAAATTGCCCTAGACATAATTCCTAAAATAACCCTTATTAGGGGTTACATGGAAAGAAGCTTCTGAATCTAAAATCCAAGATTCAATTTTATCATCTAAAGAAAGCATAAGAGCATCTTGCATTACTTCTGATGCAGCAAGATTCACATCTTTACCTTTTTCTGGTTGTTAATTCTCTTTATCTTTTGACCAAATTTTTTTTCTTTACATGTCCTTTCTTTCCACATTTCCAACAAGTAACTCCTTTACCTCTGGATTTAGATTTGTTATCCCTTCACTTTGATTTCCTATTACTCTTACTCTTGGATCTCTCCTTTTTCCTACCCCTGCTTTCTACATTCAAAGCATTTCCAGATGATGATTCCTTTGCACTCTTCCTGCGAATTTCTTCATTCAAGATTACACTAACCACGTCATCAAACTTCAAAACATTATTAGCAGATGATGTATTAATAACATCCATTACCAAGTTATCCCAACTATTAGGCAAAGAACATAATAATAAGAGTTCTTTCACTTCATCATCAAATGGTATTGCAACCGATTTTAACTGATTTACTATAGATCTGAAATCATTCAAATGACCGGATGTAGATTCACGTTCATGCATCTTAGAACTAAATAGTTTCTTCATTAAATAAACTTTATTTGAAGCACTAGGTTTTTTATATAAATTAGCAAGAGATTTCATTAACTCTACCGTAGAATTCATTTTTTTATATTGGAAGCCACTGATGCCACCAAGCTCAATCTTATAGATCCCAGAGCCTTTCTGTCAAGAATCTTCCATTATTCATTAGTCATCTTCGTAGGTCTAGACTTCTCATCCAACGGTAAGTACAAATCTCTTTGATACAAATAATCCTCTATCTACATCTTCTATAATTGATAATTTCGGCTGTCAAATTTCTCTACCTTGTATTTGTTCTCTTCTTCCATTGCTGTAGCTCCCACTCAATTAGAAAACCCCCTATGAGTAAATATGTCAACACACAAAACCCTCAAACAAAGATCTGATACCAGTTGTTGGGGGTTAACACACCTGTTGTACAGATAATATATCAGATCTAAGCATACATGCAAATAAAAGAGGATATTCTACAAAAATAAATATACAATTCAAGAGACATAAATCAACAATAAGATTTAACGTGGTTCACCCAGTGTGCGCTACATCCACCAAGAAACAAGCCAATCTATTATCCAAAGCTTTGACAAGATATACAATGAAGATTTACAATCTTCCACACCTCTCAGATGTTCAGTACTTTCTTCCTCCAAGCCTTTTTGATTCTTCACCATGAATTCTCTCTTTTATAATTATCTTGTAATTATGAGCAATCCTCTACTCTAAACCCTAGCTTTTTGCTCTAAATAGTCATTTAAGACTTTAGGTCACTTAGCCATGCAATTACATTCATTAAATCTATTCTTATGCTAAAAATAGAAGATAAACACTTAGGTCAGATGGAATAGTGACTAAGGTATTCCTACCATGAGGAGGAACATATCCATAAGAAAAATGCCATGAGTAGAGCCGCGGTACTCATATTTAAGGTAGAAAATACATAATGCGGAGAACCACATAGATTCAAATCACTACAAAATATATGACTGGTTGTAGATGGATGAAAGATCTATTTTTGCGAATAAGATCGTGTAAGGTAGATTTTAACAGTAGAAGGGCCTTAGATGTAAAGCATTAAGATGTTCCATTTCAGGTACACCATCCATGGAAGATAGATGATAAGTCCCGAACCGATATTTATGAGTGATTATGTACGGACCCATCCAGTTAGGAGAAAACTGACCACACTGACTCCTTTCTAGTGTAGTGACATTTTGGTTTTCTTTAAGAACAAGATCACCAAATTTGAAGTCACGGTGCTGCAAGTGCTTGTTATAAGCACATTTGACACGTTTAAGGTAGAATTGATGATGCTCAAGAGCATTGAGATGCCGCTCATCGAGTAATTCAAGCTGCGCTAGATGATTTTGACGATAGTCCTCATCGGAGACAAATTCTCTGAGAGAGACAAGAAGAGATGGGATCTGGACTTCCAAAGGAAGAACAGCCTCAGACCCAAAGATAAGAGAGAAGGGAGTAGCACCAGTTAGAGTACAAATGCTAGTCCGATATGCCTAGAGAACAAAAGGGATATGTAAATGCCAATCCCTACCATCTCAACTCGTTACCTTTGCAAGGATATTACGCAAAGTTTTATCGGAAGCCTCAGCTTGGCCGTTAGCTTGGGGATAGTATGGAGAAGAAAAGCTGAGTTTGATATTGAAAGCATCACAGAGGTTCTACAAATCGACCTTTTTTAAAGATTTACCATTGTCTGTGATGATTTTGTGTGGGACACCAAAGTGAAAAATGATGTGTTGATAGACAAAATCAACAATGGGTTTAGCTTTGGTTGATGAAAGAGGAATAGCTTCCACCCACTTAGTGAAGTATTCTGTGGCATTAATGATAGAATGATGACGCTTTGAAGAGCGGGGATTGATGAGACCGATGAGATCAAGACCCCATTGTGAAAAAGGCCACAAATCCGCTGCAGGTTGCAAATCCTGACTAGGTATATGTGTAAGATTAGAATGTTGTTGACACTTGACACATTTCTTAGTGTATTCGCAACAGTATTGATTAAGAGAAGGCCAATAATAACATAAACGTAAGATGCGTTTAGCTACGGCCAAGCCATTAAAATGTCCACAACAGATTTCATCATGGACTTCCTAGATGGCTTTAGATGATTCAGGGGTTTTGAGGCACCGAAGAAAAATACCATCAAAACCACGTTTGTAGAGGATTCCACCTAGAATAGTATAGCAATTAGCATGTAGGATAAAAGATCTTCCACCATTGGAAGTCAGATCTAGAGGAAGCACTAAATGGGATAGATAATAAAAAAGGTGATGATACCACTCATCCTGAGTGTTGGTTGTGACAACATTGATTGAAGTCAACCGCCCGAGATGAGAAGGTTGGTCTAAACACTGAATAGCCACATAAAGTCACGAGTCTTCGGTGAAAGGTGGAATAAGCGAGGATAAAGAAGCCATTGTATTTGTGAATTGGTTCGTAGTGCAAGGAATAGCTTGGATAGTACATTTATCAAAATATTGGAGTTGAAAGAGAACGATATCACGATATTTTTTAAGGATATCAGTCTTACATTGATAAACATCAGTGACTTGATTAATGATGATCTCAGAATCACCAAATATGTCGATATGGCGAGCACCGAGATTAATGGTATTTTGAAGACCTAAAACAAGAGCTTCATATTCAGCCATATTATTGGTACATTCAAAGTTAAGTTTGTGTGCAACTGGGATAGGTGCACCCCAAGGAGGAATCATGACAAAACCTGCACCTCCCCCTTGCTGAAATTTGGATCCATCAAAGAAGAGTTTTATTTTAAATGGAGAAAGACCGAAATCAATTTGTTGGATGTACTCATCTGGGAATCGAGCAAGGGGGACTCGAGTGTCTAGGAGAGGAGTATCAGCTAATTGATCCGCAATGATCTGACCCTTGATAGATTTTTGTGAGAGGAACTCGAGATCAAAATCTGTCATGAGCATGAGCCAACGAGTGATACGATCATTGTGATAGGGTTTTGCATGCATTGTCTTGAGTGGATTGACACTTGTAACAATATAATTTTTGTGATTAAGGAGGTAGTGACGAAGTTTAGAAGTTACGAAGAAGAGAGCACAACATAATTTTTCAGCTTCGGCATAACGTGTTTCATACTCATAGAGAGGTGCAAGAATGAAAAGATGATCTTGATAGCCTTGGATTTTCCGAGGACATCATCGACATAACCTTCCATAGGTTTGTGTAAGAGATCATGGAAGATGTAGGTCATTGCACGTTGATAAGTTGCTCCTACGTTCTTAAGACCGAAAGGCATGACATGATAACAAAAAGTCCCACAAGGAGTTATGAAGGAAGTCTTATGCTGGTCCTATGGTGCGATAAGAATTTGATTATATCCAGAGAAACCATCCATAAGAGAAAGCATCTTATGACCTGTAATTAAATCCACGAGTTGGTCTATATTAGGTAGAGGGAAATCATCTTTTGGACAAGAAAGATTAAGATCCTGGAAGTCGGTGCAAATTCAAATTTTCCCGGTAGCTTTGGTTACTGGTACAACATTTGAAACCCATTGTGGATAGTCAATGGGTTGGATAAAATTAGCGGAAAGAAAGCATTGCAACTCTTCTTTAACAAGCAGGGCTACGTGAGGATGCATTTTACGTAATTTTTGTTTAACCGGTTTGATGTCTGGAAGAGTAATGATATTATGGACCACGATATCAGGATCGAGGCCTGGCATATCTTCATATGACCAAGAAAAAGCTTGGCGATGGTTAGAAAGAAAGGTGGTAAAGTCTCCTAACTCTTGTGGATTAAGAGATCGGCTGACCTTAATGATGCGAGGGTCTTCAGAAGTACCTATATTAAGGTTGATAGTGGATTTATTGAGAAGCGTAGACATGTCTGAAGGAATGGTTATAGGAAGATAAGAGTCCTCTGCCCCCAGATAGGTGAGGACAAAATCATCATCCGCACAATGGATAGTGTTGATAGTGGGAGAGTCATCTTCAATTATTTTAGGGAAGACTATAGGTATGGAAGTGGGTTTGCCATTAGTTTCATAGGTTAGTGGACCTAAGGAAATGGTATTGACTAAAAAAAAAGTTAGGTGGAATGGAAATGGTGTCATCCACATCAAATGATGCTTCTGACTTGATGGGAGAAGATGGTTCCTCAATTGAAAGAGGCTCATCGAGAATGGTGATGGTGGTTTTTGAGAGAGGTTTAAATCCTAAACCAAATTTTTGATGTGGTTTAAGAGTTGGAATAGATGCAAGATCATGCACACCCTGTTCATACTTTCCTAGTCCAAATCCCTTCCACACACATCGATATAAATAAGTTTTTACAAACGTGGGATTCTGTAGATAATCAGACCCTGCTGAATAGGGTTTGGCCCTAGGGGAGAATCCAGGTGATAATGAGGCATATCAAGACCACCGTAAATGAAGTTAGTCTGGTGATTGGGTAGACCAATGTTGATAATGCGACCAAGACCTAGTTGATATTCAGGTTGTTTGTCTGGTCTACCATACTCATTAGGTTTGAGATGGGTGTTAAAAGAAAGAAGAGGAAGCTCTCCTAGTGAAAAACGTTGCAACGTCTCTTCCATATTTTGTAAATCTGGTAGTTTTGTTGCAGGTATAGAAGAGGATGAAGCCTTGTTAGGAGAAAAAGCATTCTTCTTTGGATGGGTATACCCTATGGTCATGTTGCATTGTGCGGAAGGAAAAGGATCTCCTGGATGAGTATAGATTTTACCCTCATACTGATATTTTAAACATCGATGGAGGGTTTATGGGACGCAATGCATTGTACGAATCCAGGAGCATCCGAGGATCATATTATAGTGGAATTTCCCTTCAACAATGTAAAAGAGCTCGTGAAGCAGCTTCTTACCTACTCGAATGGACAGGACCACAGTTCCTAAAGTAACTGCTAGCTGATTGTTAAATGATCAAAGGGTGAAAGGTGGTGGTGAAACTACATTCTTTGGCAACTTAAGTTACTCGAATGTATGGGAGGAAATGATGTTAAGTTTCGTGCCACTGTCAATCATAGTGTGTTTTAACGTAGTGTTGTTGATTTGAACTGTGATAAAGAGTGGTGCCTCTAAATCTTCAGAAGAAAGGGGAGGAATTTCAGAATCCTCAAAGGAAATGGCAGTTGATGGTCTATTCAACCCAACAACCATCTCAAAAGGCTGGGGCTCATCTAAATTCACTGCAATACGGCGCAGATTATCAATCAGAGCCTGGTGATGTTGTGGAGATGATTGAATGAGGTCAAAAAGAGACATTTTGACCGGAGCATTCGTAAGTTGTTTCATAACACTCTCCTCAACTGACATGGGAATCTGAGCCTGAGGTGAAGCACAAATAGAGACCCAAGGTCTTGGGGCTGATGAGGAAGGAGGAACTCCTTCAGGGGTCAGAGAAATGACAACCCATGGTCGAGATGCTGTAGATGATGATGGATTATCATACAGTTGTGCTCTAGTGGTGATATGAATTATGTCGATTTGAGAAGGTGGAAGATCATTTGGAGTGGAATTAATAGAATTAGAGGTTTGGGTAGACCGTTCAGGCTCAGATGTAATTGAGATGAGATAAGGTACTTGTTCTTCCTCCTCTTTTAGCAGAAGATAACTTTCTTCCAAGAGGTTGTTAACGACAGATTGAAGGGCTTTACATCCCTTGGTGTCATGTCCTGGGGTGTGATGATAAGCACAAATCAAATTAGAGTTGAACCAGGAAGGTTTTACTCCTTTAGGATTATAGGGTTTGATTAGAGGAAGAGATATGGATGAAGATTGGATAAGTTGGTGAAGGATTTCAGTATAGAATCCCATAGAAAAAGATGAGGATAGAGATGATAAAGGTGTCTCTTTCTCCCTAACAGACTATCGAGGTAAAAGAATCCACATATCTGGTTTGATAGTCTTTTTAGGGATCATTTTTCTTTTATGGACATCAGGAGAAGTGGCCTTGGGTGCCTGAGATGGAAGTAAGTGAGACAGGATTGATTTTGGTGGAGGAGGAGCTCCTAAGATAGATTTTGAAGAAGAAGAAGATGTGACAAGTGTTGTGGCCTTCAGAGATGAAGAATGCTGCTTGGTCGAAACAAATGATGATTTAGATAAGACTGACTTAGATGAAGGAGGAGCTCCCGAAATAGGTCTAATAGGAGGAACAAAGGGTGCATTGGCTTTTGGTGACGAAGATGATGGACCTGATAAAAAAGGTGATGCCTTTCTAGTGGATAAATTCACTATACTAGGCATTGGTGAAGATGGTGTTGTAGAAGAAGATGATGATTTTTTTGGTATTGTAGAAGAAGATGCCTTCTCAGTCGATAAATCCAATCTTTTATGAGGCGTAGAGAGATATTTTTGAGGGAAAGCACCAAGAGTCTTAATAGTCCAATATATTGGTTTTCCTTTTTCGGGGATGGTGACAACTTCGACCGCATAAGGTGATTGTAACCTTTTCAGGGGAAGCAGATGGCGAGGTACTGATGATGTAATGTTAGACTTTAGTTGTCTCAGTTTAGGTTTAGGAACTGAAAGTGGAGGTGCCAGTGCTATTTCTTTAAATTTTCACTTAATAAAGAAGACAACATCGGTGATGGAAGAAGTGGATGACGAAGAAGTGGTTCCCTGTGAGGGAGATACTTCCAGTACAATAATTGTGGGTGTAACTACTGTAGGAAAGGAAAAGGGAAGGGTCAAAATCGAAGACACTTCCGTTGGTAGAGGAGTTGGTACAAATATAGGTATATTTACCAATTCCATGGTCATGAAAAAAATGGGAGAAATAGAAGTAGATGTATTCGTAGTGGAAACTTGAAGGGATGTGAATGTCTTAAGCATCGAAAGAATGTCTGACGACGAGACAGATGAGGATGAAACTATCTCTGGCATGGATGGAAGATCAGATAAAGAGTCAGAGAGAGATGAATTCTTCTCTAACAATGGAGGAATATTTAAAGATGAATTGTCTGAAGATGGCGGAATTTCAGAGATTAACAGAGTGGGAGGAAGTTCCGATTCGGTTGACGTGTTTGTAGATGGCTTAGGTTTAGAAGATGATTCTTCAGTAGAGATAAAGCTGATAGTATGAGTGTTTGGTTTTTGAGACCCTGAAGCATCATTGTTCGGGGAATGATTGGGAAAATTTTGTTTAAAGACATCAAGTGCTTGGTTTGGGGGAGCATTTGGGTTATCCAGAATGAGCTCGCCTTTATCGATGAATTTTTGGACAAGATTTTTGAAGGTCTGACATCATTCAATGTCATGGCCTTTGGTTCTATGATAATGACAGAAGTCATTTTCCCTATACCAGAATGGTCTTTCTTGGCTTTCATCAAAATTCCTAATAGGGGGAAGTTCGATCATGTGAAATTCCAACATTTTTTCTAAGATAGACATATATGATTCCCCCAACGAAGTAAAAGATCGAGATGACGAAGGTTCTTTTCAAGAAGATGAGGAGTCTCTTCGAGGTGTTTGATTAGAAGTGTTATCAGCTCGTGATGTTTTTAATACGATAGCATTGGTGGACCCCTGATTCTTGTCTTTATTAGAAATGAAAGGGTTTGATTTTGTAAACCGAGAGAAATCTGGTTTAGATTTAGAGTGAAGTTTTAACTTCTCCTATTCAATAGCACAGGACTCAAGTTTGCGTGCCATCGTAAAGGCTTCTTCAAATGTATGAAAGGTTTGAATCCTTAAAATGGAAGAAATATGATTATCGTAAGATCGAGTAAACAAATCGTTCTGTTGAGATTAAGGGAGGGAGAAAGATAATTGATTTATTATCCCTCTCCAATGAGCAACAAAGTCTGCAATAGAATTGTCATTGAATTGACGAAAGTTGTAAAAATCTGTAATCAAGATCTTATGTGTGATATTTATTGAAAAGTTTTCAACAAACATCTGAGCTAATTGAGAGAAAGAAAATAGGGAATGTTGGGGAATGTTATTGTACCATTCTAAAGCGGGCCTTGCTAGAGACATAGGGAAGGTACGAAGCATAAGCTCCTAATCCTGGACTATAAGGTAGCAAGCGTGTTTGAATGCTCACATGTGTTGTTGAGGATCCTCCCGAATATGAAATTTTGAGAACTTAAGAAGTTCCCATTGGGGAGGATAAGGCTTAAAATCCACTGACGGATGAATCGGTTCATTACATACTTCTTCAAAAGAGTATGAAGGATGAGACCCTTTGGTGGAGCTTCTAGGTCTGTAATCTTATTGAAGAGAATTTGGATGACGTCAGATTGAGGAGGAGGTATGTTGGTATGTCTTGTATAAGAAGCAAATGGTAAATTTTGTTGAGGTGTTAACGATGGATTCATCTGTTGATTAACAAGATGATAAGAGGAATAACCAGGTGTTCTGGGTGATGCCTGGTGAGGTATTTGTTGTGAAGGAACCTGTGTATAAATAGGCTGTGAGATGACAAGCGGTTGAGAGAAAGGTGGTTGAATAAAAGACGGAGCTTGTGATTGGTGGGCTTCTACACTTGTTGACTGAATCGGAATGGATTGAGGAACATGGGTGTTGATTTGATTGGACATGGTGGGGAACAAAGTTTGGATGAGGCTTTTGACTGCCGGATTGGTTATTAAGGGCACCGACGCCAGAGGATGTGTAAAGGTCACTGTCGCTGGAGTGTTGGAAGAAAGACCAGCTGGAGGATGAGAAGAAGGAACCAACTGACTCATAGAAGGGGGTGGATTCATAGAGAGATACTGACCCTGAGACACAATAGATGGCATAGAAGAATTAACAGCAATCTGTGAGTGTGCAGTTGTGCCCATCATAGCTAAAGAAGAGGGCCTCTCAAAAGTAGGTTGTGGAGTTTCCGAGGTAGCCACGACACTAAGAATAGGCAAGACCATTTGAGAAACAGTTGACATGGTCGGTGGAAGAGAAAAATGAGGCACAGATGTGCCACCCTCTTCCGTGGTTCGAGGTGAGAAAAAGTGTGCTAACTGTTCTATAAAATCCTGGGACGGTTCATGAGAATAATCATAAACTTGCTAGATTGGTGGTCCCTGATTAGATATTTGAACAAACTTATGTACTAGATAGTCCATAAGGGATACCGGATTGCAATCAAGGAGCGCCTGAAATTCAGGATCTCCACGAGGAACATACTCTATATCAGAAGCAGATGATACCTCAGAAGGACTGGGGGAAGCTGGACGTGATGGGATTGCTTTAGGATGATAGAAAGGATTATATGACCAAGATGGGGAACCAACTAATAGTGTTCCCAAGGAAGACCCGAGGGGTGCTGAAACATCCACATTAGTGGTGATCTCGGATGAAGAAGGGGTCAATTGAGCCATTTTTTTAGATTTTAACCGGGTGATGACCATCATAAACAAGCAGAAATATAGAAAAAGAAGATTGACCTAACTAATGCATAGATAATTCAAGCAGCGTGGGTGATTATCTCTTTTAATTTTTCATGCTTTTAAGAAAGAAAATGTTAGGGAAGGATTTTTAGAACAGGAGCTACTTAGATAGGCAAACTAAGGATGGTTTGGGGAATGTTTTGGTGAGGAGTCCCGAAGGCACTTCAGTAAAAGACTGGTATGTGGCTTAATATAGGGGCCTACCCCGCACTTCACACACCACTGCAATAAGGGAGTTAGGTGCTTTGCCGATATATACTAGAACTTCCGTGAATTTATAGCGTGGCCCAAGTACTGCGTAGGCTCTTCCTCTTAGATATCACTTCCAAGTAGGTGAGGCTAGGGAAGGAATTTTTGTTTAAATGCTTAATACCTAGTGATTTTAGCTTTGTGTGCAAGGGTGAAAAATAAAAATCAAATAGTGTTACTACCGATTTTGATCAATTTTCCAACCGATTTAGAAAACTAGATGAAGAACATACAACAACAATGACAAAGAAGAAGTTCTTTTTAAGCACTAAAAACGAAGTGTTTGATTTCGATGAAGACAAGTCAAACAAGTTCTTTCCTAAATGTGATTAAATTCTTTTTAAGCGCCAAAATCGAAATGTTTGAATGTGATAGAAAACAAACAAACAAGTTCTTTTTAAGTTCTTAAAAAAAGTGGAAAACACCGTAAAAGAGGAATACCTATAGATTTAGCTCTCCAAGGTGTGTGGACTTCAAAAAGTGTGTTGTTGAGCTCTTCCCCTCAAATAATCCCGTGAACAAGCAAAGTGCTCTACAAGAAAAGGTTAAGCAAACACACAAACAAATCCAGAAAGATATACCCAGATAATAGTAGAATGACGATTTCTATTTAGGGAACTAGAAAATTTTCAAGGAAATAACAATTTTGCATAAAGAGATGGATAAAAAATGCAATCTTGAAATCAAATGAAAGAATTTACTAATATTTGAAATAGAAATTGGGATTTGGATTTGCAAGAAAGAAACAACTTTGAATTTGAAAATTATAAATGAAAGAAGCAAGACCAAAATGAAGGAAAGAAATGCTTAAGGAAAACTGATGAAAATCAGTGAAGAAACATAAAAAAAGCTCAAAACTGGAAAAGAAATGAACTTACCAATAGGGGACTTTGGTTGGGTTCCACCGGGCGTGCCAGAATGTAGATCAAGAATTTTTTTGCTTGTTACCTGTCCAAGTTAATGTACCAAACTAAACACAAAAACCCTGAAAAACTCCAATGAAAGCTATACCTGATAGATAAGACAAGATCTGAAGATGTAGGTGGAAAAGAAAGCCGATGTAGACAAAATGGGTGCACATGAGCAATCTTGCAAAGTAGATCCGAGAAACCTGCAAGACACAGATACTTGACAAAAAAAGACAACGTTAAAAGATATTTGGGTGGACTGCTTGAAAGGCAGGTCCGGGAAGCAGTAAGCTCCCTCGGTGGATGTCAGTCCACGTTTTCAATTAAAGAAAGAAGCATACATGATAAAAGATGTAAGTAAATGTCTAGATTTTCTGATTAAAGGTGACAGACATAGTGTAAACAACAGACAAAAAGCAATAGAAAATAGGAAACTCTGAAAACAATGCTGGATTTGTGTTACCTGAGTTCTTTTACCTGTCTGTAGGCAAATCAAGTGTTGATTGGGTTAATCGGCATCGATTAGGAAAATCAGCGTCGACTGGGATCGGTCGGTGTCAACTAGGGGAAAATTGCAAGAATATTGAGAAATGGACAATGAAAGCTAGATCATAGATGTTCACTGGATCTGCAGGAGCTGTAGGGATACTGACAAAGCTCCACCTTTACTAGATGCAGGAGCAGAGTCACCAAGAGATCGATGGAGGCTCACGATTTTGATGTTGTAGGAGCAGAGTAATGGTACTCCTCTCAGGGATTAATTTGGATGAAATTCAATTTTGCTTGATAAATAATGCTCAAGATTGATGCTCAAAAATCTCTGTCATTCTTTTTATCTAACCAGAATTAAATTATGCCCCTATATTTGTAATCGGCAGCGCTCCGAAAAATAGACGTCGACTGAGTACCAGTTGGTGCTGATCAGGGAAAAGACTCCCGAAATGGAAAAAAAGGACAATTTTTGGAAAGATGAAAGTGATCCTTCCACCTCAAATACGGGAAATACCCCATTGCACGGTTTGGAGGGAGGAGAAATAGGGGGGAATAGATTGATAGAATAGATATGGGGTAGATAAGCGGTTAAGATACATGTAAAAATTATAATTAAATTGTTAATATTTAATTATCCATGAGTAAAACACAATGGGGTAAAATAATCTTAGGATAGATATTTAAATCAAATATGTAAATAATACCCTAAGGGAGAAGTGGTGATATAAGGTGCCCGTAGGTCACCTGAGAGGATAAACGAATCCAGGGGACACTAAATTGGATAACCAAATTTAGGTGTCTACACTGGCACCCTGGCTGGGCACTGGTGTCTAGAGCCAGAAAAGGTGAAGTATGAAGGGTCATACTTAGTAGTGATTACCATTATGCTAAGAGGGAGATTGGAAGGGAAACTAAGA
The DNA here is from genome assembly GCA_019776745.2 of Taxus chinensis. Classification (NCBI taxonomy): domain Eukaryota; kingdom Viridiplantae; phylum Streptophyta; class Pinopsida; order Cupressales; family Taxaceae; genus Taxus; species Taxus chinensis. The sequence continues at coordinate 623,982,462 of CM034155.1, forward strand.
GGCCAAGTATAATGATCAATTATAAATTATCTCCCATAAGAAGCATATGAATATTAGTATGTGATTAGAACCTAGTATTGTACCCAAAGTGCATGATTTAGTGTTTACATTTTTCCCCAATTTATGTTGGTGAGTGAAATCTCAGTAATACAAACTAGATAGAGATTCATACCTAATAACCATGTAGATCGATGTAAAAGAAGCATTCCGAGAGAAAAAAATCATGGAGTGATAAAAACGTGTGAAGCGTGGATGCTAAAGAAGAGGAAGTAAAAAGAAAAGTGATGAATAATGACCCTAAGGTGAAAACACTCGTGTACATTAGATGTTACACTTATTGTTGATGATGTTCTTGGCATGTGATGATTGTTTCTTGGTTTTGACTATTGCTTCCTATAAGGATGGACCTGTAAAATAGAAGAATGAACAAGTAGTCAAATATGTGTATAGATGTATAAAATGCATGTAAAAAGTGTGTAAAAATGTTTAAAATAGTAGAAAAGGAACATGTGTACCTGATCCGTGTTGAGAAAATGTGATAGAAACGATTTTGAAGATGTTGATGAAGAGTGAGTTTTTAGGGAAATGTCATGCCACGACAAAATTAGTGTAGGGATAAAGCTATATAATCATTCTCCAACCTTTTACTGCTTCTTGAAGTAAAAACAACACTATAGTTGGCTTGTACAAGTCTAATCTAATGTGAAAAAGTGTGATCAAGTGTGATTGCCAAGTGCTGAAAGATTGTATTCCTATGAAAATCCTATGTGATAATGTTGAAAACTATACTGAATTGAAAAGTGATGTGTATCTGCCCCTGGTCTCAAGCACCCAAGAAGGGACAGAAGTTCCTAGGCACCCAAGTTTGATTTTGGGCACTAGTGTCTATGCTGAAGTAAGGATCCAAGTCTGAGTCTATAGACTGTGTTGAATCTGTGTTGTGCTATAATGAACTATGATTATAGACTGCTAAATAGGGTGAATGATTCACCTAATAGATCCCCCCCTCGTCTAGGGTGCATGCGACTTCACTAGGAGGATGCAGCTCGAGGACCTCATGCTGGAGTGATACTCGTATGTAGGAGGGAATGCACTTGGTAGAAACCAAGGCTCATGAAAATAGTGCCTAGTAGATAAGTGTTAGTGCAAACAAACATGTATATAGAAAATAGTGTAAGCTACCAAGTAAAAAGATAATGTAGACCATGAAAAGTGGGTTGTAAACATGGGACATCACTCATGATGTCGTAAGACAAACAAGGCCATAGTGGATGAAAGAAAATAATATGCACATAAGACAAAGTATAGGTAAAAACTTGTAAATAATTTCAAACAAGAGTAATAAAACATCTGATAACGATGGTGGAAAATAGTTCCTACAAGATAAATATTGCACATGAAGCATCCATTAACATGTTAGAAAATATAAAGTATGTCAAAGTATATATATAATCCGATATAGTAATGTGTTATGTATAGTAATGAAATAATAACACTTGAAATTTTTACAAATGTCGATGCCCCCAGAAACTATTACGGGATTGGTGTGAGCTATTGCACTAAGTATCTGTGATGCATGCATTGGTATGTATATACTCTGCGATCACAACTAGAAATCAAGTGAATGCACATGTGTGTATGATAAATATAGTGACATACAAGATATATATCTAGTATGTGTAATAAAGTGAAAATATAATCATAAGTGAGTAAGAACCATGTGCAACCAATATATTGAACATGTTGTGGATGATATAAAATCGAATGCAATATGAGTGTGATAGGCGAAACGTGCCCCCTGAGTACAGATGTATACATGAGTGAATTTTGGTTCATTTATGAACGACCCCTCAATTGTCAATAATGAAATGTATTTCAAGAGTGCATCATCGAGAAATAGTTCAAACGATGTGTTCTATGTGAGAAAGAGTTGATGAATAGAATGCAAAGTATAAATTGTAAACAGGTTTCAAGTGAGTAAGATAGAGTGACACGCTAGAAATATTTATTGTGAAGTATATAATGTATAAACGTGTGCATGGTCATGGAGGAAACACAAAGCATAGATATGGTGTGTAATATTAAATGATTTATTACAGGAATTGATCATGAAGCCTAGGATTAGGAAAGGTGTGAATGAGATGCTAGAATGATGAATAATGTAGCATATAACATATATCATAAAATGTGTGAATAAGATCATAGAAAGATGAAGGTTGATTCGTAGTGTCAACTCATAGAGGCTTCAGGATGGTCAAGGATAAGTTCTAAGGAACTTAAACAATTTTTGTACAATTTTCCAACATGAAGAGGTACTTGCCGACATCTTGAAGAAGCTGCGGAGCTCTAATAGAAACTACATAAGCTTAGTGAGTATCACGGGTAAATGGATGAAGCTAAAAATTAAAAATAATCTAAAGGATGAGCCACGAGTGATGTAATTCCCATTAAAACAACCCTCTTGAGACCCAAGAACAACCTAGGATTAGTTAGGAAAATTATGGAATAATTTTTTTTGTTTAAAGAATCTACAACTGTGTTATAAGGCAATAGTTGTCCCTAACTGGTTCTGGAACAATTCAAATCTACTAGAGTATATTTTCCTTTTATTAATAATTATTAGAGGTCATAAGGTCCAAAAATTAGGGTTAGAAGCCTCAATTAGGTTCAGAGGGAAAAATTCCTCACCATACCCATTCTCTAATAGGCTTAAAGTTTCAACTTGATTTTTCTCGTACTTAACGAATTAAAAAATTTTCTAAATAAATTCTATTACATAGAAAATTTCCTCACCTTTCCAATGATATAAAGAAGTCCTCCTAACTCATATTTTTCAAGTTATGGGCCGACGGGCCTTGGGGTGAAAATTTTCCCCCAAGAGTGGCCCTGTGGGCCTAGGGGTGAAAATTTTCCCTTGCACAGGTCAGCAGAGCGGGGAAGAGTTTTGGCATTTTTTTTTTCCTTTTCAGGGAAAAAGCACGATTTGCCTTTGTGTGCCCATGGGCCTGAAGAGGACACATGTCAGATTATAAAAGATCAGGTGAAAATTCGGGCCGTCAGAGTGGTTTCAGGTTTTAATATTTTAAGGTTTAAAAGTTCAAAGTTAAAACCCGTTCCACGCCTCCACCAAAGCCTAAGGTAGCCACATGTCAGTTTACCATTGGTTGCGGTCGGCGGGGCGGTAGGGAAACTTTATAATTTTCACTAAAAAGATTTTTAAAGTTTCAAGATCAAAAACAACTCTAGTCCTTCGTCGTCGCCTGGTGATGCCATGTGGCAGCCTTTGATTGGCTGTGGGGTGGCAGGACAACGGGGGAAACTTAGAAAAATTTCCCAAATTTTTCTGAAAGTGCTAAGTTAAAAAGGGGATCCACCCATCCGCTGACACCTCATGGTGCCATGTGGTAGCCTCTGATTGGTTGCAGGCTGATGGGATGGCGGAGAAACTTTTGAAAAATTTCCCAAAAATTTTCCTAAGTGTTTTAAGGGAAAAATTCAAGCCGCGGGCCCATCAAGTAAATTTTTCCCAAAATTTTCTGCCAAGGAATGAAAACTTTAGAGGGTCATAAATTTTGATAGAGAGCTCGGCTTTGGGAAAATGAGGACTTTTTGGAAAGATCTTGACGTCCTCTTTACACAGGAATCATTAATTTTTTATTTTTATAAATTTTAAGGCGTCAATTTTAAGAAAATGGCCTGCAGGCTTATATAATGCGAGCTGGTAAATTTTAACTTGTTAGATCTATTCAATTTGATCTTCCTCCTCTCTCAACATGTGAAATGGACATGTAGGATTATTCTAAGAAGAATTTAGGATGTATTGGGAAGGTAATTTTGCTTGATTGATTTCCAATTCAAATTTTTTACAACTTTAGACAACAAAATAACTGTGAAAGGTTTGGGCCCGATTTTGCAATGCTTGAAGAATTTTTCCTTAAGTGTTTTAGTCCAATTGAGTTCATTTATATCATGACATGTTAGATTTCAATGTTTCAATGTTATTTATTGTTTGCAGGTTCGAACTGTGCATTTTAGAGGAAGTATTTGCCAGTTTAAAATTCAAAACAGAGGTCAATTTCTAAAGGATCTGTTTATCATTTTTCATCTTCCAAATATGGAATTTCATTTCTATTCTAGTCTAATACATTTATTTGATTTAAACAAACCATTTACTAGCTAAAATGCAAAGTATAATCTCCAATTTTAACATATTTCAAAAGAACAGAGTTACATATATTTCCTTCATACGTATTCCTCATTTCAATTTTCCAAATAGAGATTTCAAATCAAAATTTGATGATCAATTTCAATACAAAAATGTAAACTAATAAAGGTAGTGCAATCTTTTATTGATTTCAAATATACAACTTTACATCTTTCAATTTTTTGAATGCAAATAACAAATTTCAATTTCTTTTTTTCAAATGAACAGAACAAAGTATATATATCTTTCACATTTCGAATTTACAACTTTCATAGCTCAATACAATGTATATTTCCATTACAATAATATACAGATCATCCACTTTAAAGTGGGAAGGGTTACAATGAGATTTCATTTCACAGGGGACTATCAAACTGTCTTTCTCCTCTACTCCAGAACAACAACATGAATTTCTCCTTCATCCAATTTGATCACAATAGGAGTAGGGGAAAGGCAACGCTCTCCACCCAACCAAGACATCCAATGAAGAGGAGAATCCATCCTTATTTATTGACCCCCGAGCCCCAAAAAAAATACAATAAGAAATGTATTTCAACTCATGGCAACAACATGCTTCCACATCACAAAGCAATCTTTCAACATGCACATTTCAAATAAAAAACACAGTCCAAAACAAAACAAAATTTTTGCAACCACATGAAAGACATAACACAAGACTCAGGCTTCACCATGCAAGACAAAGGAGCAAGAAATATGGGGGATGCTACTTAAGCCTCCCAAAAGGAAAATGGATATCACCACCTATTTTCAAACTGCCAAATATAGTGTATCAAAAACCATGACATTCCTTATACTTCCCCCAAGTACCCCTTATCCCTCACATTTCCTTATACCTCCCCAACCTCTTATGGCACGCCATAACGAGTAAAAAAATGCAAGCTATTTCTTTGTAATGTGGAACCCAAATCCTAACTCCCTTTACACTTATACCTCCCTAAAAACACACTTATACCTCCCACAAAATGAACCCCATAGTCTTCTCTTACACCATTCCTAGGAAATCTACCCAAACAACCCAAAAATATGCTAAAACATTCACACAATAACATGTACATTCATAAAGAAAAGGAGTATTTCAAGAGCCAAGCTCTTACCTCTCCATGATGGAGTTGTCTAAGTTCCAAAACAACAAGCTCTATCCCAATGCAATCAATCCAAATAGCCAAGCACAAACATGTAACAATATTCCCAAAATATCCTCCAAGGCAAGAGCTCTAATCAACAAGAAAATTCACCCCAAGGAAGCATTCCAAAAGTCCAACAACCCAAAACAAAGCAAGGAGTTCCAATTTTATAGAAGAGGGAAGAGAAGAGGATGAGGTGGATCCATGTAGGATGCCACATCACACATCCTCAACTCTGACACAAAATTCAAATTCATTATCCAATGCACAATAAAGAGGTGTGTGAATAATATGACAATAAACTTACACACTCCAAAAAGCCCACACCCCATAAGGACTGAATTTAATAAAATGTAAGAAGAGTGCAATCAAAACTTACAATTAGTCAAATAAAAATGCATAAAGGTCTAAATTCAACCCTCCAACCATAGGTATGGTTGGTAAATAAATTTAATAGGTATGGGACAAGTTTTACTTGTCCCACGAGCCTCCAAAAATAGCCTCCAAGGACAAATTTGAATTTCCAAGAAGGTGGAGTGTTTCACACTCAAAAGTAAACTTACACATCACTTACAACATTTAATACAAAATCCAACCACTTCACTAATTACTTTCTTATGACATATTGATTTATTTACTTTAACAACATGATTATTCACAACATTAACACAACATTTAATAACTAATGAAAAAGGGTAAACACACCACAAAATAAACACATGCAAACATTAATAAAAGAAACCACATTAATAAATACATAAAGCCCCTTGGTCACATTCAAAGGTAATCCCCCCCATGGGAATCCCTAACAAAAAACAACACACACACACACAAAACATGTTGCCATGGTGACCTTGTTGAATTCATCTAGAATTCCAATGTGGTTGGTCTCCAATCCCCCGATGTTTGTTGTGATAGTTTAACCTGCAAAACACAAATACCTTTTTCGGCCTCGTGGCCATATCAGAACATCTAACATGATATAAATATAATCACAAAATCATCTATGCATATGAATCACAAAAACATCAAGGCAATCAACAATATCACTTATAATTTATATCAACAACTATATCATCATCATATAATGTCCATTTTCTAGGTCTACTCACACTATCCAAAAATCACATATCCGAACAACATTCATAATATATCCATGTCAAATAGTATATCATCATCCACATATGAAGTGTCTCTAATAATCATCATGCATCATAACTAAATCAAGATCAACAATAATCCATGGTCTAACATCTAACATCATACTAAATCAAAACCATAATAATGTCCATAATGTAATCCATAGTATCAAGATCAGTATCAAAAGGTGTCAAAGGGAAGTGGGCACTACAAGTGAGAATGGGGAAGTTGTGGATGTAAAGGAAAATCCGTAAGAAGAGTCTGAAGGAAAATCCACAGGAGTAAGGAAGTTAGGAGCAAAGCTGCATATAAAGAAGAGAATCCACAAAGGACTAAAGGAATCCGCAAAGGACTATGAAAGCCACAGTTAATAGGAAAGAGCCACGTATAAGGAACAAGCCATGAAGTTCTAGAAAAATTAGTTGAAAACCAAGCCTATAAGAGCAACAAGAAGTAAATAAAACTGCAAAAGAATAAATGCCACAGATCAAAGGGCATAACCACCACATAAAGGAAAATTTCAAAGAAGCCAAGGAAATCCATAGATCGAACACATATGAAAAGGACAAAGCTTGAAGAAAATTAAATTAGTTTTAACATGGAAAAGTGAGATTTTTTTCTCTCCAAAATCCATGGTGATTCGATTGTAAGGTGATTATGGCTAAGTATACGACTTGAGGTCCACAAAGAACAAAGAAATATACTGTTCCAGCTGCCAACATTTAATGATGTTTGACTTTAAGGAAATAAAATTACACACTATATGTAATTCATGTTTTCTAGGTGAAATAAAATATAAGAGAAGAAAGTGGCTCACTCATTGATCATGTGGGAAATCCTAAAAATATGATAAATCTATTTTAGGTATCGGCTCATAAATAATTTCTAGAAAATGCATAGAAAAATGTGAAATCAATTTGATTATAGATAGAACAAATCTAGAGTTTGTTGCATGCATTTAATAGACTATATTTTCAGGTGATAAAGTAGGAAAGAGTGCACAACACACCAAAGGATGTGATGAAGAGAATTTATTGTCTATATAGAGAAAATTTGATGCCAATATGTGTATTGTTCAAGTGTGAAAACGATGAATTTAAGCTGAGAAAGAGCTACAAAAGAGAAAAGAGAGGAAAGAGGAGAGAAAATAGATGAAAAGGTGAAGATATATCATATGAGAAGAGCATCAATGTGGCAGATTGATTGAGCAAGAGTATTCAAATTATATGATTAGAAGAGAGTGATAAAGAGAAGACCGAAAAATATAGAAAAGTGATCATGATCTATTGTGTAAACAATTTTTGTAACTAGATGATCAAAATTTGTATGAAAAATAAGTCTAAATTGTAACTTAGTATATTCAGGGGGTTGTAGTCTCCTTTTGGGTAGTGACCTATAAAATATCAGTTGTACCTGAATAAATTAGGGGTTGGTACTCCATGCCAATCGGTGTTTGCCAAAATTTGTTGAGTGGGTGCTTAGAAAATCTTTGAGTGTTTGCTTGAAGTAGTGAAAGGGGTGCTTTACTGGTTAAGTGGGTGCTCAACCAAAGCCATTGTATGACTTTGGAATTGGTTTTCCTGATAAATTTGTGGTTTCAAGTGGGATTTTCTCTAGAAATCGTTTCCCACTATTAATTCTGTGTTTTGTGTTATATTGCTTAGCATATGATTGCACTCGTTGATAGAAATATGGTTCAAAATTGTTAAAATTTTAATTTACATTGATTCACCCCTACTCTTAGTGCTTGTGAACTCTAACAATTGGTATTAGAGCAAGTAGTTGTGATAGAATCTTAACATCTGCAAGGAGATCCTCTCTTCACAAGCATGGCAACAAATCAGGCACAAGATAGTTTATCGCTGTCAAGATCACCTCTCTTCACTAGAATGAATTATGTATTTTGGAGAATAAGGATGAAAACATATCTGATGTCACTTGGTTTTGAGGGAAAGTGGAAAAAGATGGGGGGTAAAAAAGTGGACACAAAGCCATTTTTTGGCCATTTTGGCCATAATGTGCTCGTGTTATGGCTTAGACGTTATAACACGATAGAGAAAAATCAAGGTCATGTTATAACGTGATTGTGTTATGGTTCGATAAGTCCAAGCCATAATGTGAGCGTGTTATAACGCACTCGCGTTATAGCGGGCTCATGTTTCAATGTGTTATGTGGTATATGTGTTTGTGGCATGCTTCTATTGACTAAAATAAATGTTCAAGTATAAGTTTTTCTTTTATTATTATTTATATTTTATTATTTCTTAGACTTTAAATTTATTTTAGTCGATATAATATGTTAGGGTCACTCTACACCTTATAGAACTAGTCTCACAGCTCCATCTATCATGGTGTAGAAGATAGCTTTTCAGATTCTAATCTGGTCACTACGTAGGAATTTTTTAGGATTTCAACATTCAGCCTTCAAGATTTTAGGGGCCTTTTCTATTGGTTATTAACATTTGTAGGAATTTTAGATGTTTCAAAACTATATATTCACAAGAACCTCTTCTTCCTTGAAAGTGTCTAGTTTTTCTCAGTAATGATGTCTCCCTGTATTCAAGGATTGACGACTACTTGGGTCTGTGGTAGGACTACACATTGAGGAATCATTGAGTGTCTGAATCAGTATGTCATTGTATCTAGAGAAATAATTTCAAACATGGGAGTAATGCATCTTGGAAAATAAAATTGAACCTCAGAAATCCTCTCAAATTGCCAATATACACAAGCATTAGACATATCAACCTTTGTTCTTCGAATGAAATCTTCATTCTCGATATCTTGAAACTAAAAGAATTATTCAAAAGAGCATAAAAATGATCAAATTTACTTGGTATCCTAATATGTCAGACCCAAAAATACAACTGGACTTTCTATTCTTAATTTAGGGTTAAGGGTTTAGCATTTAGGGCTCATGGTTCAGTTTTTATGGTTAAGCACTTAGGGATAAATGTTTAGGGATTAAGGCTTAGGGGTTAGGGTTCAATGCTTAGCATTTATGGTTTATAGTTTATGGTTTATGGTTTATGGATCAGGGTTAAAGACTAAATGTTTATGGTTTAGGATTTAGGGTTTAGGGTTTAGGGTTTAGGGTTCAGTGTTTAGGGTTTAGTGTTTATGGTTTACATTTTAGGGATCAACGTTTAGGGTTTATCGTTGAGGGTCCGATGTTTAGGGATTATAAGTTTAGGGATCAATAATCCAAGATCAAGAGATCAGGGTTTAATTTTTAGTGTTTAAGTTTTAAAATTTAGGGTTTAAGGTTTAGGGTTTAAGTCCATGGTTTACAGTTTATGGTTTAGGGCTTAGGGTTATGGGTTTAGTGCTCAGGTTTAGGGTTCAAGATTTTGGGTTTAGGGTTTAAGGTTTAGGGATTATGGCTTGAGTTTGAGTGTTTATGGTTTAGGCCTCAAGGTTTAGGGTTCAGGGTTTAGGGCTCAAATTTTGGGAATCAGGGTTTAGGATTTAGTGTTTAGGGTTAAGGGTTTAGGGTTTAGGGTTTAGGGTTCATAGTTTAGGGTTTAGGGTTTAGGGCTCATGGTTAAGGGTTGATGGTTTAGGGTTTAGGGTTTAGGTCTCAGGGTTAAGGGTTTAAGTTTATGGTTTATGGTTTAGGGTTTAAAGTTCATGTTAGAAGTTTCATCACTCAAAATCGGTGGTAGGATAATTAATGTCTACCATGTGCCACCTCCAAATTTTAAATTTCATTTTGTCTAAATTTTCTTCAAGAAATGTTGGAGAAAATGAACTTGCCATTTTCTTCATGCCTTCAGAGGTCCAAAATGTCAATTCAACCCAAATTTGGAAAATGGAGAACTTGGAAATCAGAAGTGCATTTATAAAGATACGCTCGAAGTGAAGGAATGCATTTCGTAAGTAATTGCAGTCAATTTTTTTATTTTTTTATTAATACCTGCTAAAACTAGCCTTACGATTGCATCTTCATAAAAATCAGTTCCCAAGAGCTGAGGGATATTTTAAACTTATCACTCAAGCATGGGGAGTTATCTGCGATAATACCAGAAAGGATACCTATGATGCCATAGGGAAAAACGAACAAGGGCACAACCTTGCCGTCCACCAACTGAATTCCATAGGTACTGCCACTACCATTGGCATCAAAAACAATCTAAATGGGAATAATTATTCAAGTGTGGATGCCTTTCTTAAAAATTTCATATTTTATGACCACAACCAGAAATAGAAATAGAAATGGAATCATGACCAAGAACATGACCTAGATGTGAAATTTAAGAGGATTTTTGAGGTTCAATTTTATTTTTCAAGATGCATTACTCAGACTTTAGATAATGTTTCTCTAGATGCAATGAAATTCTAATTCAGATACTCAATGATTCTTGAATGTCGAATCCTATCACAAACCCTAGTAGTCATCGATCCTTGGATACAGTGAGAAATCATTACTAGGAAAACCCAGACACTTTTAAGGAAGAAGAGGTTCTTGTGAATATATAATTTTGACACATTACATCACACTCTTCATTAGGTTTGATGACTACACCTATATTTTTTAAGGAACTTTTGAAAGCATCCATGGGTTTATCATAGAAGGAATTACCAATGAATGGAAGGTCACTAATTCGTAGGCTAATTGACTCCCATTCAGAACTAAACAAGAAAGATTTTCTAGGCGATTGATAACTCCGTTGTGTTCTTAGTCATACCTGTATTGCTATGCTTATTTGCACAAGCAACATCAATGATGGTTCTAGGCATGAGCCTAGCAAATATTGTGTTAATATTGTCATGCCCTCCTAGTCGGAAGCCATATTAGTCTTTTTGATACTTAGTACTAATTACCAATGAAATATACTTCTCTAACTTTCATTTTCTTTACTCATCTTCCACATCATAATTAATAACTGATTTGATAGGGGATTTACACTCTTCTATGGTGATACATTGAATATGAATATGATCATCAAGAAGAGAGTTACACCTAGAGAGGTATCCCCTGATCCGTACATCCATAAGCCCTAAATCCGTAATCCCTATTTTTAGCACCTTAAATCCTAAACCCTAAAATCATAAACCCTATTTTTATCACCGTGAGCCCTCAACCCTAAAATCCATAAATTCTAAACAATAAAACCATAAACCATAATCCATAAACCCTAAACCCTAAAACTTAAAAATAAAACCCTAATCCATCAATCCTAAGCCCTAAACCCTAAGCCATAAACCATGAGCCCTAAATCCTAACCCCTAAACCCTAAATCCTAAACCCTAAACCCTAAATCTTGTTCCCTAAACCCTAAACCATAAATCGTAAACTTTAAGGCTAGAGCCTAAAACCCTAAACCCTTAGCCCTGAACCCTAAACACTAAACCCTAAATCCTAAACCTTAAATTGTAAGCCCTAAACCATTAACCCTCAACCATAAACCCTAAACCCTGAGCCATGAGCCCTAAACCCTAAGCCCTAAAACCTAAACCCTATTTTTACCACCCTAAACCCTAAACCCTAAATACTAAGCCCTTAACCTTAAGCCCTAAACCCTAAACCGTAAACCATAAACCTTGATCTCTAAACCATAAGCCCTAAACAATATTCCTAAATCTTCCTAAATTACCTCGAATACTTCCAAGATTCTTTGACATCACCTCTAGATGCTTAATATGTTTCTTGAACTATCCTAAAGGGTGTTTGATTGGCTCAAAAATATTCAAGGATTAGTGTTTAGAGTTTAATGTGCATGATTTAGGGTTTATTGTTTAGGATTTAGCATTTAGGATTTAGTGTTGAGGGTTTAGGGTTTAGGTTTTAGGGTTTAGGGTTTATGTTTTAGGGTTTAACATTTAGAGTTCATGGTTCAAGATTTAGGGCCTAGGGCTTAGGGCTATGGGTTGAATGTTTAAGGTTTAAGGTTTAGGGTTTAAGATGAATAGCTCAGGATTTAATGTTTAGTGTTTAGGGTTTAGGGTTGACGGTTTAGGATATAGGGTATAGGTTTTTTAGATTTTAGGAATTAGGGTTCAGTTTAGGGTTTAGGGTTTAGATTCAAGGTTAAGGGTTATGGTTTAAGGTTGAGGGTTTAGGGCTCAGGGTTAAGGGTTGATTATTTAGGGTTTAGAGTTTAGGTCTCAAGTTTTAGGGTTTAGGGTTTAAGTTTATGTTTTATGGTTTAGGGCTTAGGTTTTAGGGTTTAAAGTTCATGTTATAAGTCTCATCACTCAAAAACACAATATGGGGTATTAGGAAGGTGTTTTTAACTAACAAAAATTGGCCTCATCCTCATGAGATCCTTACCCACTATACACAATAGTCAATTTATGATAGTACCCATTTCCAGAGGTACTTATCAATGTTTAGAAATATTAACCTATCACCATGTGGTGATCATATCTTTAGTACTTATAAATTTAGGGCCATTTTTTCTGGAACCGAAATTGGTGGGTACATTATCTTGAAATTATTCATGAAACCTTAAATTATTAGAAAAAAATGGATGTTACCAACATGTATAGGATTCACATATCTTTCCATTTCCTATTTATTTTACTCCTAAATCCTTATGGAGCTCCAAAAATCATCTGAAGAAGTCAAATTTCACCTTTGGAGTGTTTGTTTCCTGCACCTAGAAAACTCATTATTGACAAGATTGCCTTTGAATGAGTAATTTTTTTTAAATGTTCCTAAACACTCCTACAAATGTCAATAACCAATCTAAAAGGCCCCAAAACCTAAACAATGACTATATTCTTTCACAAAACAAATATCGATTGTATAATTTAAACCCTAAAAGATTGAATGTTGAAATCTTGAAAAATACCTATGTACTGACCATATTAGAATATGAAAAATTATCTTCTAAACCATGATAGATGGAGCTATGAGAATAGTTATATAAGGTGCAGAGTGACCCTAACATCTTATTTTTACTAAAATAAATTTAAAGTATAAGAAATAATAAAATATAAATAATAATAAAAGAAAAACTTATACTTCAACATTTATTTTAGTCAATACAAACATGCCACAAACACATATACCACATAACACATTGAAACTTGAGTGTATTATAACGCACTCATGTTTCATCTCTTTTGGGGTTTAAATTCCCAATCCATAGGCTTGGATTTACATTAGATTTTCAAACCAAAGGTTTGGACTATTTATGTGTGATTAAAAGCGTGTTTGACAAAAAAACATCAAAATTTCACGTGTGTGCATAAATATATCATGCAGTAAAACATAATATTCAAAAATAAATTATACTACGATGTGAAGCTCAGTTTTACCTTGATGACGATATAATTCTTTCTAAAATCTGATTAGTTTAAGGATTTCATCCATAATTTCTTTTACTAGTGCCTTGTTTTCTTGCAAAAACCTATGCATACATTTTGGTGCAAAATTTATGATTTTTTCATCCAATATTGTTTTTACAAAGTGGGTTTTTATAAACTCCATTCTACATGCACTCAAAAAAAAGAAAACTAAAAAATGACCTTTTTTTTTAAAGTATGGGGGTGCACACACAAATATTTCATTTTCGCGATATGTGCACTTTGAAAATTAATAAAAAGTTATATATTCATCCAAAAATTATGAAAAATTAATGGTACCCGCGTACATGATCTTAGAAAACTTTCTACAAAAGGGATTTAAGATAAAGTTTAGAGAACTCAAAAAATGGGGGGCACAGAGATAATAGGTTCTTATCTTTTTGACTAAAAAATAGACACATTTTGTGTGTGCAATACCACATTTGACCCTCTTGATCTCAACCATTTAAAAAAATATATTTGTTTAGAAACTAGATTCTGAGCTCTATGGTACTTATTCTTATCATTTTGTCAAATGTTGAGCCTAGGCATGCCGAATTATTTGATGAAGTTCAGGTTTTTCTTATTTCAGGAAAAAGGTGTCCCTTTTATACCCCCATTTTTTCTTCCATCTCCATGCACTTACCCTTGATATCTAGGAATGTGTTGAGAAAGGACACAATCCTCTAGCCACATAAATCACTTATTCAACAAACAAAGTAGAATATGAATGCAACTCAAGAGCAGTGAACGCCATTCTATGTGGCCTGATTGAAACCGAGTTTGTAAAAGTTATGCACTGCAAAACATCAAAGCAGATAGGGTTCAAACTTTAAAGTATTTATAAAGGAGATAAAAAATTCAAGCTAGCAAAGTTGTAGACCTACAGAGCTCAGTTTGAGAATCTGAAGATTAAAGATGATGAGAGTATAACAGCCTACATGTAGAGAATAGATGAAGTTATTAATATGATTACAGGCCTAGGTGAAAAACCATAAGAATCGGTCATAGTTCAAAAAATCCTAAAATCTCTGACTAGAAAATATGATGTAAATGTTTTAGCTATAGAAGAATCCAAAGACATGAAGAATCTCACAATGGATGAATTATAGAGAAATCTCTCGACATACGAGACGAGGACTGTTGGATCCAAGAATACTAAGAAAGAAGTAGTATTCAAGGTCAATAAAGAAATCCATTCCAAGAAAGAAGAAGAAGAAGAACCAGTTTCATAAGATGAGTTAGATGATGAAAATATTGAAGCAATGTTCATAAGAAGACTAAAAATAGGCTCAGGTAAGTATAAAGGAAAAATCCCTTTCAAATGCTTTGCATGTGGACAAGTAGGTTATTTTTCTATTAAATATCCAAACAAAAGTAAAGAAACACAGTCTAAACATGAAGAGGATAGTCATAAACACAACAGTAAAGAAACTGGATATAAAAAGACAAATAACAAGAAGAATTTATTTAGGAACAAAAAGAACTTATATTCAAAAGAAGAGTCAAGTGAATCTTATTCAAGAAACCCTGACAACTCTAAAAATGAAAATGATGAAGATCATTCTGAATTTTTGTTTATGGATATAAATGCGTATGAAAATGTAGTTTAAAAGGAAATAATGCAGTTTACTATAAAGACTTTGATGAAGAAGAATTTGAAGTAAATATTGAAGCTGAACTAGTTTGTTCTCTTGAAGAATTGAGATTGTACAGGAAAAAGAATCAAAAGATGAGATGCACATTAATAGACTATTAAGAAAAAATCCACATCTTTGAAGAAAGACAAACTCTAAGAGAACAAGAATATTATAATGAGCTCAAAGATATTGAAACTGAGCTGGAAAATATTTAAAAGTCTTACAAATCAAAGGAGATTGAAACTGAGCTGGAAAATATTTAAAACTCTTACAAAATTGAACAAAGAACTCGAGCGACTAAAAGTTGAGATGGAACAAATTAATAACAAGCTGATTGTGCATGAAAATTTAGATAAGAGTTCAAATGTTTTTACTAACATAGTGAGTAGCCAACATGATATAAATGATAAATCTAGGATTGGTTTCAAGGAAGAGAGTAAGGAAAATGAGCCTGCAAAGAATGAAAGAAACAAGACTGCATCAATTACAAACACATATTTTGATGTAAATAAATAGTTCAACAAATCCGAAAAAAAAGGACTACTTCTCCTAGAATCACCTATGTAATCAGTTTGGACATAAGGCTGCTAAGTGTATAAAATTATCTAGAGGTTATAGAAGGAACTTTGGCCCATCTTGTACCAGACCAAACTATAATGTTGCTCACTCCAATCACCATAATTATCACAAGAAAAGAAATGAAGAAAAAAAAGTAAAAAAGAACCTCCCAAACAAAATAAATGGGTGTATGTTGTCAAGGAAGTTGTCAACAAGAGAAAAGAGTCTTGCTTAATAGTGCAAACCATGCATTCCATGTGCAAAATGAAGATAAAATATGGTATTTGGATAGTGGATGCTTCATCCATATGACATGTGAACAAAGTAAATTCATTTCTCTATTAAATAATGCATCAGGTGCTGTGAGATTTGGTGACAACAATTCAGCAAATATAGTTGTAAAAGGAACCTTGAGTCTAGATAATGGAAATACTATCACTGAAAATGTTCCATATGTTGAAGGTCTTAAGCACAATTTGTTAAGGGTAAGTCAAATGTGAAAAAGAGGATACAATCTGATATTCCATGACAAATCTTTGATACTATAAATGGAAAAACAGGGAAGAAATTTGCAAAGGCCAAGTGGAATAAGAATAACATGTATGTTCTAAATGAGATAAACAAAGAAAAAGGCTTCACAAGTAAGGTAGATTAGAACTAGGTGTGGCAGAGAAGATTGGGGGATATGAGTTTTGAAAATCTTGTAAAATTAAGTACAAAAGGTTATGTCAGACATATGCCAAATATTTGTAATACCATCAGACACGATATGCAAGGCTTGCTTACATGGAAAAAAAACAAGGAGATCGTTAAAGTCAAAAGAATACTCTACAACTAGACCTCTAGAGTTGATTCATATAGACCTTTGCGGTCTTACCAAAACTAAAATCATACAAGGTGATGTGTATTTCATGTTACTTATAGATGATTACACCAGAATGACATGGGTAGCTTGTTTAAAGTAAAAATCAAAAGCCTTAGACATGTTCAAGAAATTCAAAGCCCTAGTGGAGAATGAGAAAAACAAGAAGATTAAATTCCTGAGATCATATATAGGTGGAGAATTTTGGGAAAATGAGTTTAATGCATTTTGTGAAGAACATGGAATTAGAAGACAATTCTCAGCCTCCAGAACACCTTAGAAAAATGGAGATGTTAAAAGTAAAAACAAAATTGTACAAGAGATGGCAAGAACAATGTTGAATGAGTCATAACTCCCAGATAGATATTGAAGTGAAGCGGTATTCAACATGGTATAAATTCTGAACAAATCCCAATTCAATAAAAATAGTGACAAAACTCCTTATGAATTGTGGAAGAACAAGCCTGTAAATTTAAAACACATAAGAGTGTTTGGAAGTAAATGTTATATCAAAAGAGATGAAGACAACTTGGGTAAATTCGAATCTAGGTGTGATGAAGGCATATTTCTTGGATACTCAGTAGTTAATGTGGCTTACATGTGTTACAATAAAAGGTTGCAAAACAATTTTTGAAAGTACAAATGTTAAGTATAGCACTCAACACAAGGAAAATCATGAAGAACAATAAGATGATGAAGAAATCTAAAGTCTGCATGAAGAAGTGGAAGAAAGGAAAGACACAAAGGCACCCTCAAAGTAAGTCAAAAGGGATCATCTAGAAAATCAGATTATTGGAAATAAATAAGGTGACACTCTCATAAGAAGGAGACTAAGAGATCAACAAAATCATGAAGACATAGCACTCTTATCCATGGTAAAACACAAAAATGTTACAAACGCAAGTAAATATCAACAATGGGTAGACACAATGAATGAAGAACTTGATCAGATTGAAAAGAATGAAACCTGGGAGCTGGAACCCAGACCAAAGGTCAAAAATGTGATTATAACTAAATGGGTCTTCATAAATAAGTTGAATTAAAAAGGAGAAGTGATAAGGAACAAGATCAGAATTGTATACAAAGGATACATGTAAATGAAAGGAATTGAATTTGATAAAAAATTTACACTAGTAGCAAGGATGGAAGCAATTAGACAACTTTTGGCTTATGTGGCTTACAAGAAGATCAATGTGTTCCAGATGGACATGAAATCAACCTTCATTAATGGTTTTCTAAATGAAGAGGTATATATTGAACAACCTGAGGGATTTTCACTAACAGAAGATAAATATTATGTGTGCAGGTTGAAGAAAGCTTTGTATGGACTAAAAATAGATCCCAGAGCTTGGTACAATAGATTGGATTCATACCTCATTGAGCAATGGTTCAAGAAAGGTGTTTTTGATAGTAATATCTATATAAAGTAAGAAGGGGATCATTTGTTAATTTTCATTGTGTATGTAGATGATATTATATTCATATGAGATCATGATAAAATGACTTATGTATTTGCTGATATGATGAAAGAAGAGTTTGAAATGTCTATGCTTGGAGATATTTTGTTCTTTCTGGGATTACAAATCAATAATTTAGATCAAGGCATAGTCATATCCAAAAATAAATACATCAAGGAAATGTTGAAAATATTTCAGACGGAAGAATGCCAGACCTATAAGTACACCAATGCAAGTAGAATGCAAGCTGAGCAAGGAGGACAGCTCACCACAAGTAGACAAAACACTGTGTAGATATATGATAGGAATTATACTTTACTCCATGACATCAAGAACTGATATCATGTAGGAGGTAGGACTTTCTGGAACATTTCAAGAAGATCTAAGGGAAACACACCTCAAGGCAGTCAAGAAAATTCTAAGATATCTCATGGGAAGAATTGAATATGGACTTTGGTACCCCAAAAGTAATGACTTCAACATAAAAGCATATATAAATGTTGATTGGGTAGGAAGCGTTGATGATAGGAAGAGTGCTAGTGGAAGAGAATTTTTTGTTGGAAATTTCCTAGAGTCTTGGTTGAGCAAGAAACAATCATTAATGGCACTCTCAACATGTGAAACATAATATATAGCTATCACAATGTGTTGTACTCAAGTTCTCTAGATGAAGTAAACATTGGAAGATTACAAGGTAAAATATGAAAATCTAATTCCTTTTTTGTGTGATAGTACAAGTGAAATAAGTGTCTCCAAGAATATTGTGTTCCACTCAAATACCAAACTCATTCCATTAAGATATCACTTCTTGAGGGAACAAGTAAATGATAGTAAAATCAGTCTAGAATATGTGAGCACAAAAGAAGAAATTGCAGACATTATGTCTAAGCCACTTCCAAGAGCCACATTTGAGTACTTAAGGAATGAATCTAGGGTTATTATTGAACCCTCCATTAACTACAAGGTGTAAATATAAGTAAGTCATCATTATCATATAAAATTAGCTACAAATCAGTGCTATAAAGTGTTTATGTGAGGAGGAGCTACTCTGCTTGCTTGAGATTATCAAAGTATGCATCAGCTCAGGGGGAGCATTGTCGTGAGTACACTAGAATATATGGATCGAAAGCATTAACCTAGGGGGAGATTCTTGAGGTAATAACATGAAGTATCCAACTTACTAGTATTTTCAGATTTATTCGGCATACTTGGCCTTTTGTCTTTTTTGTCAAAGGGGGAGAAATGATGAAATCAAAAACCAATCTGTCACATTAAAGGGGGGAGAGATGTAGTGATATAGAAAAAGGGGAGAGATGTTGAAACCAATAAAGAAATATCTACAATGCAGTGAAGCTAAAAACAAAAACCAGGTATGCAGGTACTTTTCCATCAAAAAAATTGTAGGTTTCTGAAGATTGAAGTGTTGAAGCATTTCCGTTAATGACAAAAGGGGGGGAATTTTGGACCCTTGTCATCATCATATGTGTTGTCATTAATGTCAAGATGCATTAATGGAAAAATAATTTGATATCAAGTGGTATTGATGGTAAAAAGGGTCAATTGGTAAAGTTAACAAATGAGAAAGATGAAGGTTGATATGTAGTGTTAGCTCACATAGGCTTCAGGATGCTCAAGGATAAGTTCTAAGGAACATAAAAAAAATTGTATACAAACCGCCGATATGAAGAGGTAGCCACCAAAGTCTTAAATAATATGTGGAGCTCTAAAAGAAATCATGAAAGCTTAGTGAGTGTCGCGAGTAAATGGATGAAGTCGTAAAGAAACAAAGATAAAGGATGAGCCATGAGTAAGAATGGTGAAGCCACAGATGTGAAGGAAATTCTGTAAGAAGATTTTGAAGGAAAATAAATGAGAGTAAGGAAGTCAGGACCAAAGCCACAGATAAAGAAGAGAAGCTGTGAAGGACTAAAGGAATTCGCAGAGAACTACAAAAGCCACAGTTAAAATGAAAGAGCTGCACGTATAAGGAACAAGCCGCGAAGTATTGGACAAAGTAGTGGAAAGCCACAAAATCATATAAGAGCAGTGAGAAGTAAAGAAAATCTACAAAATAAGAAATGCCGTAGATTAAATGACATAGTCATGATATAAATAAAATTTCAAAGAAGCTAAGGAAAGTCATAGATCGAACAAATATGAATAACATAGGGCTCGAGGATAATCAAATTAATTTGAACATAGAAAAGTGAGATTTTTTTCTCCAAAATTAATGGTGATTCAATTTTCAAGTGATTGCAGAAAAGTATACGACCTGAGCTCCACAAAGAACAAAGAAATCTATTGTTCTAGCTTCCAACATTTAATGCTCTTTGAATTTAAGGAAATATTGTTACACTCTCTATGTAATTCCTATAAATTCTAGGTGAAATATGATTACACTCTTTATATAAGAGAAGAAAGTGGCTCAAACATCTTGATTACGTGGGAAATTTTAAAAAGATGAGAAATATATTTTAGGTATCCGCTCGATGAATAATTTCTGGAAAATGCATAGAAAAAGGTGAAATCAAGCTGAATATAGATAGAAAAAATATGGAGTTTGTTGCATGCATTTAATAGACCAAATTTTCAGATGACAGAGTAGGAAGGAGTTCATGACATGCTAAAGGATGTGATGAAGAGAATTGAGTATCCATATAGAGAAAATTTGATGCCAATACGTGTGTCTCTCAAGTGTGAAGACAATGCATTTGAGATGAGAGAGAGAGAGAGAGAGAGAGAGAGAGATACATAATATAAAAAAGAGGAAAGAGGAGAGAAGACAAATGAACCAGTGAAGATATATCAGATGAAAAGAGCATTTGTGTGGAAGATTGATTGAGAAAGAGAGTTTGAATCAGATGAGCAGAAGATAATGATAGACAGATTACATACAAATACAAAAACGTTATCATGATCTATTGTGTACCAATTTTTTGTAACTAGATGATCAAAATTTGTATGAAAAATAAGTCTAAGTTGTATCTTAGCATATCTAGGGGGTTGTATCCTCCTTGTGGGTAGTTTCCTATAAAAGATCAGTTGCATTTGATTAAATTAGTTGTTGGTGCTACTTTCAGAGTGGGTTCTTGTTAACATTTGTTGAGTGGGTGCTCAAAAAATCTTCGAGTGGGTTCTTGAAGTAGTGAAGTGGGTGCTTCACTGGTTGAGTGGGTGCTCAAACGAATACATTGTAAGACTTTGGAATTGGTGTTATTACTAAATCTGTGGTTTCAAGTCATTTTTTCTCCTGGAAGGGATTCACACTATAAATTATGTGTTCTATGTTATATTGATTATCATATGATTTTTTAAATTCTTATGATTATATGATTGTACTCCTTGATAGAAATATGGTTCAACATTGTTAAAATTTTAATTTTCATTTATTCACCCCCCCTCTCAGTGCTTGTGAACTCTAATAGAGGTGAGGTTCAATTCTTATTTTGACCCTCAACATTCAAGTATGAACCTTGATACTATAGTGCATCCTCGAGTAGTGTGTGCTATAAAGGTTTGATAATGATGCGTAGAGTTTAGAATAAAATAACATGATGTGTGAGTAGACTATGATGTATATTGTAAGTGTTTAGTGTGTTGGTTGTGATTATAAAAATAGAAATATATGTGTTCAACGGGCCAAGTGTGATGACGTGTAATGTACAACGTAATATATTTAGATTTTTTAAGATGTGTAATGTGTAGAGAGCGCATAATGTGTATGATATATAGTAGATGTAAGAAGAGGATTTCAAAAGTGCATAATGTATATGATTTGTAGGAAGAAGAATATGTCGTAAATGTGTAATTTTCAGTGTGTGAGGTTCATGTGTAGAGTATTCCCTCAACATTCAAGTGTGAAGAAAATCATGAGATTACGTTATAGGGTAATGATGATACTAACGTATCAAGATGTGTATGTTGGATGTGATAGATCAGATGTGAAATGATGGGAATAAGATTCATGTCAATGCTAGAAGGGGGGAGAAACAAGTTTTATGCCCCCCACATGTGTAAGCAATGGAGATCTAGGTGATTATATTGAGTGGATCAATGTAAGGAGTAGTTTCCTTAACAAAAGTGATTAGATGTGGAAGTCAAGATTATGTAGGGACTTTGTATAATGGTGGCTTATTTGATGACATTGTGGAAGACTTGAGTTAAGGCCAGGTTAAAATTATATTTAGAGGATGTTTCTTAGATTGACTTGGTAATATTGTAGATGACTTAGAAGGAGGAGGTGATGGATATCAAACCTGTAGAGGTGATTTCTTAGTTTGAATTGGTAATGCTGCAGATGACTCAATAGGAGGAGGTGTTGATTTGATATTTACAATACGTTGCTTGGTTTAAGTAGATTTAATAGGTGGTGCTTGAGTGAGCGAAGAAGGGGCATGAGAAGTGGGAGCACAATTCTCATTAGAGATAGAAGGAGAATATTTAGGAGCCCATTTGGATGTAGCATTTGTAGATGGGTGTGCAACAGAATGTTGTGAAGTGAATGAGATAAACCCTTGGTGCTCAAGATGCATGATTCTTCATTGTAAACTATAGCAATCATTGTCATTATGTCCATTCATTTGATGAAAATGGAAATACAGAAGACTATGATATTTTGCAAGCCGATAAGGAGGATAACCTTGATTATATTGTAAAGCGATCAATTGGTGACTAAGGAGTTCATTTGGAATTACATGTTTCTTAACATTGAGATCAAATGTTAGAGGCTCCAGTAATGGTATGACTTGAGGCTCACTGATATGAGTACATGTAGAAGACATAGAATGAGGATGAGATGTAGAAGGATAACAAACATGATTATGAGAAGCATCTTTAAGCTGTTGGATTTCTTATTCAAGAGATATGATCATGGATTCCATAACTTGAAATTTACTTTGAAATAAAGAATGTAATGTTTTATTTGATTTCAACATGGGTTGATTGGATGGAGGATAAAGAAGGACAGGGTCGTCAAATAGATGATGTAAAATAGGAAGTATTTCGTGTGGCAGAGTATATGTAGGATGACGGATGGAATGTAATACTTTTTTTACAACAATTTGGTAGTTGGGATGCATTTTGAGTAAAGAAGAAAAACGAATTTGAGGAAATTTATGACCCATGATAGAAGAAAGATGAGGATCCAAGCATATTCAACTATGACAGGATCATCAAATGATTTAAAAAAAACTATGATGTAAATTTACTTTGTTAAATTATTATGTGCACTACAACAAGCAGATATGATGGTAAAGTATAGAAATATGTCCCAAGGAATAAGAAATGAAAGTAAAACCCTAAGTGAAATGTAAGGTTAGAATACTTAGATGGTTTCAAAAATATCCTAGCAATATGTTAAGATGGAAGAATAGGAATACAAGAGGTCAGGACAGAGCCCAAAACAATTTAGAAGTGCAAGAGCAGCAGGGACTGGGGCACCTGAAGTATTACTATGGAACTTGGGTGTCAGAATCCCTTCCTAAGCACCAAGGTCTACACACAAGCTCTAAAAGTGAAATTTACGAGGTCACTAGATTATCTGAGACCATTATTATTTTTTGCTAGGTGGTCACACTCTGATCACCGATGTCATTGATAACCTGTAATAAAGATATCACATGCCAAACCCTCAAAAGAACATCAAATCCTAAAAAATAAATATGTAAAATGAGGGTTCAAACTATCCTTAGCTGTCATAATTGTGATCTTACAACTAAGCACTACATTACATCTCAGACCCAATGTAGTTCTTTGTGTGTGTGCATAATCCTATCCTTGGTGGCTCTTGTGCGTGTTGAACTTGATATCGAGAAAATAGGTAGATGTAAAAAAATGTAGTAGATGTGTGCATGGAATAAATTGAAATTCCCTCCTATGTTTGTGATGCAGAAAACCAAACCTTATCCCTTTTAATGGTGCTAGATGGATGTAAAGATTCTCTTGAGTGCTTGTGAGATGCAACCTTAGGTGATAGTATAAATGCTTAGAGCTTGGAACCTTAATTTGGTCACATAAATTAATATTTATATGATTCTTTGGTTCAAATTTTGTAATTGATGACTAAAAGGACAACCCCTAAGAGATAGGGATGCACAAAAACTTGAAAGGACCCAATAATGAGTGAGAAAAGTACATAGAGGTCTAGGGTTCCTGGATGGTGGCATCTTGGCTAGGTTTTGGTGTCTAGAGCCAGAAAAGGTAAAATATGAAGGGTCAAATTGAGCAGTGAGGTCCGTAAGGCTAAGAGGGAGACTAAAAGGGAACATAAGAGGACAATTATAATGATCAATTAGTTATTTTCTCCCATAAGAAACATATGAATAGTAGTATGTGATTATGATTTAGTAATGTACCCAAAGTGTATGATTTAGTGTCTATAGATTTAGTATGCCTTGCACTTGTTATTGCTACACCACATGGGTGGGAAATATACTAGATAGATGTGAAGAGTTCCTATCTACACGGATATTTATAGGAATAACTATGCATGGAAAAACATTATGGATTTGTTCACGCCTATTTTCTTGTTTCTAGACTCCAAATGTCTCTCTACAATCTATTATAGGCCCCTCGAGCCTGGTATAAGAATATTTATTATTTTATTCTATCTACTGGTTTTGTTTGTTGTCACTCTAATACTATAGTATATATCCAACATTTGGGTGAGAATTTTTATATAACTGTCTTATATGTTGATGAACTGCTACTTACTTGAAGTTATTCTTCCTACATTTAGAATATTCAGAGGGATCTTTCCACGTAGTTTGACAAGACAAATATCTGATTATTTAATTATTTCCTTAGCTTGTAGATTTCTAAGACATATTTAGGGATTCATTTGAGTAGTAAAAGTACTTCCATGATATTCTTCAACATTTTTTATATGGTTGATTTCAATCCAAGTCCATATCCTTTTCAGTCTAGGGTTACTCTTACTTTCACCTTCACTACTCCTCTTTGTGATCTTACCTTGTAAATGAAGTAAGTTGTAGGTCTACTGTACATGACCCACACTTGTCCTGATATTTTCTTTACAGTAGAAATTTTATCTTGGTTTTCAAATTATCCTCATAGAAATCACTGGCAAGATGCTAAAAGTATTTTGCCAAATCTACAGGGAAGTTCACACTTTGGACTACACTACATCAGACGTTTTACTCAGTTGGATATACTAATTGATTCTGATTGTGTTGATTTTATTGATGAAAGGTGGTGAAATTCTAGCTATCTTTTTGTCTTGGTTCTTCTCTAATTGCTTGGGAGTGTAAAAAGAAACATGCTATTGTACTTTCATCTATTGAGGCAAAGTACCAAGTAGGGTTTATGAAAAGTCAACATTTTATTTGGATTTGACAATTATTGATAGAGTTTGGATTCCCACAGGATTCACTAATTATAGTTTGGTGTGACAACCAAAGTGTAATTAATAGAAGTGTTTGAGGGATATCCTAATGTGCTTGATAAAATTATTTCAAGGTTTTTTAGGCCCTTTTCAATTTTATATAAATAACAATTACTTCAAGTGTGTTTGTATGTTAAAATTTTGATTATAATATCTCTATAATAGGTTTGTATGTATGAATTTTGTTGACCTTAAGCCTCAACAACAATGTGAGGGTTAATAATTTTGTCCTTTTGCAAAGGATTTGCAAGGGAAAAGAGTAAAGAAAATATAGTTAGTGAACAATAGGAATGTAAAATCACATGACAAACTTTACTCCAATCATCAATCTTTATTTATACTCAAAATTGATGTAGTCTCATACACATTCACAACTCTTCTCTTTTTCTTTACATATCATATAATTCTTATCAATTTCATATACATCTCATCTCACGTGGTACATGGGGCACACTATATTCATTTGATTAAGTACAATAAATATCTTTCTTAAAAAATAAGCCAAAAGACATTTCTTTTGGTCGTGACTCTGTTGGCTTATGCCTTGCTCTATTTTTGGTATCATTTAGTGCACGAATCTGGATAGGATCATGCAGATTTCTTCGGTGTTTAGCGAATTATTTTGTGTACCATGAGTATCTTTAGTCTTTGGCAGCTTCTTCCTTTTATCCACGGCTTCTTCCTTATTCTCGCTGGTTTTCCCTAACTTTATAGATTATTCCAAAAATTAATGAATAACCCTATCAACATCATCCCCAGATTTCAAACATTGTCTCATCCTCGAGACAACCAAGTGATGAAGAACCTTGTCTTTAGCAAATTCCTTAGAGTATATTTTATCCTCCTTTTTACTACCTAAACTTTAGGAAAGAAAAGGCATCAACCACAAGAAACTTATATGTCAGGCATAAGTAAGTGTTCCCTCACACGACTCTCCTAACTGGGTTTATGGGATGTCATGGATTTCCTTCAAAATATTGTTCCTTCATACTCTTGTTCATGGTGTAGTATGGGGGATTTACTTTGTGATCTGCGTAGTAATGTTATTTTCAAAATAATACCACAAGTTTAAATGGTCTTTGATCTACTGTATCCATTCATGCATCTGTGAGTTTTCTTGATTCAAAGGATGTGTAAAGGGGTTGGCTTCAACTAGATTCAACTGAATCTCTATTTCTCACTTGTTAATTCTTGTTACATCCTTATAAGTTTCATGTCTATGGTATTGCTGCATTCTTGCATATTTTTGATCTTCTCTCTTTGATGTTGTTGTTTAGCCTGATATTGTTCTTTAGTTTCTACAAGTTTTCTTCATTGATTCCCATATAAGTATGTTTTTATATCATATTCTGTAGATTATTTATGTAATTATTGTTCTAGTTTGTCTAATTCTTCTTTATATTTTTGAGTCACACTTGGCCACCCCATAGCATATGCGTAGTATCTTGTGAAATTGTTAAGTTCTGTCTCCATTTTGGTTAGATATGCTTGCATCTCGTTCCTCCATTTCTGATTTTCCAGAACTTGTGGTTGTAGGATTTTTGCTTTATACTCTTTTATGGATTCTTCTCATTTTCATGTCCTTTATTATCGTGTAAAATCATTACTTTTACCTCTTTCTTTTTTGTTTTTTCTATTTATAGACTGGAATTGGTTTTAATGTGTGTCTTAGTTTTCTTTATAAATTTCAATATTCTATTCATAGCTTCTTCCATATCTACACATATCTGTATATAGTCTTGTTTTGCAGTTTGATCTAATAATTGGTTACATGTGGATTTCTGAAGGGGTGGCAGTTTGTGTAAGTGTACCATGTATCCTTATTGTGTTTGTTCACAACTCCTTATTGTAACTAGATGGACTGCTCTATTCTTCTCTGTTGGAGAGCTTTCTTAATTTTTGTTGATGGATCTCTAGAAGACTATACAAGTACTATACCACTATAGATTTTGTTTGGTATGGGTGGTTCCAGTGTTGGTACCTATTCATTATTCCTTCATCTATCTTTTCTTTTTGCTTCCTTTTTCTTTCTTTTCTATCCTCTTATTCCCTTTTCTTCTTATTTTTTTCTACCTACTTTCTTTCTTATGATTCTTGTTTCTCCTTTTTCCCCTTTTCTTCTTGTTCTTGATTTTTTCTTTTCTTCTCTTCTTCTTTGTTTTTATTTCTTGTCCTTTTTCCATTTCTTCTTTCTTCTTGTTCCTCTCCTTTTATTCATCATCTTTTCTTGTTTCTTCTTCCTTCTTCTTCCTCCCCTTTTCCTCTTCTTCTTTACTCTTTTCTTCTTCCTCTATCTCCTTGCTTTTCCTCTCTTCCTATGCTTTCTTTTGTTCTTCTTCTTTTCTTTTCTTTTCTTCTTCTACATTCTTCCATTCTTTCTCTTAGCTTGTTTTTCTTCTCTATTTTTCCTCTTGAATTTTAACTTTCTCTTCCTTTCTCTTATTTTCTTTCATTTTCTTTTTCCTTTTTTCTTTCTCATGCATTTTCTTGTTTTGGGTTTCCTCCAATTTCTTCCTATTTTCCTCCTCTTGCTTTTTTTATGCTTCCACGTCTTTTGTTTCTTTTGTAGTTTATTTATTTTTTATTTGTTTCTCATATGCATCCCTTTGCTCCTATTTTTTATTTTTGTATGCTTCTCTATGTTTCCTCACCTAATATTATTTTTCTTACTATGTTTTGATAAAAATCCTTACTAACTCTTCTATCTCATCCATGTGGGTTTGATCTTTGATAGTTTTCTTCTTATTTTGTTTTATTTGTTTTATTTCTTTCTCAAGAGGTTTTAATATGTTTTCCTCATCTATGTCTTCTTGTGCTTGAATTTCCTAAATTAATTTTTGTGGAAGGAGGTAAATTATATCTCCGATTATCAAGTAAAATTTCTTCATGTAATGAATTATAAATTTTGATATGGCCACTTGTTTTGTTCCATTTATTACTTTATATTGTCATGCCAAATGGGAAACACCTCCTAGATTTAAACATGTCTTATAATATCCATAGGAAAGTTGGGATAATTGTCAGTCTTCCCAAGGTTCAACTTATCCTTAAAAATGTGGTCCTAATTCTTCCTATGGTATGGTCAGCAATGAATGTGGAGGAGAAGGAGTTTCTTCCACTTATGATTTGTAAATTTGTAGGGTTTCTCGTGAATATTAGTCTTCTTCGTTCATCAACCTCTATTTTGTTTCACTAATCTTCTTATGGCCATTGCCTTTTGGCATTTTGTGATGGGGGGTGAAGAAAAATTCCCTTTACTTGGACTTCTTTTGTATGTTTTAGGTCTTGCTTTGCTTGGTATGTCCTACTTTACTTGGTTATGCTTTTCCATACTATTATGGATATTTATTCCTAAATTCCTCGTAGTTTTCTTTAATCACTTCATTAATGTTTGGATGTTTGGAGGCAGTGGTTTCCTAAGGTCCTCTGGAATATTTCTTATTTCTTCTATGGTTTTAGCCACCAATTTTTCTGATGCCTCATAGGGAAATGGTACTATGTGTGAAGTTTGTGGAATGAAGTGTCTAATATATGTGTAATCTATGTTAGCAATGAAGACTACTTCATTTTCATATCTCTCCAATACTCATTCTAATACCCTTGCTTGGTTTATTACTAGTTGTTTGATATTGTTTTTCCATCCTATTACTGATTTAATTTAATGTATTTGGTCCATTTTATTCATATGCTCAAATATTTTTTTTTGCAATAGGTATATCTAACTGCCATTAGATTGGTTTTGTTGGGGATAGGCGGTTTTTGCTGAAATACATGGCAAAGACATAATAAAATAGTCCCAAAGAAAAATGTATGTTTTCATTCCTTGATCTTTCTAGTATTGTCATGAAATTATGAGGTGATTCGTTCGTGCATAGATTGTATTTAGAGTGTGAAGTTACCATATCTAGGGCAAATTTGGGCACTGAGTCCATGAGCACCATCTTCACGATTTGTATGATATTTTTTTTGACAAATGGGCTTAGTGCGCCATAGCTGAGGGTATGATTTTTGATGCCGCCAATTCTTACACCTATTTTGGTCATGGTTACTCCCCAATATCCATTTTGTATCTTTCATGGGAGTATTCTTCTTTGTTATTGTTGAGCGTTTTATTTCCAATAATCCTGTAACCATTGTAATTATTTCTACGTCGATTTGATATGGTTGATCTAGATATAACACTTGGTTATTTAGTCAACTAAGGAGAACCCTAATCACATTGTCAGTGTTAGAAAATTATGAAATTCAACTACATGCATCTATTTTTAGCTCACCTGTGAATTTGGCATTAGTTTTGTATTTCATTTATCTTGTGGATGGATTTGTTTGAAGCAAAATCTATCTATCGACATCTAATTATATACGATCGTATTCTACTTAACAGATTTCATGGAGTGTTTTTTGAATTTTGGCTGTGCGAATTCTTCTTGTGCGACCAAAATAGGAGTTTGCATCTTTTTTAATGCCTTTTTTACATGTTCTAGTTTTATTTTTGAGGTTTCGTCCTTTATTTCTTTATTTTTTCTAGCTTCTACTTTGTGTATTATACCTTTATTACTTTTATTTTTTTAGAATGTTAACCCACCACATTTATTTCTTTTCGAGTGAGAAAATCTATATTTGTTTGTAATTTTTAATGGTATGTGTACTGTCCCATAATTTATCTATTGATTTAGGATCTATTTTAGTGTATTGCGGTTCCTAGTAGCTTTTTGAAAGATAAAAAAGGTTGTTATGGCCGCAATAAATTAGAGAATAAATAAGACTCATAGAAAATCCCACAAACAAAGGCAAGCACGTGAAAATAGTGTGTCAGACAACCATGGAGGAAAATAGTATTGAAAAATAAATGTTGCACATGAAGCACCCGTTATCACATTAGAAAGATAAAAGGTATGTCAAAGCCTTTATAATAAAAAAATAGTAATGATGTTATGTAACAAAATGAAATAATAACACATGTAGTGTACGAAAGGTAGATGTCCCTTGGGAGCCACAATGGGACTAATAATAGGTAATGTGCCAAATATCCATGTGTTGCGTGTAATGGATCTATATAATCTGTGATCACAACTAGAAAGATAAGTGAATGCACGCATGTGTGTATGTTAAATATAATGACATACAAGATATCTATCTAGCATTTGTAATAAAGTGAACATGTACAAGCATAAACAAGCAAGGGGAAATATAACCAATACATGTAGCAAGTTATGGGTGGATGGAAGGGAATGGAATGCAGAGTGAATGTGATAGGATCTGCATGCCCCACCAAGTGAGTGTGAATTAAATTCTATGTAGTGAGGGTTCATTTATTTATACCCCCTCAACAATAAAGAATGAACCACAAATGAGAGTTCTGTCATCGGGGAATGTTTTGGATGATGTGTTGTATGTAGAAAGAGTTGATGAATTAAGCAATGACACGATGATTTTAGAATAATGATGGGTAGATGATATTGTATGTGACATAGGGATGGGGTGTTAGAATGTGTGATGATTTAGCCTAAAGCATATATCATAGAAAGAAGCTACGAGTGATGACTTATCCTAGAGTGTATAATGGAAGTGATGGTTTATCTTAAAGCGTAAATCACTAGATGAGTGAATAAAGTAATAAAAAATTAGGTCGCATGATAAAAATATCAAATAATGTAACATGGGTGAGTGTGATGAGGTCCATTTTAGATGTAAAACATCAATGGTCCAGTATGGACCACTAGACTAGAGCACTGTGATAGGGTAGTGAGTGCAACGTTGTGTAGTAGAGATAGTGATAGGTGTTTGATATTGAAGCCTGTGCGGATAGTATAATATTGTACACGTGAGTAGAATGTGTAAAATGTATAGATGTATAAAAAATAACTTGCAAATGATGCATAATGGATGTAAGAGGAGGAGAATTTGTATGTCAAAAAAGTGTATGATGTGTGAATATTTGTAATTTGTAGTGTCATATTGTGTAGCGTGTGAGGTTGATGTGTATATGAAACCCTCTATAGTCAAGTGTGATCCAAAGCATAAGAGTGCATCATTGAGTACTGAAAATGCTAGAGTGTATGAAGATGTGTATGTTAAAGTTCTACGTGTGAAATTATTTCAATATAAAATGTGCTGTTGTTAGTAAGGGGATGGTAGAAATACATTATAATGCCTCCCAAGTATATGCAATGAGAATAATGGTCAAGTAATTTAATCTAAGAGGTCTTCATTGTCAGGATCAAAACCAAAAGGTGAAGCATCCGAAAAATCGATAAGTGATAGTGTCAGGTTGATCAAGTAAGGATCCATTTAGGCATAACTTATACATGCCCATAACAGTATTATTCATCAGTGAAATGGGATAATAGGCATCCGTGTGCATACATACCAGTGAGTGACATTCTATGTATAACCATGTAAATAACTATGGAAAATGATACACACGGCCAAAGGGAATAGGAAATGAGATATCAAAATGATCAGAATATAATGTACCCGCATTGTAAGCGATCTAGGTTTTCTCTAATGTGATAGGGGAAGAGTGAGTAGTTCGCGCAATGTAGACAGTGAGATGAAAGACACGTAGACGATAAGTGCAGTGATAGTGATAAATCCATAATAAAAATGAGGATCATGAGTTGGAGGATAAAGATCATCGAAAGCAAAGCCTAGTCAGGTCAAACCTTCATGTGAACATATAGTGACATCACAAGTAGGATCAAATGGAATTTTCTACCAATAAGAATCATTCATGAAAAACATATGCATGTAAATGAAAGGAAGTGTTAATGAATATTTCTCATGTGAAGGTGTAGGGGATGGATCAATATCCATGGATTGGACATGCCATTGATAGAGAATCATAGCAGTAGTAGTAGAAATTAAAGACAATGTTGTAGATGAGACAACATCTATCATGTAAATAACACCTTCACAGTGGTGGAAAATGAGGTGGTGTGTCCATAGGTATGAGGTTCATTGGTAGTATCAGTTCTTGGAATAGGAAATGTAGTATTAGGATCATGGTTGTAGTATTTGTATAGATGGACAATTACGAAAATAAGTATACTCAATGCCCTTATGCAGATAATTTTAACACAATGATGCACATGTAGAGGGAACATCTTGCATGATATGTAACCATGGCCTACCAAGTAAACAATTACATATGAAACGGGAAATTCAATGGCATAGAAGATGGTGTTAATATTTTTTGGTCCAACAGTGACAGGTAAAGTAATGTGACTTAAACATGAACGAACAAAGTCATCATATGCATAGAGAAAAAGACATGATGGACTAATATTAACATCCAAAAGGAAAATCTTCTCAAGGAATGACATAGAACATAGATTGAGTTTAGATCATATTATCAATCAAAGTGTGTTTGATGCCCATATTGTAAATGTGAATCATGATAGAAAAAGGTGGGTCATTGTAAAAAAATAGTAAGATAAACATCATGATTGGACAAGAAGAGAAATATGCTTAGAAATTACATCTACAAATTTTTGATATACTGAATCAAGATGTCATATTGGAAAAAATGTGAGTGGTAACTAATTATATTTTTGAATCTTTCTCTTAATTCATGATTGATAAGCAAAAAGTCATTAATAGATATAATCATGATGATAAAATTCTATGAGTATGAGCTGTAAAAGAATGAGGATCCTAGGAGGGCGAAGATTGAGTTCAGGTTAACAAAAAATGATTAAGATAAAACGTAAAATAAGATCCTAATCTATACAAATCTTACATCATAGTAAATGAATAATAATGAAATATAGAAAATACATTCTAAGAAACTAAGACTTAAATAATGAAACCCTAATGTGTAAATAAGGGTAAGATGCATTAGATGATTCACAAAGTCCTGGAGAGTGCACAGAGTTAGAAAATAGGAAAAATTGAAGCACTAACCATCGCACTCGAGATCAGAAAAATTGTATATATGGAGAATTAGGCTGGACTAGGGCAACTGGAGAGGGACAAGGGACATGGGCGTCTGCGTGTTTGTGCTCTAGGCCTGTTTCTAGGTGCACTGGGGTCTGCAATAAATAAAGGAAATACTTAGAAAACCCTATCCTATGAAGAGTCATAATATTTTCACCTTTAGTTTCCTTTGGTCACTCCTAAGTCACACCAAGTATCGTTGAGGTCATTGAAAACCTATGTAATAAATAATGAACCTACAAAACCCTCAAATAGACATCAAATCCCCTTAAATTTCAAAAAAGAAAGATGTAGAATGAGGGGATAAGACTATCCTCTAGTTATCATAATGGTGAACTTACAAGTAAGGGTGGAACTTGAGCATTGTACTACATCTTCAGACCCAATGTAATGTAAACATCTTTGTGTGTGTGTGTGTGTGTGTTGGCAGCACACACACATGAAATTGTTCCCTAGGTTGCTCTGTGTGCCAAAATTCACATTTTGTCACACTTGGAATAGTGAGCAAGTATCCAAAACTAGATGTAGAATGTAATAAATGTCCTCCAATGGAAAAACATATAATAGAATGAACTCACCTCTATATGAAGTGTGATGTAGAAAACCATATCCTTTTGTCCCTTTGTGATTTCAAGAGCTAGATGGATGCAATGAAGCTCTAAATATTGATCATTTTTGACTCATGGATGAAACCTTAGGTGGTGATAGATAGTGTTTAGTTCTTAGGTCCTTTATTATGATGTTCCTATCCCTCCCCAACTTTTAGTATCTCTCCTTCTTTCACCTCTATGTCAAAATAATTGGGTCTTTCATGTCATTGGTCATCGATGTTCTCAAGATGAAAGAATCAAGTATCATCATGGTTACATCGTATGGGTAATTATCTCATTTTACACAACTAGTGGATAATGTTCATTTCATGTGAATTATTGGTCAAGGATGCATGTCAATGTTTCAGGGATTAGAAGGTTTGTTCATGTGAGGGAAGAAATTTTTCATTTTTTTCAATGGTATATTCATCAAGTATCTCTTATCTCTCATTTTGGAAACACCCAATGAGCTATAATTTTTGATCAAGTGTGAGGAGGCTTCTCACAGTGCATAAGGGTCATAATTCTTCATTTAGAGTCTATCACTAGAAAATCACAGCAAAGTTCATCATGAGTGGATCTTCTTCATGAGCAGAGATTCTTATTTATTAAATTTTGGAGCTCCTCCCCTCTCTTATCTCTTTCTATCTCTAGAATTCCTATTTCTTCGTTGATGAGAAACATTGTAAAAAGTGACTTAAGTCACGTAAAGTTTCTATTTCTTCATTGACGATTACGCTTTAAGTTAAAAAATACACGAGAATGTAAAGATCCATTATATTTAGCTATATATTTAATGCTCTCTCCATTCCCATGGGTTATATATTCTTGTTTTATAGCTCCTATTCATCTTACTACAAGCAAAAAACAACAATTCTTCTATCTTTGTGTCTTATTTTTTCCTCTCCATCTCAACTACTAATCCTATAGAGCATTAAAATCTTGCAAAACTAGGGAAAGAATAAATATTTTTATGAACATAATGGAGCTAAACTTTGTGTTGACTGTTTTCCTAGTCTTGCTTTGCATATTGTTGTCTTCTTATTGCAAACTTTAAAATAACTCTAGATTTATGTCAATAAACTCAGTGTGTTATTTATTAAGTAAACCCCCCTTATCACTTTCTCCCCTCTCTATACACACACATTTCCTCCACCTCATTTTTGCACATGAATTTAGTGGAGTATTCATGTGTGATCCCCAATAGAAAGGCCACCCACAATGGTTAGAGTAGTGTTTATATTTCCTTGTTTTTAAGAAATGGTGTTGATCCATTTCTAAGTAGAGGGAACTAGTTCCTAAACGTTGGTGAGATTTGCTAGTGTTACAATTAGGAGCTAGTGTTCAGGAAGTAACTCATATTCTGATATTTTCAAACTAAACCTAGTTTCTTCCTTTCAATGTTTGTCACATCCCTTCACTTTAGGGTTCCCATGTCATACCTGCACCTAGGAAATAAACCCTAGCTAATGTACGCACCCACAGCATTACATGGTTCAACATGAAAAAATGTTATATGTCTCACTTATGATGGTAAAATCATCTTCTAAGATAAATATGAAATGCAAATATCCTACCCCCTCTCCTTTATATTCCTCTTGTGACTAAGTTCAAGTTATTTTCCAAGCTAAAATGTTGGAATTCTTATCATAAACCCACTTTTTAACCTCATTTTAGCTCATTTGATTGTGGAAATTATGCAATTCCTCTGTCAATAATGGAGGTCTTTTCACCTTAAAACAAAAAATTAAAACATGTGTTTTGAAATTTGTGTTTTAATTTAGGGTGGGATTTTCTCTCATGTTTCTTAGTTAAATTGGCTATTTTGCACTTATTGGATAAATCTTGAGTTCCTCTTCCTCATTTACTAGATTTATAATGTTGAATCCTTCTCCTTTGGTTGAGTTGTCATTTTTTGTTTGAAACTATTAGAAATAAACTAACATTTAATTCATCGTATGAGTTAAAGTGATATTGTAATAAAGTAATTTTTTAATTACTTAAGTTAGCTTAGATAAAGTTAATTATTAGTGAGTTGTCTTTTAGTTGTCTTATCCCTTGGTTTGTAGGATCATGTTCTATCTTGGATACTTTGTTTCCAGATGATTTCCATGAAAGGAAATAGGGGCAGTTAGTGGCAATAAGCTCATTCCTGCATATTTACTTAGTTTAGTTAGATATTGTTCCATGTATTGTGGAAGAGATAAAAGTTGTCCAATATCTATAAATATTACAGCTCTCTCTTGTGATTGTAATGACTTATTTTGATATTAATAAAATACAAAACTCTGTCTTGTTTTTTGTAAAGATTTTGTGTTAAATATTCTTGAACGCTAAGTATTCATTCTCAAGATTTGGTATGAGAGCAGTATTTTGATCCAGGGAGAGTATACGAAGTTTTAAGAATTTTTAGGGAGACCTAGAGAAATTTCTCAGATCTTGGAGGAGCCATATATGCCCCCAGCCATTTTACAGCCCCTACCTGAAATCCATACCCCGGTTCATGGATTGATTTGTAGTTGAAGAACACCTCAAGTGCAATCATAGACCCTTGTAGACCTGGATACAACTATGTTGCAAAAGGTGACATTGTTTCATTCTATGTTTTTTTTAAATGCTTAACTGTACCTAAAATATATATTTTAAATTGGAATCATTTTATATATATATATATATATATATATAATATAACTATTGTGGGGACCTCAGGTTTTCAAGCTCCCAACATAAATTCTCCTTTATCTTCTTTTTGCTCTTTGTTTTCATATATTTGACAAGAGAATTCTATGTGCATGTGAGAAGATCTCTATCCAAAGTGACCTCCCGAAGCCTCAAATTTTCAACATGGAGAATGCATTCAGGAGATCAAGAGCATTCAAGAGAAGAAGAAGACGTTCTATGTAATATATTTCAAGCAAAGAAATACAAAGTGGCCAATGTTTTTCAATGTGAAAACTATTGTCCAAAGCTATCTTAGATCAAAGAAAGAAAATACCTATGTGAATCCAAAGTAAGGAAGAAATAAATAATAAAAAAGGTGGCCAAGGTTATTTATAACTCTTAGGAAAATTGATTGAACTATAGTTGTTCCCTAAAGGGGGTACTAGGTTGAGCCACATAAGCCATAATCTACATTTTCTTTTAAAAAATCCGTTTAAAAAAATCACATGCAATTTTGGATTTAAAGAATTTTTTTTTTAAGGATAGAATTTATTTTTTCCATATTTGGAAAGGGGTCCGTAAAGATATTAAAATTATAATTTAAACAAGTCATAACTTTCAATTGGTACCTCAGATTGAGGTGCTGCTGTTTTTGAAAGTGTGTGTTTTTGTGAGCTATACGTATTGGTATAGATTTTAATAAGCTTTTTCTTGTAAAAATTGAAAAATTAGAAGGTTTTTTGTAATTAAAAAGATGTCAAAGAGTACCAAAAATTTTTATTTTTACAAATTGGCCACATAGCCAAATTTGTAACAGGGCCAATAGTGTCAAAAATTCATTGTACACGGTGTAAAAGGAGCTCCAAACTGAATAAAATATTATTTTTTGGCGGGGTGTGCATGTTTTAAGGGGGGAAAAGTGTTTGATTTTTTCTTCTACTATTTATCAGTCTTCATAATGGCCAAAATTATGGCACCAAAATTGTTTTTTCCATGAAGATTCTCAAAGTTTTACGTTCTAATAATTACCCAACATGGAAAAAAAAAATTTGTGCACAACTTGATTTTGAATATCTATGGTCTGTTGTTTTTGGTAGGATTAACAAGATTTGTAAAAGATGTTACACAACAAGCTACATTTGATCATGCAAATCAAAAAGTGAAATTAGTAATCTTCTTTAGTGTTTTAGATGAGGTACAACCTCATATTGAGGCCATTCAATATCAAAATAATTTATAGTTGAAAATAGTATTTGAGTCCAAAACTAAGAACACAATACTTCATCTCCAGAGTCAAATATTGAAATTGAAAATGTAACCAAATGAGAAATTTGAAATGATTTTGAGAAGAGTAACAACTTTGTGTACATCACTTCATGCTTTGGAAGAAGAAGTAACTTGAACACATCACTGGGGTGCCAATAGTATTGAGAGATCTTCCTCAAGAAAAATGTAGATATACTATCTTTCTACAAAAGACAAAATTTTTGAAACTTTCAAGAATTTCAAAGCCCTTATTGAAACAAAGTCTTTGTAAGAAAATAAAAACATTCAACTAAGATCGAGGGGGAGAATACACCAGTAATTAGTTCAATGGATTTTTTTGGAAACGCATGGCATTTGTTTTCAAATGGATCCTCATACACTGAAACAAAATGGTGTTGTTGAAAGGGGAAATCATACTATCATGCATCCATAGTTTGATGTATGATTGATGATTCAAGTTTATCAAAAACAATTTGGGCTTTTCGAGGTAGTTAAAACGGTAGTCTATTTACTAAATAGATTTCCCACCACAAATATTGATGGAGTAACATCCACAGGAAGCATGGTCAGGGAATAAGCCATCTTGGTTTCACACCTTACAGTCAGTATTTTGGATGTAAAGCGAGTATGACACATTCCTAAGAAAAAAAGAACTAAGCTTGATATGAAATTAGAAAAACTTATCTTTTTGGGATATAATGATGAATCACTTGGCTGCAAACTTATGGATCCAAGATCAAGGAGGGTATACACTTTTTTTAGATGCCGAGTTCTTTGAGAAGAAAGAAGTAGATGCTACATTCCATACATTCACATGATGAAAAAATCATCCCTATAGTGAAAAAAGAAGATGGTAATCACTTTGATGATGAAAATGATGATGGGGAAGATGGTGAAATTCAACCTCCCAGAGGACCCACTAAAAGTATGCCTAAATGGTATACAAGTATGATGATAAATGCAAAATTGGATAGTTCCCCCAACACATCTACCACTAGAATGAGGACTCGTAGTATGGCTCTAAATGAGGTCAATATGGTCCTTAATGGGTAAATTTGTTGAAACTACTGAGTCGTCCACAGTTTCAGAAGCCCTACAGTCTAAACCTTGGAAAGATGTTATGGATGCAAAATATAAGTCACTTATGAAAAATAATACATGGAAACTTCCAGATCTTCCACCTGGGAAAAATCAGATTGGATGTAGATGGATCTTCAAAATGAATTAGAAAGCAAATGGAAAATTTGATAAACAAAAGGCTAGACTAGTTGTTAATGGATATGTGAAAAAATAAGGCATTTATTATGAGGACTTTTTTCCCCATAGCTAAGATAAAAACATTCAGGTTAATATTTTCTCTAGCTGCACAATTTGGTTGGAAAATACACCAAATGGATGTGAAAAGTGCCTTTCTTAATGGTGATTTATAGGATGAAGTTTACATGACTCAACCAAAAGGTTTTTTCATACCAGGTAAAGAGGAAAAGGTATATAAACTCATAAAATCACTATATGGTTTAAAGCATTCTCCCATGGCATGGTATATTAAAATCAATGAGCATCTCATTCAACATGGATTCAACAGGATTCCATATGATTCTAATATCTATCTCAAAAATCAATGGGGGGATATTGTGACATTGTAGTACATGTAGATGATCTAGTCATCACTAGAGGATCAGTGAGGATGATTGAGTCAAAAAATAAAGATCTAACATGATCATTCGACATGACCGATCTTGGGATTCTGAATTATTGTCTTGGAACTTGAAGTTTGGCAAAGAGAAAATCATATTTTTGTGTCACAATTGAAATACACCAAGAAAATTCTCAAGAAGTTCAATATGATGGATTCTAAACCAATTTCCACACCTATGGAGACAAAACTTCAATTGTCTCGAATAGATCCATTACCACAAGTAAATTCAAATCTCTATCAACAGTTGATCGGGAGTCTCATCTACTTGACTTACACTAGGCCGGATATCAGCTATGAAGTTAACTATATTTCATGGTTCATGTAAGAACCAATGATTTCTCAATGGAAATCAGCAAAGTGGATACGTAGATACATCAGAGGAACTATGGACTATGGCCTAGAATACAAGAATAACAATAACTTCTTCTTGACAGGATATTCATATTCAGATCATGCAGGAAACGTAGATGACAAGAAATCTACTTCAGGATTTTTATTCTTTTTTGGATCTAGACCGATATCATGGGGGAGTAAGAAGCAGACTTGTGTTTCATGATCTTCCATAAAATCATAATATCGTGCAGTAGGTGGAGCTGTCTGTGAAGCGATATGTCTCCGACGTATACTTGAAGGATTGGGAATACCACAGAAAGATCCAAAAATCCTACATGTAGAAAATGAAGGAGTAATAAAACTTGTTCAAAATCTAGTTTTTCATGAATGCACCAAAAAATTTGAGTTGAAAGTACATTTCATTCGTGAACATGTTCATAACAACAACATCCAACTCCAACATTGCCTGACAGAACATCAACATGGAGATATCTTCACAAAGTCTCTTGCACGTCTAAAATTTGAGGCATTCAAAAAATTTCTCTCCTGTTCACTTCAGAGTATTCTGAATTAAGGGGGAATGTTAGAAATAAACTAACACTTAATTTATCATATGAGTTAAAGTGATATTGTAATAAAGTAATTTTTTAATTACTTAAGTTAGTTTAGATAAAGTAATTATTATGAGTTGTCTTTTAGTTGTCTTATCCCTTGGTTTGTGGCATCATGTTCTATCTTGTATATTAATTGTTCCCAGATTATTTCCATGAGGGGAAATAGGAGTATTAGGGGAAATAAGCTATTCCTACATATTTACTTATTTAGTTGATATTGTTCCATATATTGTGGAAGAGATAGAATTGTCCAATATCTATAAATATTGCAGATCTCTTTTTTGATTGTAATGCTTGATTTTGATATTAATAAAATACACAAGCCCTTTCTTGTTTATGTGTCAAATATAATTTTCAAGTATTCATTTTCAAGAGACACTTGTATTCTAAATCTTCTTTCCTAGCAGTCCATAAAAATTAGACTTAAATTATTTGTATAATGGGTTGGACATTTTATATTTTGGGTGAAGTGTTACGCTACTACAATTTGGAGATGGATCACATATATAAACCAATATATTTAGTTTGTTCTTCCGTGTTTCTTACATTGAGTAATCTTTGCAAGCAGCTAGCCATGGCCAATATTCTCTACTTATTTATTGTAGTCACCATTCTTAAATTGCAATATTCGTTGGATTTCATCACCTGAAGAGGATATAAAGATAAGGAGACAACAAGAACATACCACCTATGAGAATCTACCACATTATAGTAGTAACCAATTTAGGGCTATACTTTATTTTTTTAAAGCTTTGAATAATTGTTACTTATTTTTATTTAGAGGAAATTGTGTATTTAAATTAATAGAAGTGGAATATTCCATCACTTCCTATATACATTCTTTGTTTAGTGTTTCTTTTAAAGCATTTCTTGCATAAATCTTCCCTTGACAACTTCTTCCCAATTTATCACTGTGGATTTTCTCAAGAAATTAGTTGGAGGAAGAAGTGAAGAAGTTCATGCACTTTTTATATTACTTATTTCTTTCAATTATTTAAGATTTAATTATATGGGTGAAAGTTCATATGACAACAAAAAAAATATTTCCAAGAATCTTTTCCCTTTCCGAAAAACTTGAGGTGGAAGCTTTTCTAGAAGAATATTTATTTTATTAGATGAATAGCATTCAAGCACTTTCCCACAGAATTACATTATCAAACAATTCTGTAACAGAGGAATAGTCACATCTAACCATTCCCTATTAGTTTTCATTTTAATAGAAGAAGTTGAATTTCATTTTATATTATCTCCCTATGGACCTGTAGATTTAGTCTTTAGTTTATTATTATTAATCTTGATAAATACAAAAACATTAGGGACTTAGATTGCTTTAATAATTTATTTCTTTCGAAAATCTTTATTAAAAAAGATCAAAAAAGAAGTTAGAATAGTAAATTTGTTGATTTAATTTGAACAATGGTGAATTTACTATAATTAAGTAAAAGAAAATTCAATTTTCTTTTATTTAAATTATACTTCCTTATGTTTTTAAAATTAAATTGGGTGTTTAAAATAGCATAGGTATTTAGAGTAAAATAATTAATCATGTCATTAGCGGATTAGACTACCCGACCTTAGTCCTTAGCCCCTTTCAACCAATTATCTAACATCATTTAGCTTTCTCATGAGTTGGTGTCCCATATGACTATTCCGGGCCCATCCGAACCTTGTAGAAGGATCTTTGAGCCAATTATTCATTCTCCAAGAATTGATTGATACCAAGGGGATATAGACTTGGGTCTACGAGCATTATTCTTTAGATCCACCCCTTTACCACCTCAAATCATTAGGAAACTTGAAGCTCTTAATGAACAACTAACTACATATCTGAACAACATTTGGGTGAACAAGATACCTGAATTACATGAAAAAATCCTTAGTATGATTTTACATCATTCATATTCATTCTTACATGACCCTCACTAGAGAGGAATACTTGGAGATGAACAGAAAATTTCCTCGAGTTCGACCTCCTCATCAAGGAATTTTTAGTCTTATAGACATATACCTAGAAATATGGAAAATGATCATACTCGACTATAATATCACCCCCATAGAGGTTACAAAAGCATTCATTACCATTAATGAGTAAATTCACATTTTATAAGTCGATCATTTTTGTTTATCTTGATCTTAGACCCTCGAATCATCACTATCCCCACCTATTCCATCTTTACCGCATATACCTATCCCATTCCCATATCATTTCTCACATTTTGGCTATCTCGGCATGACCTTGGGAAATCAACAAAATTAGAAATTGTGTGTTATATTTTTGGTGTAAAACAACGAATTGTACAAGGTGTTATCAAATTTTTCCCCTCATGTAAAATTGGACAAATGTGACTCCGCTGGGGAAAAAATGATGGAACGATTTAGCCATGGGAGCTCACATTTCAGGCTCAAGTTGAAAATTTTAGTAAAGTGGGATGAGCGCATTGCAAAGGAATCTCAGGAGTTTGAGTTGGTTTGGGGAATGAAGGAGATCTGAAGTCTGAAATTCAGACTTTGGAGGTGAGGTCATTCAGAGGTAGGACCAAGCGAAAAATGGTGAAACCTAGAGACAAGGAGTGTAAAGCTCCAAAATTTGGAGGTCAATACATAAAAGGAAGGTCAATTTCAGATTTTCAGTGTCTTGGGAGCTCACGGTGAATAGTGCCATGTGGGGTGGAGAAAATTCTGAAACCTGAAGTCTGAAATTTGTACTTCATGATTTTGAGAGTTCGGAGTTGGTAGCATGGTCGAGTTGATGAATAGTCATGAAACCCTGAAACCCTGAAGTTCTGAAAACCCCGAAGTCTTGAAACCCCAAAACTCTTGAAACCCCCAAATCCCTGAAATCTTGAAACCTTGAAATATCGAAACCTTGAATACCTAAAAAAGTAAAGGTTTGAAACCCGAAGTCCAAATTTCAAACTTTAGAGTTTCAGAATTTCAGAACTTTT
Source organism: Taxus chinensis (assembly GCA_019776745.2). Classification (NCBI taxonomy): domain Eukaryota; kingdom Viridiplantae; phylum Streptophyta; class Pinopsida; order Cupressales; family Taxaceae; genus Taxus; species Taxus chinensis. The sequence goes on from CM034155.1 coordinate 624,026,209, forward strand.
GGCTCGAGTGATGAATAGTGTCACACGACATGGTTTCAAATTTTGAATTTTAGACTTCAGAGGTTCGAAATTTCATAACCTTCGATCCATCTTGAGCAACAAACAGTAACCTGAACTCCAAAATCAAAAAGCCCAAAGTTTTGAATCCCAAAAATATGAAATTTTCACTTTTGAAGGATGTGATGCAATTTAGAGTTGGAAAAGGAAGAGATCACCACTCACATTTATTTTAGTATGGCACCCTCATCTTTAGATGGCCATTAATTTTGACTGGAAGCTCAGATTTGCACAAAATCAAACTTTTTTGGTTTTCTTATTTTTAGTAAGGCTAAGTATTTAAAAACGTAGAAATACAGTCTGCCATTTTAGAGGGTGTTTCCAGATTTCTCACCTACCAAAATGATGAGGTATGGGATTCCTTTCTTCTCAAACAAGGAAAAGTACATGGAGGCATGGGATACGCGGTGGCACCCATCATTGTTCCAGGTGATTTTAATACTTTTTTTGGTGGTTGAAGTAAGATTTCAAATTCCTTATCTCCTCTCCTTTCTCTCATTCTTCCTATATATTGTAAGAATGGGCTCATTTCAAAAGGTTGGATAATCTTGCTTTGTACCCTCCCTTCTTCTCTTGTCTGTAAGTGAATTTTTAGATTTCAAACCTCTCATTTAAGTTGTAATGTGAATTAGTGCCTCTTTGCCATTGTAATGCATTGTATCAAATCTATGCAGCAATAATATAAGTTTTTGGATGAAGTGCAACCCTTTCTTGTGTTCATTGCATTCTCTTGATCTCTCATTGCAATTTTGGTTAACTATGCATGTTTAATTGTGTTGCATATTTAATGGTTTGTGTTTAATGGTGAATGAATTCATATCAATTGGTTGAATTTTGGTGTGTATTCATCCCATTTAAACTTATTGGTTTTCATCTCCATGCAAAATAGGTGTTCAAAATTCCTTTTGGTGCATCATCTCTTGTAGCTTAGGTTCATTTTCTTGCAATCCTTTTAACCTTGTCTCCTTGGAAAGTTAGAGTAGATTTTAGGATAGATCCTCTACAATTTGAGTGTGTGTATCAGAATAGAGGAATAGGAATCGACCTTCATCCAGAGAGATTTCCCAATTGAAAAGTCCCACTCTTTGGGAAAATCTCCATGTTATGCAATCACACTAACAATTTCGATCTATCAAGTCACAAAAAATCAGGGGTGTTGTGATTACGCATCAACACAAGGATCAAGAAAACATTAAATAGAATAAATAATAAATATACTTGAATCAGACTAACCTTGACGCTTATCCTAATGTGATTGTCACCAAGTGCTACATTGCATTTAATATTTTATGTAGTTCTTGTATGTGTGTGATTTTAATTGTGTCCCTTGAAGTTGGGTTTTCACTAAGATAGTGAGCTATAAATACTTTTCCCCAAAGGTAAATGTGTGAGATGGAATTAAGAAATAGCCCTTCTTATGTAGTGAATTATACAACCCAAATGTAGTCTTGGAATGTTATTCTTTCCTAAATAGTAGATAGTAAGTATTAGCCCCAATTTGTCCAACCCCAAATGATAGTGATTAAGTCATGTATATATATGATTCCCTTGTTCAAATTTCATTAATAACAACAAGATAAAATGACTCAAAGTAATAAGAAATAATTTAGAAAATGTACCAAATGATGTAGCATTTGAAAACTATAAAAAAGAGGGAAAAAGACATAAGCATACAAAGGGGACAGTAAAGCTTAGGTGCTCCTGTCCCTAATAGGTAGTATTTCCCAGTGTCCTTAGAGGATATAATGGTAAATATAGATGTTATCTCTCGAAAGTGCACCATGTAGAGAGATGGCTGCAGGTTTTCTAAGCTTATAGAATTTGATCTCTCTCTTTCGTAGATACAATAGAAACACCTCAGGTCTATGGGTATACTTATTTTGAGGTGATTCTCTAGTATCAAGGTCGGTTCCTTGTTGATGTATCCTAAATTGATTCTAGGTTTTAAGGGTAAAAGATGACTGTAAAATAATTAAACTAAGGTGATACACCAAATTTGTATGAGGTCTTTGAATGAGTATATGCACAATTTATATGTGAAGGATTTTGTGTGCATGAACCAACATTTCTTCTACAGAATATTAAGGGGAAAACACTTGGAGGTATGAGATGGAGTTTATCACAATAATACTGCTAAGCTAAACATGCACATTAATATCATGCAGAAACTACTAAATTTTGCAACATGGTAAGATGATTAATCAGGGAATTTACATTCACAAGACTAATAGAAACATACACAAGAATACAAATAATTGGTAAGGCAGAAAGTACTTCACAATCAGAAGGAAAAACTGGTAAAAATTGCTTCATTACTCCTATATCCAAAAATTCCTCAAGCAGTTCTCCTGTTCTTTGCAAAGGCACACAATATATAGCAAAAATAAAATTCACCCTCCTCCTAAAAATAGCCTAAGGCTTGTACTCACCCATGCATTCTATTTTTATCCTTTATTTAATAATAGATAAAGGAATAAAAATAGAGCATGCAACTACAAATAGGAATTATTAGCCTTAATTACAATATAGTCAAACTAAAGTTGACTGCTCTATTTTTAAGAAGAGAAGGATGAATAATTTGCTAAAAATAAGATTGCTTGCTAGGAAAGTCTCTCTCCATGAACATGCAACTCTGTCTTCATCTCTATTTTATCCTATTGTGAAGGCATGCAAAAATACAACTCCCTGTTTGTGAGCAAAATAATTACAACACTTGCAAAATTCACAAAATAATCCGGCCACTGTGGGGACCACTTCTAATTGGTACACTTGTCTTCAACTAAGTTTTGGCCATTCTTGTGGACTTAGCATAATACTATGGTTTTAAAATAATACAAGGGAACTTTGGAAAAGTGTCACTATATTACATTTGGCCACATGTGGTATATCATAGTCTCTGCCACCTTTTAATTAAACATGACCATGTAATACTTGTCAGCTTTTACATTTGAGAGTGTATAGTTTGACGTTTCACCTTTTGGTGATTATTGATGGCATAATTTGGTCGACCCCATTTGCAAATCTTTTATGGGCATGAAGGAAAAATTTCAAAAAATTTAAGTCCTTTGCAGACTCTCGAATCTTTTGTGGCTTTTTTTCCCCTTGGCAAGTTTTCAGACCTTGGGCAACTTTGGCATTTTCAAAACTCTTCCGCTTTGAGCCTTAAAGGAAAACTTTTACTCTGATATCCCACTCAGGGGAATTTCGGGCCTATGGGGTAACTTGAAGTTTTAACCCTTTTTTTTTTGAAAAAGTCACAAATTTCATGAAGCCCCGCCACTCTGTCAATGTTCTATAGAATTGATTTGACTTTTCCCTGCAGCTTTGACTTTCTTATCATGGAAGCTCGGGCTTGCAGGAAATGTTTGGAACTTTTAACATTTTAAAGGTTTGAAAACCTAAGTGACTTCCGACCTCCATTTTTCCACTTCTGCTGTGATGGTGCCACGTGTACTCTGTGGACTTTCGGGCCTGCAGAAGAAATTTTGACACTTTATAAAATTTTGAAAATTATAAGTTGGTTAAATGACTGCCATTTCACTTAGACTACTTTTGCATCGATCTTGATGAACTGTTTAAGAGCGTTGATCTTTGTACTTGTTGATTTTTTATCGTTGATCCATAAATCATGATTTTAGGGTTTTTTTGACATGGTTGATAAATGCATGTTTAAAGCTGGACGCATGGTTCCCATTGGTTTGTAGAGATCAATCCTTGACCTTTGATCTTTGTACTCGATGAATCTTGATCGTTGATGTACTAACCATGGTTGAGTTCTTTCCAGCCGCGGTTGAGGTAGGTGAGTTAAAACAACTCGAACATTATTCATTTCTCTTCACTTTGGATCTGGTTTTGTGGGTGAAGCCCTGGAAAATTTTCCTGACGCCATTGTTCTGAGATTCTAAAACTTGATTTAAACCATTTCAATGGCCTTTAAGCATCTGCATCTTCTCTTAGAGATTTTTGAGCAATATTTTGATAGGTTCTTCCATTTTTGGAGTTTTCAAAGCTCTGTTAGCTAATCCTTCATGAGATCTGGTTATTTTTGGGTTTTGTGTGCAAACCATTTTTTGGGATCTTTGTTAATATTTTGCCACCATTGGTAATCTTATAGCTCAACTTCATTCTGTTACTCTAATGGTTGCCATGGCTCGATTCATTGTTTTGAGAAATATATTTCTCTGCTTCTTTCTAAGTAAATGAGCTCTTAGTTCTTAAGATCTTTACCTTCTCTTCTTGCCTCCATTGGAGTTTTTCAAAGCTTAGCTCTGTCTTCAAAATGGTCTCTATGTGATGAGCATCACTATGCTTCGCCATTGTGTTTACTTTTGAACCCAACACCTTTCATAACTAATTTCTGACATGGATTGGGTCTGTCATGGAAAGTGAATATGGAGATCTTTGTATCTCTGATCCTTTGTTCATGCTTTGGACTTGGAGATCCATTTAACCTAACTTTTATGACTGGTAAGTTCATTTCCCCTCATGGGTATTTGGTTTTCTTAAGAAATGGATCATTGTTCTTCTATACTGAAACCTTCGAGCTCATTTTGAGGGATTCAACCTATAGTCATGACTTGTAGATTTTGTATTTTTTGTTCTGAGTATCAGATTTTCTGTGATCTGTGCTATATATAATTTCTAGTAAACATTACTTTTTTTAAAATAGTTTGAACCTCAAATCCTTCTAGATAGGTATTTCTTCCATTTATACTTTCTTTCAAAATTGAGTTCTGATATATGCAAAATCCTTTGTATTTGACATTCCAGTATTGTTATTCTTCACCATAGAGTTCCCCTCTATCCACTTTTGATTTTTCATGACTGGAACTAGCCCATGGGAATAAGAAAAATACATGAATATCTCTTTTCTTCAATTTAACCTTTTGAAATTCCTACTTGTAGTCTGTAGTTGCACTTATACTCTTTGATACCTGCAGTAATTTTAAGGCAATTCTTGATCATGTTTTGATTCCATTATTAGGCATAAGCCTTGATTTAGATACTTTTTTCTGTTAATTTTACTGCATTTCTTTGTTTTCAGCTTGATATAGATATTGGAAAAATTGTAAATATCCATTTTACATGGTGAAGCCCTATCAAAATTTTCCCAAAATTCCTTTCCTTTGGCTGAAATCTGGAAAATGTACCTTATCAACAAGCATATTCTTTGTTCTGTATTATAACCCTTCTTCCATTTTTAGACAATATTTGATTTTTAGTTACATTGGTCCTTCTTTCTAGCATATACATGATTTATTTCTTCTTGGCTGCAACCTGTACCTACACACTTTAAGAAAATAGTTAGAAATAATTAGGCTTTTTGGCCTCTCTTGTGTCCAATTTTTTTATTCTCTTTCCTATTTCTTCATTTTTGAGTGAGATATGTAGTTTGATCTTCAAGTAATTATATCTCCTGTTATTAGAGATCCATATGCATGAAGTAGGACAGTGTAGGAATATGGATTAACCCTGAGCTCTTTATTGATGATTCCTTTCTTTTACTTTTCAGGTACCATGCTTTGAAAGGAGATGAAGAAGAAGATGGCAGTAGGAGATGCTCTGCACAACGAAGAATATACAAAGGAAATGATGGGTTCACTCATATTCCTTTGCTTTCTATTTCATGCATGTGTACCTCTTTCTTCAGTAGATGTACTTTACTTTTTAGTCACATCCCACGGCTTGTGTGGGAAACATTTGACCTTCCTTGTGAATAAAACATTGAATTCTGAAAATTGAGTTGTGTATTTCCTTCTGCATTTCAAGCTTCTTAATGGAGTGTATGATGAATTAAACAACTCAGTAACATAATTGAATGTCTTAATCATGAAGGAAAGAACATTAATGAGAACCTGTAACATTCAGTAATGAACTCTGATTTTCTGATATCTGTATTTATGTTTGCTACTCCAAAACTCAACACTTCACCTACTCTGTAATTCAATGTCTTCATCAAGACAACACAGTTGTCCTTTGGGGCTTTGTGTTCTTTTGCTGAAGATGGCATGAAATTACAGACTATGTGATCTATTACGTTTTGTGACAGCACACATAGCTATAAATTTCATTTAATCATATAATTAATTTAGCAGTAACTAATAACATCCAACTCCCTTAGCTTAGGTATACTTCACCCATGACTTTCATCGATAACGATGAAGTTTTGAGTTGCCCATTTTTACACAAGTGCAAAAATTGTCAACATTTCTGGTGATCCTATGGGGAAAGTTGCCTGCTAGCTTAAAGACTAGTGCCTTGCTCTTGTCCATTGGGCATGGAGTCCAAAGCATATAACCAAAATCTACCTTTTCCGAAAGGTCCAACCCTTCCAAAATGGAACTAAAACTGGGAAAATATCTGGTAAACCAGATCACGTGCACGAATGCACTTATTGAATTGAAAAATGATACAATGTGTAGAAACTGCACTTATTGAAGGGAAATCCTACTCTAACAATCACTGTAAGATATTCAATAACAATGTTTGAGAAACATACCATTCATAGGAATGGGAAGTTCCTCTCCATTCAGCTTTGAAAACTGAAAAGCATTGTGTTCCTTGCTAGCTGAAATCATGTAAGGACCACTCCAGAGTGTATCAAACTTTGAGTTTCTTCCTGGCTTTGCACGATCAACATCCCATTTTAACACAATATCTCCTTCATTGAAGACTCTAAATTTGGCTTTCTTGTCAAAAGTCTTCTTCATTTGTTTATGATTTTTCTCCATATTTAAATGAGCTTGATATCTTAGCTCTTGTAATTCCATTAACTCTGCATAACAAACCTGCAATGGTTCATTCTCAAGCAGCTCCATTTGATGCAGCAAATCCAATGCTGGTAACTCAACTGAAATAGGCATTCTCGCTTCTTTTCCATACACAAGTTTGTATGGTGAATTGCCAACTAATCTTTTAGGAGTCACTCTGTCAGCCCAAAGTGTTGAATTCAACATCAGATGCCAAGCTCTTTGATTATCTTTAAGTGTTCTTCTAATGATCCTTAACATATTCTTGTTAGTACTTTCAGCTAAGCCATTACTTGTGGGTAATAATTAGATGAATAAACTTAGATAGATTCCATGTTTGACAGCCCAATCTGTTATCTTAACACCAAGAAAAGCTAAAGCATTATCTCATATGATAGTTGCTGGAACACCAAATCTGTAAACTATACCTTCATAAAAGGATAGTATTGAAGCTTCATTAGCATCCTTTAAGGCTATTGCTTCAGTCTATCTTGTAAAGTAATCTGTAGCAGTTAAGATCCACTTGTGTCCTTATGATGAGGGTGGGTTTATCATGCCAATAAAGTCAAGACCCCACTACATAAAAGGTTGATCAACTGAAATAGGCTGTAAAGGTAGTGAAGCTAAACGTTCTTTACCTACAAAGAAAGCACATTTTCTACACTTTCTAATCCATTCAAAATAGTCCTTGAATATGCTAGGCCAATAGTAACCAGCTTTCATAATTTTTAAGGTTGTGGTACATGCTGAGAAATGACCTCCTACGGGTCCTTCATGGAATTCTGACAATATTTTCTGAATTTTATCATAATCAACACATCGCAGCAAGATTCCATTTATATCTCTTTTGAACAACACATTATCAATGAAGATATAAGGTACAACTTGTAATCTGAAATACCTTCATTTATTTTTGTCCATACCTTCCAGATAGGTGCCATGCTGTAGATAATTAACCAAATCAGTCATCCATCTTGATTCCTAAATCTTGTGAGTGAGCTCAGGCTGTTGATTTCCTGGTTGAACCATGATTTCTGATTGCTGATACGTAATTTCAGCATGCTCTTTTGAATCATCTAGTTCTGTAACTTGTTGTTTTTCCATATCAAGCAATTAGATGTTCACATAAACCTTTCCCTCGAATCATCTTAGCAACCTGAATATCAACATCATACTCCATGACCTTCATTATCTAGTTTTCTCTTTTCTCATTCAACTCCTTATTTAGTAAGAATGCTTTCACACTTGGATGAGAAACAAGAACATGAATTTTATTGTTTGAAAGCATATACTTGAAATTATTTAGTCCTCTGACTACTAAAAGTACCTATTTTTCAAGAAATGTGTACCTTATTTTGTAATCATGCAAACTCTGTCCAAAGAAAGCAATAGGTTGCTCAATATTTTCATCATTGACTTGAGTTAATATAGCTGAGATTGTTTCAGCTCTTGCAAGTGCATACATTGTAAAATCTTTATCAAAATTTGGATTTACAAGAGTAGGATCTTGAGAGATAGCTACTTTGATTGATTCAAATCCTTCTCTCCCTTCACTGGTCCAAGAGAAAGTTTTCTCTTTCTTTAGCATAGCTGTGAGTGGTTTAACCAATGCTGCAAAATCTGGAACAAATCTTCTAACAAAGTTGATTTTTCCAAGAAAACTCTGTAATGCCTTCTTATGATGGGGCAATGATAGTTGTGATATGGCTTCGATCTGAAAGGATCAATTGCTAAACCTTGCTTAGAAACAATATGACCAAGTAGTTTACCTTGATGTACTGAAAAGATAGACTTTAGTGGATTCAAAGATATTCCAAATTACCTACACAACTGAAAAGTCTTCCTTAAATGCATTAGATGTTCTTCATAATCTTTTGAAAATATAGTAACATCATCTAAATAAACAAGGATGCATTTATTTAATAAGCTACGAAAATCCATGTCCATTGCACGTTGAAATGTTGCACCAACATTTGAAAGACCAAATGGCATTCTTTTGTAAGCATAGGTACCCCACTTAGTGGTAAAGGTTGTTTTATATCTATCTTCTTCTTAAACTAAAATCTGATTATATCCACTGTAATCATCTAGAAGAGATAGTCTATCTGAACCTGAGACTGTTCTCAAAATTTGATCCATATTTGGGAGTGGGTAATAATCTTTTAATGAAGACTTATTAAGATCTCTGAAATCTACACATAGTCTAATTTCACCATTCTTCTTCCTAACAGGAACAAGATTGGCTACCCAACTTGAATGCTTAACTGGAAAGATAATACCTGATTCAATCAATTTAGATAATTCTTTCCTCATAAGAGGTTCTATTTTGGGATTTACAGGCCTCTGTTTTCTGTCTAACAGGTTTAGAATTTGGCTGCAACTCAATTGTATGTTGTGCTAAACTGGGATCAAATCCTTTCAGATCTTGGTATTTCCAAACAAAACATCTTTAAACTCCTTAACAAAGATTAATAAATGAATTCTTTTTCAGTTAAGGAACATACCTTTCCAAGAAATAGCTTTTTCCCTTCATCAACTGAGATCTCTTCGTAATTATCAGCATGAGTTGAAATTTTAGTCTTGACCTTTCTTAACTGATCATCAGTGCTGAAGATGTCTTCCAATGTGACCAGACCTCAAGGCAGTTTATTTGTCTTCAATTGAACAATCTGGTCACCATATAAGTGTTGTAATTTATCCTGATTAACTACAGAAAACTTAGCTTCTTGCTGCAAAAACCTCCAGATTTGATCATCACTTTCAAAAACTTGCCAATTTGAATCATTATCAGGTACTGAAGGCCTGACAATTAACTTTATATGATTGTGGATTTTACTATTTTTAATTTGTTCCAACACTTCAAAACTAGCCCCAACTGTTATAAGTCTGTCTGCATGCTTGTTTTTAGCTCTAGGAATAGACTGAATGTTAATAGCATCGAAATATTCCATTAAGTTTGAAACTCTATGTTTGTAAGACTTCGTTAATGGATTCTTACAAACATTGAAATTTCTTACTTGATTGATAACCAAATCAAAGTCACTGAAAAATTTGTAGTATGCTGATACCTCTCTTTCTGGCCCAAAGTAAGCCATGAATTAAAGCTTTGTATTCAGCTACATTACAAGTACATGCAAATTGGAGACTCTGTTAACACGAATCTGGCACTCTATTAATATTTCACCGGGAACTCCTTGTGCTATGATTATTTCAGTAATGCACAACTTTTGGTTTGGTGGTAGTAATTTGGAAACACAACAACAAACATAACACAAGAATGCCATAGACTACGACGTAAAAGAATGATGAAAAATCTGAAATACAACTATAAAATATATTCTTAACATGAAATTCTTACAATCTCACCCATGAATTTCTCCAAGTGTTACCAACTCCACTTTTTTTCCAACAATAGTTATGGGAGAAACTTCACAATTACTCCTCTTGATGACTTCCTTAACACACCTTCACAATAAATCTTTTATTCATAAAATAATTATTACAACTTTGTTCTATGATAAATGAGAGGGGATGGCCTCTCTATTTATAGGAATTCAGGCTTATCCACCCTATCTCTAAGATAGGATAGGAAATCTCTTCCGGCCAATCATATTCCATGCCTAAACTCTTGCCTGTACATGTAGGCTTATCTTCTAAGATAAGATAAACCTTATCATCTCACATGGGTTCCACCTTTTTAGAATTTTCCACAAATAAAATACACAAAATATTTATAACATCACTCTTTGTCCTTATTACAAATATAATATTTCTAATTCCTAATCATGTAGACCCTACTTCTCTACTTACCCTAACTTTGACATTTTAACATTATTGAACCACTTACGACAAATATTTACTTTTTACCACAACATTCCTATTGTACTTTGACTGTTACTGTACTATACATTATTGGCGGCACCGTACTAATGACACCGTTATCTTCTATCAGACGCCACTACTAATCATACTTAACAACATCCTATTCCTAATACATACATAATAAAATAGAAATTATGGAGGAAAATTTTAATGTCGACATTTTCCCCCTTCCTAGCTTCTACTCCATCCTTGGAGTAGACTATTCTGGTGCTTGGAAAATCTTTAACTTGTCGTGGTTGACCCATTTCGTAATGGGAGTGCCATCCAATTCCTCCAGTCGATATGTACCATTTTCATGCACAACTGCTATTTTGTAGGGACCCATCCATTTGGGAAGAAATTTTCTCCGCCTTCTCTTTTTGTATCTGGAATCATATACTAGAACCAAGTCATTCACATGAAATGGAGACCAATGGATCTTTTGATCAAAGTATTCCTTCTGCTTCATTTTCTTCTTATAGCTTGTATCCTTCGCTATTTCTCTCATTTCCTCTAGCAAATGAATATGTACCAACCTTTCTTTTACTGAATCACTTTCATCCATCCTTTCATTTTTCATAACTCTCACAGTGGGAATATCAAACTCAATAGGAAGAACTGGATCAATGCCATAAGCCAACTGAAATGGGGAGTATCCTGTTGCTGACTTTGATGTTTCCCTATATGCCCACAATGCTGCATGAATCCTTTTATCCCACTTATGTACTTGCAAGGCTGCATCTTTTGCTAGAATTTGACACAACACAAAATTTGTTCGTTCCACCTGTCCATTTGTGCTTGGCTTGTATGTTGTTGCCTTCTTGTGCTTAATAGAAAACTTGTTGACTAGGGCTTCTACCACCTCATTAATGAAGTGGCTTCCTTGATCTGTTACAATTTCTAATGGACAACCAAATCTGGTGACAATGCGTTCATATATGAACCTTGCCACTTCATCCATGGAATTTGTTTTCAATGGCCTAGCTTCAACCCACTTGGTTAAATAATCTGTGGCAACTACAATATACTTATTTTGGCGTGGGGTAGTTGGAAGTGGACCTACAATATCTATTCCCCACTTTTCAAAGGGACCAAGTGGAAGAATAGGGCATAATGGAGCTGATGAAGTCTTACGCTTACCATGTGTTTGACAAATATCACATGTCTTACAATAATTATAACAATCTCTAAAAAGAGTGGGCCAGTGATAACCTGCATCCAAGATCCTTCTTGTTGTAAGTTGTCCAGAGAAGTGTCCTCCACATGTACCATTGTGGAATTCTTCTATTAGCTCCTTCCCTTGATCACGTCCAACTTCCCTCTTGTACTGTCCATCAGGTCCTATTCGAAATAATACTCCATGTAGAATAGAATATGGATGACTGGCTTGAGTAATTTTCCTCTTAGTCTTTGCATTGGCACCATCAGGAAACTTGAATTCATTTAGATAATTCCAAATATCTATGTATTCACTAGGGATTGTGTCAAGGGATAACAATGCTGCATCTGAGGAAATCATCATCATCACAAGATGAACCTAAACCATCATAGGCTCGAGAGAGTGCATCTGCATTGACATGCTTCTTTCCTGGCCTATCTATAATATGAAATTCAAATTCTTGTAGCAAAATTATCCATCTTGCTATCCTCCCTGATGGGTTAGGCTTATTTACAATATATTTTAGAGCCTGATGATCTGTTACAACTATAAATTTCGTCCCTAGCAAGTAATTTCTAAACTTCTTTACAACAAAAATGATAGCTAGAGCCTCTTTTTCAGTTACAGTATAATTTACCTCAGCACTACTCATTTGTCTACTCCCAAAGTAAACTGGATGATCATTCCCATTTTCATCCTTTTGGCTCAAAGTACTTCCTAGTGTTGCATCTGAGGCATCAATATACACAATGAATGGCTTGCTCCAATCTAGATTCTTTAAAACAGGTGAAGACACCAGGGCTTCCTTCAGTTGTTCAAAAGCTTCATGTGCCTTATTTCCTGGTTCATAAGTAACATCCTTCTTCAAGAACTGGGTTAGTGGCTGTACAATCTTTGAGAAATTCTTGATGAACCTTCTATAGTAACCCACATGGCCTAAAAATGATCTCAACTTACTTCTATTCATAGGAAATGGTAACTCTTTGATTTTTGAAACTTTATCAGGATCAGTACCAATACCATCTCTGGATACAACATGCCCTAACAAAACACCTTTAGAACATCCAAAGACACACTTTGTAGGGTTTAGTGAGGCTTGTGCTTCATCTAACCTTTGAAATTTTGTCTCCATCTAGTGCAGGTGGTCCATCTTGCTCCCATAGATGTAAAAAATCATCCAGAAATACTCTGATGAAGTTCCCAATGTAGGGTTCAAACACCCTATTCATCAAATGCTGGAATGTTGCTGGAGCATTACACAACCCAAAAGGCATAACTCTATAAGCAAACATTCCCCAAGGAGTGGTGAACGTGGTCTTCAGCTGATCTTTCTCTGCTATACGAACTTGGTTGTATCCGTTATATCCATTAGCAAAACTATAGCACTCCTAGCCAGCTACTTCATCCAAGATCTGATCTAAGAATGGAAGAGGGTAATGATCCTTCTTTGTTGCCTTGTTGAGCTTCCTATAATTAACACAAATGCATAGCTTCCCATTCTTTTTTATTGAGATCACAATGGGAGAAACCCATTCTGAATTCTCCATAGCAAATATGAATCCTGCATCAAGCAACTTATCTATTTCTTCTTTTACATTCTTGGAAAAATTAGGATTCATTCTATATGGCATTTGCTTTATGGGCTTAGCACCATCTACCAGCTCAATAGAATGTTCTACCCAACTTACTTGACGGAGTTCCTTGTAATCAAAAGTGAATAGGTGTATGTACCTTCGAAAGAGCTGGAGGTAGGATTCTTCTCACTCTCCATCACAACATCACCAATCTTTATTTGTTGGAGACGATCATCAATTTCTTCTTCAGATAATTTTATGGGTTCATGAGTTGGTGTGACTGGAAGGATATCCATGACTGAAACATCAACCTCACTTTCTTCATCTTCAGTGTCCACTTCACTGGTACTAGAGTAATCAGAGGATGTCCAATCATCAGTTTCATCACTTGAATCCACAGGTTCTGCCTTATGATGCTGAGGGATCACATTTATCTTCACCCTCTCTCTACCATGTCCAAGTGTCATGAAGCCTTCATTCCAGTAGTTTCTTGCATGAACTCTCCTTAGCCATGGCCTTCCCAGCAACATTGGGTACGCAACAGTACCATTTTCATCACCTGAAAGTCTACCACACATACAACACCCATAACAGATATTGCCACTATTTGAAACAACACCTTCTAGTTTATTTTTTCCTTTATTTAATGACCTTAACATAAGAGTTGAGGGGCGATCAATTTTTTTAAACCCAACATATTCATTACAGACTCGGTCATTACATTAACTGCAGCACTTCCATCAAGTAAGACATCATAAATTGAAATACCATTACATAATACCTCAGCTTGTGGAGCATAGGGATCCGCCTTGTGCCTCCAAAACAGGGACCTCAACCTCCTTCCTTCGTCGAGCATTGAGTCCACTTCGTAGCTCCCGCCTCTTCTCAGAAGACATAGCCAAAAGTTGACCATATGTAATATTTACAGGCCTTTTGGACAGATCTTCTAAGATGGAGTATGGTCCTTGCCCCTATGAAATCAGAAAATCCTGCACACCCAACTTTCTTCTCCTATGTTTCTTACTAGTTTCTCCTTTCATCTTCTTAGGATCATTTCCATCTTGGTTATCTTTTTCTTTCTTTCTTTTTGTTACAAACACATCTACTTCATTATTTATGCTCCTATCTACTACATCAAAAGAATTCACAGGTGCTTTTCCTTTATCATTATCTCTTATACAAGATGTAGAAGCTCTATCTGGACAATTATACTTATAATGACCCTTTTTATGACAACCATAACATACAACTTCAGAAATATTTCTTTTTGGACCTCTATCTCCTCCCTGAGAACTAAATTCCTTTCCTTGAAGAAGATTAATAGTTAACTGACCCATCTTCTTGAGCAGATCTTCATACTCAGTAGATGTACTAGGGGAAAGATTTGTGCTCACCGAGAGTGGTTGTGGATTCTGGACCAAAGGTGTTGGTGTAGGCTCTACCTTAGCAGCAATTTCTTTGGGCTCCTCTTCCATGCTTTCTTCTTGCCTTCTTGCAATCTCCTTTGCTTGTTCAATGGTAGCTGGGCGGTCATAATTCACTCATTGTCTGATCTCTGGCTTCATCCCAAGAATGAAGTGCTTACAGAGGATATTATCCACACCATTCATCAACCCATCCACTAATCCTTCCTTCCAGATCTGGGCATCAAGCTTCCTCTTTAGCTCTAGAACACGAGCATGATAATCCCTTATCTTTTCCTTCTCTCCTTGGGATAGTTTTGTGATATCGATCATGAGATTTGCATATTTCTGTTGTTCACCAAATTCTTCAAAAAAACTTTCATTTAATAAATCCCCTGAGTTTTTCACACTATCACCTAGTGTTTCAAACCACCTAAGGGCTAAACCATCCAAAAAGGTAGGAAAAAATTCAGTCCATTGTTCCCTTCTTATGAGGCCATTACAAATGCAAGATCGTTTACACTCTTGAATGAAAGAGGAAGCATCTTCATTAGATTGGGCTGAAAAAATAGGAATCTTCCCCATTTTTAAAAGTAACCATAGTGAAATACCAACTCACAAGTACAATCAGTAAGACTTATGTGCACAAATAATTGGACTCACTACAATAGAAAGTGACTTTACACCTTTCTACAGTAAAATAGGAATGACCACGGTCAATTATGGTAAAACTTGACTTACCTGCGGTAAAAATTGACTTTATTGTGGTAAACACTATTTATGGTAAAAAGTGAAGTTATTGTGGTAAATACTATTCACGTTAAAAAGTAAAGTTACTGTGGTAAATACTATTCACGGTAAAAAGTGACTTTACCATGGTAACTACTATGCACAATAAAAATAAGGTTACCCTCCAAATGATTTTTGACTAAGTGGGAATATTTTTCTAGAAAATCCACCAACGAGGAATGGTCCTGGCAACGGAACCAAAATGTCAACATGAATTTGGCACTCAGATAATATTTCACCAGGAACTCCTCATGCTATGATTATTTTAGTAATGCACAGCTTTTGGTTTAGTGGTAGTAATCTGGAAATACAACAACAAATATAACACAAGAATACCATGCAGACTACGACGTAAAAGAATGATGACAAATCTGAAATACAACTGTAAAATATATTCTTAACATGAAATTGTTACAATCTCACCCATGAATTACTCCAAGTGTTACCAACTCCACTTTTTTTCTAGCAATAGTTATGGGAGAAACTTCATAATTACTCCTCTTGATAACTTCCTTAACACACCTTCATAATAAATCTTTTACTCATAAAATAATTATTACAACTTTGTTCTATATGATAAATGAGAGGGGATGGCCTCTCTATTTATAGGAATTCAAGCTTATCCACCCTATCTCTAAGATATGATAGGAAATCTCTCCTGGCTAATCATATTTCATGCCTAAACTCTTGCCTTTACATGTAGGCTTATCTTCTAAGATAAGATAAACCTTATCATCTCACATGGGTTCCACCTTTTTAGACTTTTCCACAAATAAAATACACAATATTTATGACATCACTCTTTGTCCTTATTACAAATATAATATTTCTAATTCCTAATCATGTAGACCCTACTTCTCTACTTACCCCAAATTTGACATTTTAACATTACCGGACCGCTTACGACAAATATTTACTTTTTACCACAAACATTCCTACTGTACTTTGATTGTTACCGTACTCTACTTTATTGGTGGACTACACATACCGTACTGACGATGCTGTTATCTTCTATCGGATGCCACTACTAATTACATACTTAACAACATCCAAAATTCCTAATACATACATAATAAAATATGTGGTGAAGGAATATTAGGAGGGATATCAAAACCAAGTCTATTATAAGGTAAAGTATTACCAACTCTTCTCCTTCTAACAGAACTCAAGGGTAAGAAAAAAAATCAGGAGGAATTCCTCTTACCGATGATCTTATAGTCACTTTAGGCATAGAACATGGTGCAATAATGGTCTGAAATCAGCTCTGTGGAGGTTGCCAAAATATCTTCAAATATTTTAAAATAAATTTCTGCAACTTGCTCCCGAAAGTGACTTTGTAACTTTCGTAAATACTGCTGTAGATTTGTTGTAGAATTTGTAAGCTTGCATGCAGATCTGATTCATTTTCCCATCGAGCATGCCAAAAAACTATTATCACTCAAAAGTGCACCTTGTAGAGAGATGGCTACAGGTTTTCTAAGCTCGCACAATTTGATCTCTCTCTTTCCTAGCATACAATGGAAAACACCTCAGGTCTATGGGTTATACTATTTTGAGGTGAGTCTTTAGTATCAAGGTCAGTTCCTTGTTGATGTATCCTAGTTGATTCTAGGTTTTAAGGGTAAAAGATGACTGTAAAATAATTAAACTAAGGTGATACACCAAATTTGTATGATGTCTTTAACTGAGTATATGCACAATTGATATGTGACAGGATTTTGTGTGCACGAACCAACAACTCTTCTGTAGAATATAAAGGGAAAAACAGTTGGAGGTATTGAGGGAGTTTATCACAACAATACTACTACTAAGCTAAACATGCACAATTAATATCATATAGAAACTACTGAATTTTTCAACAGGGCTAAGATGATTAATTAGGGAATTTACATTCACAAGACTAATAGAAACATACACAAGAGTGCAAATAATTGGGTAAGGTAGAATAGTACTTCACAATCAGAAGGAAAAACTGGTAAAAATTACTTCATTACTCCTATATCCAAAAAGTCCTTCAACATTTCTCCTGTGTTTTGCAAAGGCACACAATATATAGCAAAAACTAAAATTTGCCTTCTTCCTAAAAATAGCCTAAGCTTGTACTCACCCGTGCATTCTATTTTTATCCTTTGTTTGATAATAGATAAAGGAATAAAATAAGAGCATGCAACTACAAATAGGAATTATTAGCCTTAATTAAAATATAGTCAAACTAAAGTTGACTATTCTATTTTTAAGAAGAGAAGGATGAATAATTTGCTAAAAATAAGATTTCTTACTAGGCAAGTCTCTCTCCATGAAACATGCAACTCTGTGTTCATCTCTATTTCTGTCATGTTGGGAAGGCATGCAAAAATACAACTCCCTCTTTGTGAGCAAAATATTTACAACACTTACAAAATTCACAAAAGATAATCCGGCCAGTGTGGGGACCACTTCTGATTGGTACACTTGTCTTCAACTGAGTTTTGGCCATACTTGTGGACTTAGCATAATACTATGGTTTTTAAAATAATACAAGGGAACTTTGCAAAAGTGTCACTATATTACATTCAGCCACACATGGTATATCATAGTCTCTGCCACCTTTTAATTAAACATGACCATGTAATACTTGTCGGCTTTTACATTTGAGAGTGTATAGTTTGACGTTTCACCTTTTGGTGATTATTGATGGCATAATTTGGTCGACCCCATTTGCTTTCATAGGCATGAAGGAAAAAAGTTTCTAAAATTTTAAGTCCTTTGCAGACTCTCGGATCTTTTGTGGCTTTTTTTCCCCCTTGGTGGGTTTTCAGACCTGCGGGCAACTTTGGCATTTTTCAAAACTCTTCCAGTTTGACCCTTAAAGAAACATTTACTCCAATCTCCTTCTTAGGGGAATTTTGGGCCTATGGGGTAACTTAAAGTGTTAACCCTTATTTTTTGGTGTGAAAAAATTCACAAATTTCATGAAGCTCCCACCACTCTGCCAATGTTCTATAGAATTGATTTGAATTTTCCCCGTGGCTTTGACTTTCTATCATGGAAGCTCGCACTTGCGGGAAATGTTTGGAAATTTTTGCATTTTAAAGGTTTGAAAACCTAAGTGACTTCCGACCTCCATTTTTCTACTTTTGCTATGATGGTGCCACTTGTACTCTACAGGCTTTCGGGTCTGCAGAACAAATTTTTGACACTTTATAAAATTTTGAAAATTATAAGTTGGTCAAATGACTTCCATTTCACTTAGACTACTTTTGCATCAATCTTGATGAACTGTTTGAGAGTGTTGATCTCTATAACTGTCAATTTTTTATCTTCTTGATCTGTAAAGCATGATTTTAGGGTTTTCTGACATGTGATAAATGCATTTTAAAGCCTGACCCATGGTTCCTATTGTTTGTAGAGATCAATCCTTGACCTTTTATCTTTGCACTCGATGAAGCTTGATCGTTGATGTACTAACCATGGTTGAGTTTTGTCCAGCCGCGGTTGAGGTAGGTGAGTTAAAACAACTCGAACATTATTCATTCTCTCCACTTTGGATCTTTTTTTTGTGGGTGTGAAACCCTGGTAAATTTTCTTGATGCCATTGTTCTGAGATTCTAAAAATTGTTTTAACCGTTTCAATGGCCTTTAAGCATCTGCATCTTCTCTTAGATATTTTTGAGCAATATTTTGATAGGTCTCTTCCATTTTTGGAGTTTTCATAGCTCGGTTAGCTCATCCTTCGTGAAGATCTTGTTGTTTTGGGTTTTGTGTGCAAACCATTTTTTGGGATCTTTGTTAATATTTTGCCGCCATTGGTAATGTTTTAGCTCAACTTCCTTCTGTTACTCTAATGGTTGACATGGCTCAATTCATTGTTTTGAGAAAGATATTTCTCTACTTATTTCTTCGTCAAATAAACACCATTGAACACATTCACCTAACCAGGGCCCCCTTCACCCTACTATAATATTAATTTAATTATTTAAATTAAATTAATTCATTATCCTCACCATATTTATTATTTAAATATCCTAATTGGGATAATGCCCACATATCCACCTCATCTAGCCACCTCACCCTAAGACCTATTCTTAGTAAGTTGCCATAACTAACTAAGACCTACCCAAACCCTAAAAATCAATGCCTACATTCCCTCTAACCACATTCCACATGTTAGAAGGAAGCTTCCAGTCTAATCCATGGGTAAACGAAATGAGATCCCAGAAAATCAAGGGGATCTGCTCTAGTTTAGTAAACCTAGGAAATCCCGCCCTAACCGACGCCGGTTACCCTTAACCACCATGGTTAAGCCGGAACCACCGTTGGTTACCATTTAATTCCCAAAACAACCTTATTTTCAAGGTTGGCAGATTCCTGAGAGATATCACATCTTTTGAGAACAAGTTTCAGGGAGAACACACATGCAAAGAAGGAGATCAAGTATTTTCTCTTGCACAGACATCCAGGATTCACCCAGCAACCATCCAGCACTCACCCCCAGCACAGATTTGATCCAATCAGGCAAGAAGGAGAGCACATGCAGCCCATGCAAGAGCTCCCCAATGTTTGGTGATCCACTTGCAGCATTTCAACCTCTTATCAGCACCTTCATTCCTCACTCATAGATGTCCAGAACCAGATTCCAAGTAAGTAGAACATTTTACTCCTCTGGTTCACTCATTTCATCATTGTATTTTCATCCTTTGTTCTCCTAGCCACCCACTGACCTCCATTAATACTCACCCCTCCATATCCCTATTAAAACTTTTCCAAATCCCATCCAAATACTTAATACCTCTTTCTGACCAGCCTAGTCCTTTGTGCAATCATATGGGAGATCTAAAGCTCATTTTGTGACATTCCCAGTACCCCACAGTAACCGACACCAGTTCTCCCAAACCAGCATCATCACCCTTAACTGGCATCGGTCTCTGTATCTACCAATACAACCCAGAACAGTAACCTACCTACCTATTCCCACATCACCCTTACTCACCTGTGACCTGCCTAAGACCTCTGTCAGACCTGCAGAGACCCAGAACCTAGTTACTTGACCTTTAGATCTTATTTTAACCTAGCCTGTTAGATTAGATCTTTCTTATTGTGTTTTAAATGAGATACCTAAATCATTTTAACTACAATAGGATTTACTTTATTACCAAGCATTAAATTTTTTTAAACAGTGGATTGATAGCCGTCTAGGAAGTATCACACTTCCCGGATCTAGCATACGCTAGGCAGTCCACTGCATATATTGTTTAACTCTTTCTGGTGGTCTTGCTTTTTATTTCAGGTAGTTCCTCCCAGCCAAAAGGAAGCTCTCATGATCAGCTATGGATCAAGGAGTCAACACGCACGCAACAACCTATCAACCAACATTTCAACAGGTATTCCTCCTACGCCCATTACCCTATCTGTTTCATCATTTTCTAAGAAACGTCTAAGAATAAGGTGAAACATTTTGGCATGCCCGGTAAGGTGGGACCCATTCGGGGTTCCTTGCATTCATTCATTTCTAGGTGAAAAGTTGCATGTTTGTTTCCTTTCTAAAAGGTTCTCACATTAAAATTTCTTCCTTGGAATCTTCTCTTCTTTCTATTGTCTCAAAGCAATCATGTTTTGGTGCTTAAAAAGAACTCTTCTTCTATTTCATTTGCATTGCATTAGTGAAAGATCATACTTTCTCCTATTCCTCTCATTATGTCATCAAATTCCATATTTTGATTTGGGCTTAAAAATCATTGCATTTCATTCTGATTTTCTGCATTAGCTCACATTAATTGAGGGCAACCTATATGCTGGAAGTCATGCCCAGCTGATGGTTGACAAACGAATCATAGAAAGCACTTTCTTTCTCTTTCTCTCTCTCTGAGTCTTACCAAACCTCACAAAAATTTAAAATATACACATTCTTAAACAACATCTTTCCTGGAAGAAGTTGTAGGTGATCACATGATCACGACACAGTGGGCACCCAGCTCACTGCTCTGTCGAGTCATACTTCAGAGTGAGGCCCGCCCCCACCATAACATACCTGAAACCTCTCCTTGTAGATCTCCTTCTTTGTAGGAAGCCATCCTCACCAAAAAACTCTATTCTACAGTTCATGAGTCAGTCCTTAAATAGCATAAGCTAAACAAACATAATAGAAAAAGCACTCTTAGGATTGTATTTTTCTTAGTGTTTCTGCTTGGCTTGTGTTTTGAGGTGAGAGGTCACACTCTTCATTTTTCCTTTTTCTCCTTGCACACTCCTCATCACAGTTGGTGTATTCCAGCTTCATCTGAGTGTGCCTGGACCATATTCTCATCATTCTCAGAATTCTGGGTCTGATTCCACATCAAATTTTAATTCACAACCACATTTTCTTCATCACTGTTTCAATTTCACAGTAACCGGTGTCGGTCTAGCGACCATCATCGGTTACCCTCTGACCGTTCATCAGTTATACCCAACCGGCATCGGTTCATTGTCATTTTGGTTAACCTACCCAAAAGGACACCTATTCACCTTCTTCAACTATTTAGAGTCCCTGTCACTCTTATCATATACATTGACCTTGTAAATCTCATCAGTATTTGGCATACCTTAGGTTTGGCCTTATACCTTGTTTTTGACCAACTGTTCACGTTCCACAGTGACCGATTGTGGTTACCTTGTGACCGGCGTCAGTTTACCCTAACTGGCATCGGTTATCCTGTGTCATTTTCTAGCTGTCATTTTAGCCCCAATTCACCTACCACCATCTATTTATCCTACCTGTGTTGTATTTCTGTGTCACTTACAGAAAGTAGCCTTACCTGCTAGTACCCGTTCACATGGTACTGATGCGTCGACAAGCAAGCACCCTCGTATTCCATGCCAGTTGTCAACCACTCCCACCTAGCCCTTCACCACCTTCCATTTTATCACCCGCCATGGAACCTATCCAACCTATCACTATCGCTACCAGAGATGAGGAGTTCACACGACTCCTTGACCAAAACCCTGTCACCTTGCAGTTTTATCTTTCCCACTCATCCACTCGAGATGCCTCAGGTTAGTTGATATACGGCATGCCCATATCTATCCCCCTGACACTCACTCCTACTCCTGCTCCAGCCCCTGTTAACCCCATGTTGCCTAGCATCTACCTTACCCCCAGTCGTTTTGTAGTTAGGCCCTATACCCGCTATGACTGCCACTTCTGTTACATCTGTTGTACCTACCACATCCACTATACCTTCACCAACCATTCAAAACACCACCTCATCCACCCCTATTGTCTCGCATATACCCATAGCTACACTACCACCCCTAGTGTCGGTGACCCCTACCCCTTTTCAAAACATGGTCCTTTCTATTCCACAATCATTAGCCCCCATTGCCACTAGGGTTACCATGACCCTTCCACCTCCATATACGTACTACCAACAACCTCCCGTTTCATCTATCATTCATTCTGGGTACGTACCCCCTATCTCACTCCCTCCTTCTCAGTCTACCTATACGGAAACACCATATACTGGAATGCCACCCCCATCATATGCCCAACACCAACCCTCTTACGCTACAGGAGGCACCCAACCATCACAACCTACCAATGACCTAATCAAATTAATGATGGACAAGATGCAGACATTGGAGGCATCAGTTTCTGGCTCCCGCAACACTCTCACCTATGATGAGATTTGTAATGAGCCTATACACCCATCCATCCCTATTCATCCATACCCCATGCATTGGGAAATGCCTAAATTCAACCGTTTCAATAGCAAGGAAGACCTGCAACAGCATTTGTGGTCTTTCAAACATGGGTGCTACCTAATCACCCACGATGATGCTTTTCTCTTGAGGACCTTTCCCATGTCTCTGACTGGACCTGCATTAGATTGGTATAGTGGGTTACCTAGACACTCTATATTTTCATTTAACCAGGTAGCCCAAGCCTTCTTGGATCACTTCTCCATCAATATCATTAAGAAGGTTACCATGACTGACCTATACTCCACGCGTCAGTATGATGATGAATCTATCACAGATTTTGTTGCTCACTGGCGTAGCCTGATTAATCAACTCACATTCCAACTACCACAAACTGAACTCATCGAGCTCTTCACGTGGGCTTGTGCTAGACATATCTCGCCGACCCTATAGGTCCAAACTTTCCAAACCTTCGACGAAGCATTCACCATGGCATGAAAGCTAGAGATTTGGGCCATCGAAGAGAAGAAAATCCAATTACGCAATAAGAATTTGGCATTCAAGTTGAATGATACCTCTTCTTCTTCCAAACCACAGAACAATTATTCAAAGGCCAAGGGGACCGCTAATGCAGTGGTACTCAAAGCCAGCCCAGCTCATCCATCAAATCAGGCTAGCCCTCATCTAATCTCTCACCCATTCAAACTTTTCAATTCAGATGGGAACAATGGAAATACACCCCAATTGGGGAGCCTTATTCTTCTATCTTAGAAAATCTCATTAAAGCTGGGGCCATCACCCTTCTGCCTATAAAACCACACACTGGTTTTGACCCTTCTCGCCCCACACCCGCATGGTATAAAGAACATGATTTCTGTAACTATCATCGAGTAAAGGGTCACAGTGATGGCAATTGCATCACTTTCAAAAACATTGTCCAAGAAATGCTTGAGAAAGGTGAGTTAACTATGGATAATCCTAATGCACCTGCCAATCAAAACCTACACATATTTAAGAAACCCTTTCCCAATCATGCCCCTTCATCTGATCAAACTGGTGAGACCTCAACTCATGATAGCCATACCCGCGAGGTCCATGCTATTTTCAGTGATGCACCCATTGCTTCCCAATTACCTCATATTCCTTCCATAGAGGAAATTCTAGCCCGAAGTCCTCCACCTACACTTGAACCCACCTCACCTATTCCTCCACCCATGCAGAGGAACACCTTTCACCTCCTTCATCACCCATGGAGGAGCCTTCTGTTAATATCGAGACTATTTCACCTTTGGCTTCTCCACTTAGAGAGTCGTCACCCACAGTACTTCTTCAGTCCATGGAGGATACTTGTTTATCTCCTCCACCCATAGAGGAGAACCCATCATCTCCTCCACCTATAGAGGAGCACCCATTTTCTCCTCCACCTATCAAGGATCCAGTAGAGATACCTTTGCCTCTAGGTGAGCATTCTCCATCAGCTACCCAAGATCCTACAGACCTACTTTCGGATCTCTTACCCACGGAAGCTGAAGCTAGTGAATTCCCCATCTCTAAGACACACTTTACGGGAATAGCCATTAGGTCCTCATCAACCTCACCTACAGATGTGTTGTTCTCACATTTAGCTGATCACTTAGATTATGTGGATAGAGCCTTACTGTGGGGCGTCTTCTGCTTCCTATCTCAACACAGATGCAGATGTCACTTGCTGACACTTCCACTATCTACCCAAAGATATTTCAACCAATCAAACCAAACACAACCACCTCTATCACAACTTCTTCCATGACACCTATCACAGCTCAACATACACCCTCACCCATAACCCAACATACATCTAAATCCAAACCCGCACCTACATCATCTTCCTCGACTAAACCTATTACTACCTTAGGGGTCACCCCAACCACCAGCCTTACTCATCCACCTATCAAACTAGATTTAGCTACATCCTCCACAGTCAACACCCAACCTACTTCGGCACCCAAACAGAAGAACCAAACCCATAGAACTCACACCCCAGTTGTGCCAATCACACCTACATCACCTTCACCCTTTCCATTCATCTTAGGACCTCAACCTTCCAACGTGGTTAAGAAACCTCCACCCGTCAATAAACCAAAAACACAATAGCCCACTCCTTCCTCACAAACCTCTAACATACCCAGGCACCCAACATGACTTACACCCACACCTACAACATCTTTACCACCCATACCTCCAATACCCTCAGCAACTTCTTCACTACCCACTACACTTCAGTCTCTGTCCCTCACACCCCCTGCATGACCCGCATGTCATCTACCTTCACAGCACCTCCGTTATCCCCATGGGTAACTCACCCTCTTCCCCCATCTACTTTTCCCTCTAGATCTCATACACCCATATCACCTTTACCCAAGAAGGTGCAACCCAAAGACAAAAATCTGCTACCCTCCAATAAGGTAGTCAAAACAACCATACACCCTCCTTCCCAGTTCATCTACCATACCCCTACCCAAGCAAACATGACCAACACCCAAGACCACTCCAGCACCCAAAACCATAGCTCGACCCACTCCCCCTCCTGCTAAAGACATTCCTCAACAATCAGCCGCACCTACACCCAAACCCACTTTCACTTCCCATTGTGACCCACTAGCAAGGTCCTATGCCAAAATCTTAACCAACCTCCTTGAGACTCCTGTCATCACATTACCACCACTCAGACCTTATGACCCCCTCAAACCCAAGCCAAAAGGGTTTGATGACACTAAAATTTGTGCCTACCATCGTGTGCCAGGGCACGATGTGGAGAACTGCAAGGCTTTGAAAACCATCCTTATCCAGTTATGTCCTCCTGAAGAAAACTTTGACGATGATGACCTTCTTGATGAGGACCCCATTTCACCAACACCCATTCCCACAGTCCTTCCCTCACTACCTACTCAACAAAACAACCTCCACCCCCACAACTCCTAGAACCACCCCCAAGATTCAAAATTAACATGGTTCACATCAGAGAACTTGCCACACCATTACCTAAATGTCATTGCGCCCAGCTCACTTCACAAGGCTTTTCTCCCCTGGTAGGTTTTTTCCCGTCATGTTGTTATACCACTCATCCTACACCTTCTCCATTTTCCAACTCCCCTCAGATCAACATGATACACGTCACTACTCATGCTCAGAGAGACAAAGGCAAGGAAAAGGCAACTGACTCACCAACCAATCCTATACCCAACATACCATCTGCACCCACACCTAAAATTACTATCCATGACCCCACATACCCTATTTCTAATGGGTCACACATCGCACCATGCTCAAACAATTACACCAATCTCCCCTCAAAATGTCCCTATATGACCTCATCCAAACCTCAGAATCCCATCGTCAAGCTCTCATGGAGGTTCTTCAATCTATTGAGGTTTTACCCAATGACCCTACACCTGTAGCCTCCATTATCACACCCCATCATGTAGCCTCTCTCACCAAATTGCCACCTTTATCCACACCTCACCCTACTCACCAAATAGCCTCCCTTAGCTTCTCAGAGGAAGAGATCACACCACACCAAATGGATGACCCAGACCCAACTCTCTTCATCTATGTTCACATCGATGATATATGTGTACGACGTGTAATGATTGATGGGGGCAAAGCATTAATATCATTTCATCCCATGCATTCGCTCAAATGCGCATACCTGACAATTGCATGCATAAACATCCTGTCATGTTGCGTTCATTCAATGACGCTATCACCTCTACACTAGGCACCATCATCCTCCATGTTCTTGTGGGCCCCCGCACTATTCCAGAGTTATTTTATGTCTTAGAGGGGGAATTTCAATATAACCTGTTGCTTGGTAGACCCTGGATTCATGTCATGGGTTGTGTTCCTTCCACTTTGCATCGTTGTGTAAAGTTTGAGCATGAAGGACACACCTATACTATTCCAGCTGATCCATCACCTTTTAAAACATGCAACATGCTTTACCGACCCAATGACATGCTTATACCCATTAAGGCGTCTACCTCCACAACCACTCACTTCACCTACACCTCCGCTTACCAATACAATCGCTACCTCAACCGCACATGCCTCCTCCATTCCTACCATCGCCATAACCTCCACGGCCAACCCATCAGCCTCCCAATCCATTAACTCCACACATCGACCTCCAACACATCATCTATTCTAGCTACACACATACCAACCACTGATCCCTTGGAAGGTATTTTTCAACGCCTCACTTTAGGGGAGTATCACCTATATAGTGTCAACACATTTCTTACTCCACAAGAGTATGGAAGTCTTCAAAAACATCCTCGCTATGATCACCGCATAGGAGAAAACCTCCTTTATGGTCCTCCTCACCTTCGTACCAATCTAATCTATGGGGACTTGATACTACCACTAATCGCCATTTTCGGCTCACCAATACCTTCCTACACCGATGTACATGGAAGGGTTTTGGTTTTGGATTTTACGAGCAAGGCCGCCATACTATTATTCCATGTACTACCCACAAACATAATGACCGTAGTGGTATCAGCTTTGTTGAACCACCTACCAAGGAGGCCCACATTGAAATCATTGAGGACATTAGCCCTTCTCCACCCTCTTCACCCACTCCACCTTCATCACCGCCTTCACCAACGGAGTCGATGGATCCAGAATCTATCCCTCCTAAGTTTTTTTTTTCATAAACACCATTTCCTTGGGGCTTTTGACTTATCAACAAGAGGGCGAGGCTCCTTCCTCTCTTCCCTTCCTGTATCCTGAAATGATCGATGACAATACACCTTCAATTAATGTCATTCAATGTTAGGATGATGAATCTATACTCACCTACCTTGGTGTAGAAGACTCATATATTCATCGGTCGTTACCTTCGGAGACACAAACCATGTAGAATGAATCAACTATCGAGATCAACATTCATACTCAGGACGACCCGCACATCCTAAATATTGGTCAATCTTTAGATGTTTTTGAACAGGAAGCCGTCACTTCTTTTCTCAAAGATCATAACCACACTTTTGCTTGGTCTTACACAGACATGCCCGATATTGACCCCACTATAGTGGTCCACAATATCATAACCGTTCCCAAACAAAAACTGAGGAAAATGCACCCTCGCATTGCCCTTCTTGTCAAAGAAGAAATTCAGTGTCTTCTTTATGTTTCCTTCATCCTACCCATTGATTATCCTCGTTGGATCTCTAACATTGTCCCTGTCACTAAGGTGACAGGGGGACTCCCCATTTGCACATTTTCTATGACCTCAACCTAGCCTGCCCAAAAAATGACTTCCCCTTACCTGGTATTGATCAACTAGTTGACCTTACCACTGGTCACGAGATGCTATCACTCATGGATGGCTTCTTGGGTTATAACCAAATCTTGCTTGCCCTAGAGGATCAACACAAAACCACATTCATTACCCCTTGGGGGATCTTCTTCTATCGATTCATGCCTTTTGGCCTTAAAAATGCTGGAGCCACATATCAGTGGGCTATGAATTATATCTTCCATGACATCATGCATCATATATTGGAAGATTATGTGGATGATATCTTGGCCAAATCCAAATTCCGCTCAGAGCACCTCACCATCCTAAAAACCATATTTGACTGTCTCATTAAATATTACGTTTGCCTTCAGCCTAAGAAGTGCTTCTTTGTGGCCCTCTCAGGAAAGATCCTGGGATTTATCATTTTCCTACATGGTATAGAAGTTGACCCTAATAAAGTCAAGGAAATTATGGAAATGCCTCCTGCCCACTAACCTTAGACAACTCTGTAGCCTGTAAGGTAAGTTGCAGTCTATTTGCTATTTCATTTCACAATTATCTGATCGGTGTCAACCATTTCATCATCTTCTCAAGAAGGATGTCTCCTTTAAATGGGATGATGACTGCCACAAATCTTTTGAAGCCTTAAAACAATACCTTCTCCAACCACCCATACTCATTCCTCCTAAAGATGATCAACCTTTCTACCTATACATCTTAGCTACCGATCACTCCTTGGGAGCCATGCTCACTCATCGTGATGAACAACACAGGGAGCAGGTGGTTTATTACATAAGCCATACTCTTTTGGACTACGAAACCTGATACACCCATCCCAAAAAACTTTTTTTAGCCTTAGTTTTCATTGCCACAAAACTCCTCCATTATCTACTCAACCACAAAACCTATGTTGTGACCAACACTGACCCCCTACACTTCATGTATGCCAAACCTTATCAAAATCAGTGTGCCACATGATGGCTTATGCTTTTAGCTGACCTTGACCTCAAATTCATTCATCAAAATTCCATCAAGGGCTAAGCTATCATCGACCAATTGGCTGACACACCTATTTCTGGGGATCAACCCTCACCAATTTTGCACTTTCTAGATGAGTCAATTGCTACCCTTTCCTTGGGAACTCCTCGTATGATAATGATTATTTACTAATGCACAGCCTTTAGTTTGGTGGATGTAATCTGGAAACAAAACAACAACATAACACAAGAATACCATCGACTATGATAAGATGGAATGATGACAAATCTGAAATATCAAAGTAAATTATAATATTAACATGAAATTGTTACAATCTCACCCATGAGGTACTTCAAATGTTATTGACTTCAATTGCCTTTCACCAATACTATGGGAGAAACTTTACAATTACACCTCTTAATGGCTTCTTCAACACACCTTTAAACTGATGGCTTCCTTTGCACACTTCCTACAATATTTCTCACTACTTCCTTCTATGCTAAATTAGGGGGGGTGGCCTCTTTATTTATAGAACTTCTAGGATTATCCATCTTATCTCTAAGATAGGATAAGAAATCCACTCTGACGAATCATATTCCATACCTTAACTCTTATCTGTACATGTAAGCTTATCTTTTAAGATAAGATAAACCTTATCATTTTACATGGGTTCCACATTTTTAGACTTTTTACAAATAAAATACACAAAATATTTATGACCTCACTCCTTGTCCTTATTACCAATATAATATTTCTAATTCCTAATCATGTAGACCCTACTTCTCTAACTTACCCCAAACTTTGACATTTTAATATTACCGGACCACTTACGACAAATATTTACTTTTTACCACAACATTCCTATTGTACTTTTGACTGTTGCCGTACTATACATTATTGGTGGCGTCGTACTGGCAGTGCCGTTATCTTCTATCAGACGCTACTACTAATTATACTTAACAACATCCTATTCCTAATACATACATTAATGAAATAGAAATTACGGAGGAAAATTTTAGTGTCGATATCTTCCCCCTTCCTAGCTTCTACTCCATCCTCAGAGTAGACTATTCTGGTGCTTTGAAAATCTTCAACTTGTCGTGGTTGACCCATTTCGTAATGGGAGTGCCATCTAATTCCTCCAGTCAGTACGTACCATTTTCATGCACAGCTGCTATTTTGTAGGGCCCCATCCATTTTGGAAGAAATTTTCTCTGTCTTCTTTTTTTGTATCTAGAATCATATACTAGAACCAAGTCATTCACATGAAATGGAGACCACCAGATCTTCTGATCAAAGTATTCCTTCTACTTCATTTTATTCTTATAGCTTGTATCCTTAGCTATTTCCCTCATTTCCTCTAACAAATGAAGATGTACCAACCTTTCTTTTACTGAATCACTTTCATCCATTCTTTCATTTTTCATTACTCTGATCGTGGGAATATCAAACTCAATAGGAAGAACTGGATCAATGCCATAAGCCAACTGAAATGGGGAGTATCCTGTTGCTGACTTTGATGTTTCCTTATATGCCCACAATGTTGCATGAATCCTTTTATCCCATTTATGTACCTGCAAGGCTGCATCTTTTGCTAGAATTTGACATAACACAAAATTTGTTCGTTCCACCTGTCCATTTGTGCTTGGCTTGTATGTTGTTGCCTTCCTGTGCTTAATAGAAAACTTATTGACTAGGGCTTCTACCACCTTATTAATGAAGTGGCTTCCTTGATCTGTTACAATTTCTAATGGACAACCAAATTTGGTGACAATGCGTTCATATATGAACCTTGCCACTTCATCCATGGAAGTTGTTTTCAATGGCCTAACTTCAACCCACTTGGTTAAATAATCTGTGGCAACTACAATATACTTATTTTGGTGTGAAGTAGTTGGAAGTGGACCTACAATGTCTATTCCCCACTTTTCAAAGGGACCAAGTGGAATAATAGGGAATAATGGAGCTGATGAGTCTTACGGTTACCATGTCTTTGAAAAATATCACATGTCCAATAATTATATCTTTAAAAAGACAGTGATAATATCCAAGATCCTTCTTGTTGTAAGTTGTCAAGAGAAGTACCCTCCACATGTACCATTGTGGAATTCTTCTAGCAGTTCCTTCCCTTGATCACGTCCAATTGCCCTCTTGTATTATCCATCAGGTCCTATTCGAAATAATACTCCATGCAGAATAGAATATGGACGACTGACTTGAGTAATCTTTCTTTTATTCTTTGCATTGGCACCATCAAGAAACTTGAATTCATTCAGATAATTCCAAATATATATGTATTCACTAGGGATTGTGTCAAGGGATAACAATGATACATTGGGGAAATCATCATCATCACAAGATGATCCTAAACCATCATAGGCTCGAGAGAGTGCATCTGCATTGACATGCTTCTTTCCTGGCCTATCTATAATATCAAATTCAAATTCTTGTAGCAAAATTATCCATCTTGCTATCCTCCCTGATGGGTTAGGCTTATTTACAATATATTTTAGAGCCTAATGATCTGTTACAACTAGAAATTTTTTGCCCTAGCAAGTAATTTCTAAACTTCTTTACAGCAAAAATGATAGCCAGAGCCTCTTTTTCAGTTACAGTATAATTTACCTCAGCACTGCTCATTTGTCTGCTCTCAAAGTAAATTGGATGTTCATTCCCATTTTCATCCTTTTGGCTCAAAGTACTTCCTAGTGCTGCATCTGAGGCATCAGTGTACACAATGAATGGCTTGCTCCAATCTGGATTCTTTAAAATAGGTGAAGACACCAGGGCTTCCTTCAGTTGTCCAAAAGCTTCATGTGCCTTATTTCCTGGTTCATAAGTAACATCCTTCTTCAAGAACTGGGTTAGTGGCTGTGCAATCTTTGAGAAATTCTTGATGAACCTTCTATAGTACCCCACATGGCCTAAAAATGATCTCAACTTACTTCTATTCATAGGAAATGGTAAATCTTTGATTTTTGAAACTTTATCAAGATAAGTACCAATACCATCTCTGGATACAACATGCCCTAACAAAATACCTTTAGAACATCCAAAGACACACTTTTTAGGGTTTAGTGAGGCTTTTGCTTCATCTAACCTTTGAAATGCTATCTCCATCTGGTGCAGGTGGTCCAACTTGCTCCCATAGATGCAAAAATCATCCAGAAATACTCTGATGAAGGTCCCAATGTAGGGTTCGAACACCCTATTCATCAAACGCTAGAATGTTGCCGGAGCATTACACAACCCAAAAGGCATAACTCTATAAGCAAACGTTCCCCAAGGAGTGGTGAACGTGGTCTTCAGCTGATCTTTCTCTGCTATACGAACTTGGTTGTAGCCGTTATATCCATCAGCAAAACTATAGCACTCCTGGCCAGCTACTTCGTCCAAGATCTGATCTGAAAATGGAAGAGGGTAATGATCCTTCTTTGTTGCCTTATTGAGCTTCCTGTAATCAACACAAATGCGTAGCTTCCCATTCTTTTTTATTGAGATCACAATGGGAGAAACCCATTCTGAATTCTCCACAGCAAATATGAATCCTGCATCAAGCAACTTATCTATTTCTTCTTTTACAGTCTTGGAAAAATTAGGATTCATTCTATATGGCATTTGCTTTATGGGCTTAGCACCATCTACCAGCTCTATAGAATGTTCTACCCAACTTACTTGACGGAGTTCCTTGTAATCAAAAGTGAATATGTGTATGTACCTTCAAAAGAGCTAAAGGTAGGATTCCTTCCCACTCTCCATCACAGCATCACCAATCTTTATTTGTTGGAGACGATCATCAACTTCTTCTTCAGATAATTTTATTGGGTCATGAGTCGGTCTTACTGGAAAGATATCCATGACTGAAACATCAACCTCACTTTCTTCATCTTTAGTGTCCACTTCACTGGTACTAGAGTAATCAGAGGATGTCCAATCATCAGTTTCATCACTTGAATCCACAGGTTCTACTTTATGATGTTGAGGGATCACGTTTATATTCACCCTCTCTCTACCACGTCCAAGTGTCATGAAACTTTCATTCCAGTAGTTTCTTGCATGAACTCTCCTTAGCCATGGTCTCCCAGCAGACATTGGGTACGCAACAATACCATTTTTCATCACCTGAAAGTCTACCACACATACAACACCCATAACAGATATTGCCACATTTGAAACTACACCTTCTGATTTAGTTTTTCCTTTATTTAATGACCTTAACATAAGTGTTGAAGGGCGATCAATTTTTAAACCCAACATATTCATTA
This sequence comes from Taxus chinensis, assembly GCA_019776745.2. NCBI lineage: Eukaryota > Viridiplantae > Streptophyta > Pinopsida > Cupressales > Taxaceae > Taxus > Taxus chinensis. The sequence continues at coordinate 624,059,981 of CM034155.1, forward strand.
CAGACTCGGTCATTACATTAACTGCAGCACCTCCATCAACTAAGACATCATGAATTGAAATACCATTACATAATACCTCAGCTTGTGGAGCATAGGGATCTGCCTCTGCCTCCAAAATAGGGACCTCAACCTCCTTTCTTCGTCGAGCATTGAGTCCACTTCGCAGCTCCCGCCTCTTCTTAGAAGACATAGCCAAGAGTTGACCATTTGTAATATTTGCAGGCATTTTGGACAGATCTTCCAAGATGGAGTATGGTCCTTGCCCCTGTGAAATCAAAAAATCCTGCACACCCAACTTTCTTCTCCTATGTTTCTTACTAGTTTCTCCTTTCATCTTCTTAGGATCATTTCCATCTTGATTGTCTTTTTCTTTCTTTCTTTTTGTTACAAACACATCTACTTCATTATTTCTGCTCTTATCTACTACATCAAAAGAATTCACAGGTGCTTTTCCTTTATCATTATCTCCTTTACCAGATGTAGAAGCTCTATCTGGAAAATTATACTTATAATGACCCTTTTTATAACAACCATAACATACAACTTCAGAAATATTTCTTTTTGGACCTCTATCTCCTCCCTGAGAACTAAATTATTTTCCTTGAAGAAGATTAATAGTTAACTGACCCATCTTTTTGAGCAGATCTTCATACTCAGTAGATGTACTAGGAGAAATATTTGTGCTCACCGGGAGTGGTTGTGGATTCTGGACCAAAGGTGTTGGTGTAGGCTCTACTTTAGCAACAATTTCTTTGGGCTCCTCTTCCATGCTTTCTTCTTACCTTCTTGCAATCTCCTTTGCTTGTTCAATGGTAGCTGGGTGGTCATACTTCACTCGTTGTCTGATCTCTGGCTTCATCCCAAGAATGAAGTGCTTACATAGGAGATTATCCACGCCATTCATCAACCCATCCGCTAATCCTTCCTTCCGGATCTGGGCATCGAGCTTCCTCCTTAGCTCTAGAACACGAGCATGATAATCCCTTATCTTCTCCTTCTCTCCTTGGGATAGCTTTGTGATCTCGATCATGAGATCTGCATATTTCTGTTGTTCACCAAATTCTTCAAGAAAACTTTCAATTAATAAATCCCATGAATTTTTCACATTATCACCTAGTGTTTCAAACCACCTAAGTGCTGAACCATCCAAAAAGGTAGGAAAAAATTCAGTCCATTGTTCCCTTCTTATAAGGCCATTACAAATACAAGATCGTTTAAACTCTTGAATGAAAGAAGAAGCATCTTCATTAGATTGAGCTGAAAAAATAGGAATCTTTCCCATTTTCAAAAGTAACCACAGTGAAATACCAACCCACAAGTACAATCAACAAGACTTATGTGCACAAATAATTGGAATCACTATACTAGAAACTAACTTTACACCTTTCTACAGTAAAATAGAAATGACCACGGTAAACTATGGTAAAACTTGATTTACTGCGGTAAAAACTGACTTTACTGTGGTAAACACTATTCACAGTAAAAAGTGAAGTTACTGTGGTAAATACTATTCACGGTAAAAAGTGACTTTACTGTGGTAAATACTATTCACAGCAAAAATGACTTTACCATGGTAACTACTATTCATGGAAAAAATGACTTTACCATGGTAACTACTATGCACAGTAAAAATAAGGTTACCCTCCAATTGATTTTTGACTAAGTGGGAATATCTCTCCAGAAAATCCACCAACGAGGAATGGTCCCGGCAACGGAACCAAAATGTCATCACCAATCCGGCACTATGATAATTCTTCACCGGGAACTCCTCGTGCTATGATTATTTACTAATGCATAGCCTTTAGTTTGGTGGATGTAATCTGGAAACAAAACAACAAACATAACACAAGAATACCATCGACTATGATAAGACGGAATGATGACAAATCTGAAATATCAAAGTAAATTATAATATTAACATGAAATTGTTACAATCTCACCCATGAGGTACTTCAAATGTTATTGACTTCACTTGCCTTTCACCAAGAATATGGGAGAAACTTTACAATTACACCTCTTAATGGCTTCTTCAACACACATTTCAACTGATGGCTTCCTTTGCACACTTCCTACAATATTTCTCACTACTTCCTTCTATGCTAAACGAGGGGGGTGGCCAACAACATGCCAACCTTCATCATAGACCCAGTCATGCCTTACAAGTCACCTGTGACCTTTGGCCCTTCTCTCAATGGGGTTTGGATTTTATCATAGAGATCAACCCTCATTCTTCCCAACGACATTACCCAAATGGATCATCACCGCTACTGACAAATACTACACAAAATGGGTTGAAGCCATACCACTCATCTCCATGAAAGCTGACTAAAATATGTGAGTTCATCAATCATCACATCATTTGTCACTTTGGTGTTCCTCATCGCCTCATCACTGATAATGGAAAACAATTCAAAAACAAAACATTGCAAAAACTTTGCGACGTCTTCGGCATTTAACTAAGTCTCCCATCACCTTATTACCCACAAACCAATGGCCAAGCTGAATCCACTAATAAAACCTTAAACAAAATTGTCATGAAAGTGATTAACGATACTGAGAAGGACTGGCATGTGCACATTCCTTTTGCCCTATGGGCATACCTCACTAGTATTCACACTTCCACTACTACTACACCTTTTTCTCTGGTCTACGGTACATATGTTGTTCTACCTCTCGAAGTCTAGATTCCCTCACTTTGCATTTCTCTCCATGACATGCTTAATGATGATGAATTTTGTTAGGCCTGCTTAGCACAACTTGAGTTATTAGACGAACGTCGTCTTCACGCTCTTGATCACCTTCAAGTTTACCAAAAATGTATCAAACGTGCCTACGAAAAATGTGTCCATGAATGAACCTTCCAAGTCGGTGACCTTTTCCTGAAAGAAAATCAACATGTAACCAAAGCAAAAAAAAATTAAACGGGGAAACTTTGTTCCTAATTGGCTTGGACCATACATCATGACTCATACTTATGGATCAGGTGCTTATCGTTTATCTTCACTTGATGGTAAACCTAAACCTGAGCCCCTTAATGCCTTACATCTTCATCCATTTTATTGTTGACTTTTAGTCCTACATCACTTTTTGACTCTTTCCATGCTTATTCCTTGTGCGCTATCCACTTCTTACACCTCACCAACAATTAAACAAGAATCATGTGCGTACCCGTCACTTGTTATCTTTGCTTGAATATGTGTACTGTGGCACTGCACATAGCATGATTCTCATGGATACTTTTCATCTACCTTTAGATGAGATCCCATGGTCGTTTCACCCTGCTTTCTGAACAAGAATCTTATTTTTCACCTTGATCTTGTCCATGACTTTAAAATCCATCACATGGGATCCAACTCCTTGAGTCAAACTTCTAATAAAAATATTAATCCCTCAAAAGGACATCTTCCTCTCGACAATCACTACTATAAATAGACTACTCCCTCAAAGGACAGCTATGTATAGCTCTTTAACAAAAAAAAACAAGAGAAACTGAAGCTTCCCGCATCGATCAGCTTCACGAATACCTCAACGAGTTAAATTCCTCATCCTATATAGACTTCTTGTATCGATCAGTCTATCTCAAATATCAGTCAATACATAAAGCCTCTTAGTCATGGACTTTCCCAATGTGATCTTTTATCTCTTGCCCAAAGATCATGCTACCTCATCTGATATCGAAATCAACCATCTTTCACCCCTCTCAGCATTCATACTCCCATTTTCTACCGCCTCAAGGGACCTCTTGGAAACCATGACATTTGGTGATTATGTGACTAATTTTCACCCTTAGAACAATCAATCATGTAATGTCTTTCGGGGCTTATGTTCATCACTTCCTCTAAGGTATGACCTACTCGGTATGATCCTAACCAATCAGGTAGCTTTCTTGCCCTCTCTTATTTTTTAACCATCTTTATTACGTTTTGATTACCTTATACAGGACTTGGTCCTCGACGCTTAATTTTGGGGTAATCTTCTTCTTCTACCTCCATCGACATCACCTATACCAATTTCCCCATAACCCACTCATAGCTAACCAACCTAATTCCAAAATCATGCCTAGAACTTACCAACTCATGTTCATACCTCCTCATATTCTTCCCTAGCTTATGGGAGAACTACATCGACTTGAGGTCCCTTTTCACCATGACTATGTAGCAGCACTCTGAGGGCATGGGTCCCTTGGATGTTAGCTCGGCCACTCTCTACCCTAAACAATTCATCTTTCATCTTCCTAACTTACATTCTATCCCACTTAGTTTCCTTTTTATGTCAATAATTTGAAATTAAACCAACCAAACAACATGTTGCTTAACATTTTTATCATCATCACACCATACATTTTTTATGACTACCATTTCCTTATCATCATCATGCATGTATTATAAAGCATCTTAAACATGACCCATCCCATCATTCATTACACAAATTAACGAATCACAACTTTAACCAATTTAAAATCAACCACGCCTATTGCCTAATTCAACCATGCCTGGATCACAAACCTGACTCAACCACTCCTATTACCTAATTCAAATATGCCTAGACCACAAACTTGACTCAACCACGCCTATTACCTAATTCAAATATGCCTAGACCACAAACCTGACTCAATCCATGCCTAAGACCTGACTCGATCCATGCCTAAACCAACCTGACCAGATCCATGCTTATGAACTAAGTCAATCCATGCCTAAACCAACCTGACTCCATCCATATCTCCTAGTTTCTGTCCATATCACGACAAAAAATTAAAATTCTCATAAAACATCAACCAATCATCAGAATCTCATCCATCTCATCATATAAACAAATATGTGTGTCTCTATACAATATCTACGGATATCCAATCATGTTCATCTCTCAAAATCATCGACATATAGACCGATACTCAGTTACAAAATGTCATCGGCATGCAAGCCAGTATCATATACAATGAAACAATAAAATAATACAATATCTCTTTAGCACGCAGGCCGGTATATGCCCACTAATACAAAAATCTCATACATCCTCACTCTCTTCAGCATGCAGGCTGGTATGTGATAAAAAATATAACAAAATCTCAGCATGCAAACTAGTATATATCAAAAATCAAAAATATGTCCAAATTGGGAGCCATATATCAGGCATCCTCTCAGTAGACATCCTCCATATCTATGTCGCATGTCCCCTCTACCTGCTCGGCCCCTATCTGGTGATTTGCTAACATCTCCCCAGCCATCATAGGTGGGTGTTGGGTCCCTGCTAGTGCATGAATCAGAATTGGCCTCCAAGAACTGGTGGACTCACCCTAACTATGTCTTGGGGTTCGTTGGCCTCTTGTTCTCTCAACGCTATGGGTGCATGACCTGGTCCTCTCGCTAGAGTCAACTGTGCCCTATACTTGGCATATGATAAGAAATCTATCCCTACCACAGTCAGCTGGTCCTGATAGTACCTGGCCTCCTGTCTCACCTCCCGCAACTTGGCTATGGGTACAGTCTATGGTGGCCCCATAAGCCTTGGCCCCTATACCTATCCTGCGGGACCCGGTCCTTCCACTGCCTATGAACTAGGACCCTGTCCTAGTGCCTATGGTGGTGCCATCAACCCCTACCCCTATGCCTGTATCTGGGCCTGTAAAGACCCAATTTGTGCCTGTTTTGTGGCCAACTGGCCCTGCAACCTTGTCACCTGTGCCTATAGGGAAGCCACCCGACCATCATCCCCATCTCCATCTCCATCCCCACCCTGTGCCATCTAGGCCTGAAGACTTGCCACCTATACATGTAACTCGGCCATGTCCACCTCTGAGCTAGCAAGTTGTGCCTGCACCATACCCAACTGAGTAATCAGGGTCCCCACCTACCCTTGTAGGGCACCCCTCTGCACTGTGATAGTGGCTAAGTCTGAATACCCCAACCTGGGTGGTACTGCTCATAAATGAGCCACCCACCACTATCTGTATCTATCTATAAACCCTGACATCATCAATCCATTGGTTTACCACCTACTCCTACTACCCTGTGGGCACTGTCGGTTGTGATAGAGGTAATGGCTTCTCCATGTCATCCCTCCTATACTGTGGGAAGGGTGGAGGTATGTCATGTGGCAGTCCAAACTACTATCTAACCCTATCCACTGGGATCATCTCATGCTCCCCGGCATGACACCCCACTATCCATCTCACAAACTGAAGCCCATCTAGCTTCTCATGCATCCACCTGAATGAGGTATAACCCACATACGGCCTTCATATGATGTCCACTGCAGACAACCCCTCCAATAAATGCCTGTAATAGGCCACATCATGTGTGGGCTTGTCTGATTACTACTCTCAAATCACAGGTACCCATTGCCTGTACCCCACCCACACCAATCTCAGTGGAAATGCATCTACTCAGGGCATCCCTACTGGCCGCACACAAACTATGTGCTCATAGGCCCAACAATGTAGTAAAAATGTACAACCGCAGGTTGAACCTACGCAGATGCCAATACACCCATAGCTCTTTGTATAGCTGCACCAAGAATGTTGGTGCCTAGGAAAAACGGGTTTGATTTATCATCATGTCATGTAATACTCCCATCAATGAGAGGGAAAATCTCCCTCCCTCTGCATCAGGTAATGTCAAAACAACACACTGCCTCCATCAATAGAGTAATGAGCCTCGTCTCCTCTAGACGGGTTGTGTACATCCCTCCGTAGCTTAGACTGGCACTATAGAATGTCATGTCAACCAGTCCCTCTCCAAATACTGTCAACATCAACTCCTCTTAGGCCTCAGAGGAGATTGAGTACACCTGCGTACCCAGTATCGGTAGTCATAGGATCCTGAACACATCCTCCAAGGTGACTGTCATCTCACCCATTAGTAGGTGGAACATGTTGGTCGCTGAATCCCATCTATCGATGAGAGCGACCATCAGACTCAGCTGCCAGACCGCATGCCGATATTGCCGAACCCCACTCAAGCCCACCTCCTCCACGTGATGCCACTCCTTAGCTATTGCCGTGCCCCACACTGTCAAGAGAAGGGGTGGCACCCTATCTCTCATCTGTAACTGATCTCTCCACTACATCTAATACAAACAATAAATTAATTAACCTTTATCATACCCATACTCACCCACTATCATTTCCCCAAACCCATTTTTCACCTCACCTACTCTAGGTTTTTCAACAATGCACCCTATTCTACCCTTCCCTATATCACCCACTCGACCTAAGACCCTTTTGGCCCCTCGTTCTACAAAACCTGACCAGTGCCGGTTATCTCTAACTGACCCCAATCACCCCTAAACTGGCATTGGTCATCTGTTTTGTGACCGATCCCGGTTTGACCCTACCGATGTTGGCTAAATGTCTAGTCACTATCACGGCCAAAAGCCGCAACCCCAAAAACCCTCTTCTCTCCAAAACTTACCTCTCCCGACACTTCTACCCATCCGAAAATCACCTATAACTCCCCCTACACTTCATCCCCTCCCCTCTTATTCCACTTCTCTCTACCCCCCACTCCTATTCCACCCAATTTCCCTCCCATCTTCAAAATTTCATTTTTCCCCACCCAAAACAAAACCAAAAAACCTAATTTTTCAAATCCCAACTTATCACCTAATCTATCTAACAAAACATAACAAGAGTTGGATGCTTACCTCATCATGCTACCATCGCCATGGTGGCATGTCTGGCCACGCTGCACCAATGGCCCACCCGATCCCTCTCCGGCCTCTGCCATCACCAAATCACTACCCATGCCTCCACCCAAGCAAATCACACAATCTGATCCCATGGACCCGCCTCTCCACTACCAATCACCCACCGTTGGGCTCGTCAACTCAACTCTTCTATTCCGTCTGGACACTTTTCCCTTTTCTCTCTCTCTCTCTTGTGTTGTTTTCCCAATTCGTAAAAAGACAAATGAATTGCAAAAACGTGGATTTTTCATTTTAATAATAAACTTGACTTGACCGATGCCAGTTTTACCTTCACTGACATCAGTCATGTGCCCTACCTTACCATGGTTGGTTACCCTATGCCGGTATTAGTTACCCTTGACCGGTATCAGTCACCCTCTCTTGCACATTTCCCTAAATTTTACCCTATTACCCTGCTCGTCACTCTTTGTTCCACACCCAACCTTTACCCTGACCATTCCCCCCACCCTCTTTCCCTCATCATTTATTACCTACCTACGTCCTCAATTGGGGACTAATTATTTTACCCATACCTCAGCTCTACCCGTGTCATGACCTAGATACTTGGACCTGGACCATCGCTAGTGACCTTTGACCTCATATGTTCGCTATACCTTGTGGCACTATCACCTGTGTTGATTGACCTGATGACCTTACCTTGCCTCTTGCCATGACCATTTTTCCTGACCCTACCTTTGGTGTATCGGAACACACCTAAATGTTCCTGCACCTGACCTATGTCGTGTTTCTTGACCATATCCTATACCTTGGATACCAGAATCACCTCAACCTTGTTTGGATAAACCTATCGACCTTAGATAATGTAGAGTTTTCTTACTCTTCAACCTGGTACTATGCTGTAGTTTATACGTGTGCATGCGTTTGACTGTTTCTACCTTTGACCCTGACCCATTACCTAGATTACCTGAGAAGACCTTGCTCCTTTTTCCCCTGTTACCCACCTTCCTTTTCATCACATTTACCTTTTATCAAACCACTCACCGATTCTGCCTTCTGCCTCATCAGTTCCTAGTTTGAGGGGGATCACCTCCACCCACACATGGGGCAACCACATCTTATTTTTGTCAGTGTCGCTTACCAATACAAGCTATGCAACAAAAAGGGGAAAAATGTAGACACTAAAATTAGGTCACACTTCCCTTTGGTCCCTCATCAAATAAACACCATTGAACACATTCACCTAACTAGGGCCCCCTTCACCCTACTATAATACTAATTTAATTATTTAAATTAAATTAATTCATTATCCTCACCATATTTATTATTTAAATATCCTAATTGGGATAATGCCCACATATCCACCTCATCTTGCCACCTCACCCTAAGACCTATTCTTAGTAAGTTTCCATGACTAACTAAGATCTACCAAAACCCTAAAAATCGATGCCTACATTCCCTCTAACCACATTCCCATGTATGTTAGAAGGAAGCTTCCAGTTTAATCCGCGGCTAAATGAAACTAGATCCAAGAAAATCAAGGGGATCTGCCTAGTTTAGTAAACCTAGGAAATCCCTCCCTAACCGATGTCGGTTACCCTTAACCGCCGCTAGTTAAGCCAGAACTGCCATTGGTTACCATTTAATTCCCAAAATAACCTTATTTTCAAGGTTGGAAGATTCCTGAGAGATATCACATCTTTTGAGAACAAGTTTCAAGGAGAACACACATGCAAAGAAGGAGATCAAGTATTTTCTCTTGTACAAACATCTAGGATTCACGCAGCAACCATCCAGCACTCACCCCCATCATAGATTTGATCCAATCAGGCAAGAAGGAGAGCACATGCAGCCCATACAAGAGCTCCCCAACGTTTGGTGATCCTCTTCATTGTTCAACCTCTTATCAACACCTTCATTCCTCACTCATAGACGTCTAGAACTAGATTTGAAGTAAGTAGAACATTTTACTCCTCTGGTTCACTTATTTCATCATTGTATTTTCATCCTTTGTTCTCCTAGCCACCCACTAACCTCCATTAATAGTCACCCCTCCATATCCCTATTAAAACCTCACCAAATCCCATCCAAACAACTTAATACCTCATTCTGACCAGCCTAGTCCTTTGTGTAATCATAAGGGAGATCTAAAGCTCATTCTGTGACATTCCCAGTACCTCACAGTAACTGACACCAGTTCTCCCAAACAGGCATCGGTCACCCTTAACCAGAATCGGTCTCTGTATCTACCAATATAGCCCAGAACAGTAACCTACCTACCTATTCCCACATCACCCTTACTCACCTGTGACCTGCCTACGACCTCTGTCAGACCCGCAGAGACCCAGAACGAGTTACTTGACCTTCGGATCTTATTTTAACCTTGCCTGTTAGATTAGATCTTTCTTATTGTGTTTTAAATGAGATACCTAAATCATTTTAACTACAATAGGATTTACTTTATTACCAGCATTAAATTGTTTTAAACAGTGGATTGAAAACCGTTTAGGAAGTATCACTCTTCCCAAATCTAACATATGTTAGGCAGTCCACTGCATATACTGTAAATAACTCTTTCTAGTGGTCTTGATTTTTATTTTAGGCAGTTCCTCCTAGCCAAAATGAAGCTCTCACGATCAGCTGTGGATCAAGGAGTCAACACAAGCATGACAACCTATCAACTAGCATTCCAACAGGTATTCCTCCTAGCCCATTACCCTTATCTATTTCGTCATTTTCAAAGAAACGTCAAAGATCTTTACCTTTTCTCCTTAGCCACCATTGGAGTTTTTAGAGCTCGGATCTATCTTCAAAATGGTTTCTGTGTGATGAGCATCATTGTGCTTTGCCATTGTGTTTACTTTTGAACCCAACCCCTTCCATAACTGATTCTATGAGCTGGATTGGGTTTGACATGGAAAGTGAGTATGGAGCTGGTTGTATCTCTAATCCTTTGTTCATGATTTGAACTTGGAGATCAATTTAACCTGACTTTTATGACTGGTAAGTTCATTTCCCCTCATGGGTATTTTTTTTTCTTAAGAAATGGATCATTGTTCTTCTATACTAAAACCTTCAAGCTCATTTTGGGGCTTCAACCTGCAGTTATGACTTGTAGATCTGTGTATTTTTTGTTTCGAGTTTCATTTGCTTTTGTGATTTGTGTTATATAAATTTCTGAAACATTACTTTTTAAAAGAGTTTGAACCTTAGATCCTTCTTGATAGGTATTGCTTCCATTTACACTTTATTTCAAAAATGATTTCTGATATATGCAAAATCCTTTGTATTTGACATTCTAGTATTGTTATTATTCACCATAGAGTTCCCCTCTATCCACTTTTGATTTTGCTGACTGGGACTAGCCCATGGGAATAAGAAAAATACATGAATATCTCTTTTCTTCAATTTACTTTTTTGAAATTCCTACTTGTAGTCTATAGTTGCACTTATACTCTTTGATAACTGCAGTAACTTTTAGGCAATTCTTGATCTGTTTTGATGCCATTATCAGACATAAGCCTTGATTCAGATACTTTGTTTTATTACTTTTACTACATTTCTTTATTTTCAGCTTGATATAGATATTGGAAAAATTGTAAATATCCATTTTACATGGTGAAGCCCTATCAAAATTTTCCCAGAATTCCTTTCCTTTGGCTGAAATCTGGAAAATGTACCTTGTTTACAAGCATATTCTTTGTTCTGTATTTTAACGCTCTTCCATTTGTAGACAATATCTGAGTTTCAGTTACATTGGTCCTTATTTCCGCATATACATGATTTATTCCTTCTTGGTTGTAACTTGTGCCTGCACACTTTAAGAAAATAGTTATAAATAATAAGGATTTTTGGCCTCTCTTGTGTCCATGTTTCTTATTCTCTTTTCTATTTCTTCTTTTTGAGTGAGATATGTAGTTTGATCTTCAAGTAATCTATATCTCCTATTGCTAGAGATCCATATGCACGAAGTATGGCAGTGTAGGAATAGGGATTAACCCTGAGCTCTTTATTGATGATTCATTTCTTTTACTTTTTAGGTACCATGCTTTGAATTGTGAAGACAAATATGGAACAAGCTAGAAGGGGGACAATCTGCATAATGAAGAATATACAAAGGAAATGATGGGTTCACTCATATTCCTTTGCTTTCTATTTCATGCATGTGTACCTCTTTCTTCAATAGATGTACTTTACTTTTAGTCACATCCCACGGCTTGTGTGGGAAACATTTGACCTTGTGAATAAAAAATTTGAATTCCAAAATTGAGTTGTGCATTTCCTTCTGCATTTCAAGCTTCTTAATGGATTGTATGATGAACTAAATAACTCAATGATATAATTGAATGTCTTAAACATGAAGGAAAGAACATTAATGAGAACACGTAACATTCAATAATGAACTCTGATTTTCTGATATCTATATTTTTGTTTGCTGCTTCAAAAATTAGGACTTCACCTACTTTGTAATTTTTCATCTTCATCAAGACAACACAGTTGTCCTTTGGGGATTTGTGTTCTTTTGCTGAAGATGGCATGAAATTGCAGAATATTTGATCTGTTATGTTTTTTGATAGCACATATAACTGCAGATTTCATTTAATCTTATAACTAATTCAGCAGTAACAAATGATATCCAACTCCCTTAGTTTAGGTATGATTCACCCATGACTTTCATCATAACAACGATGTTTTGAGTTTCCCATTTTTGTGCAAGTGCAGAAATTGTCAACAATAGAGTTGGGTCATATGTTGTCTAATGTCCAAAAGTAAAGTGGTAATTCTAGAAAATAAAATTAGAAGAGTGTGTAAAATGATAAAATAATGTAAAATTAAAAATAAGGGTTCTTAATGTTTAGTCTTCTTACTTAGGAACCATGCATATAAAGACATACTTATAGGCATGATGTAGATAGAAATTGCATGATTTTTTAAATGCAAGAGGTCATGTTGACATCATATTTATGAGTCAAACTCATATTGGTTGATGGGTTTCTCAGGAAATTCATGGAGGTCATCTACAACCCAAAATCACACCCCCTTGCTTGCCATCCTTTTATGTTGTTGAGTTAAAAAAATACTGCAGGCCTCCATGGTACATTCTCCACCCAACAACCTTGGCCCTATCTCTAGTCACCTATGGAAATTGTTGATAGATCACACTTGAAATTTCATTGAGTCTGATCATTCATAAGGTTCAATGAATGGAACTTACTAAGGTAGCAATATATATTAGCAATGTTGATTGTGAGGGATTGACATTTACTACAATATAGTAAATACGCTCACTAGCACTTCAACACATCTCCTCTGCTTATAAGTTTGAGCCTTACCCAAGAATGTTGTACATTAAAAATGTGATGCCTAACTAAGCTCTAAAGAACTTCCTCCACAATTACAACATCATTAGGCTATGTCTATCATAGTCATATTGGGTTCATCATACATCATCAATTAAATGGCCTCAAAATTAGTATATTGGCCTACGTTTACATAAAAAAATTAGTACATCGGCCTATGCTTACATAATAAATGGCCTCAAAATTATTATATCATATTGCATTGTTGTAAGACTCTAACACAATATTGGTTTATTAGTGATGTAATATTTCACGTCAAAATTACTACATAGGTTTTAACCTCGATATATAATTTTTCGTTTCACATCATAAATTTTAACATCAATAAAAATGTCTAAGTTTCAAATAAATTGTCAACATACTTCTTAAATAATATATAAAACTGCATTGGTGTACTACATTTTCTTGATATTTATATATTACAGTACATTCATGTAATACACAACCTCAAAATTAATATTGAACTTATATAATACATATTTAGGAGTACTATATAAAATTGACAAAGGAAACCCCATTTTACATTATGATCATATATCTAGTAAGAAATATTTCCACGCAAACAATTTTTAGATTTAAAAATTTTATATATATATATATATATATATATATATATATATATATATTCTTACTTTACTATAGAGAAAAATAAATCCCATTTAACTTAACATTGTTAGTGTAGAGCATAGTTTTGAACTCATATCCAATTGCTACTATCAACTATTGAGAGGGAGAGCGTGGGTTACAAAATGTATGGAGAGGGAGAGCGTAAACAAAATTCTTCCCACGCCTGAGCAACGTTTACGCTCTCCCTCTCCATACATGTTGTACGCTCTCCCTCTCAATAGTTGACAATAGCAATTGGATATGAGTTCAAAACTATGCTCTACACTAACAATGTTAAGTTAAATGGGATTTATTTTTCTCTGTAGTAAAGTAAATATATATATATATATATATATATATATATATATATTTATTATATATATATATATATACTTTACTACAAAGAAAAATAAATCCCATGTTTAACTTAACATTGTTAGTGTAGAGCATAGTTTTGAACTCATATCCAATTGCTACTGTCAACTATTGAGAGGGAGAGCGTGGGTTACAAAATGTATGGAGAGGGAGAGTGTAAACATTTCTCAGGCATGGGAAGAATTTTGGTTACGCTCTCCCTCTCCATACATTTTGTAATATATATATATTAATTCTTACTTTACTACAGAGAAAAATAAATCCCATTTAACTTAACATTGTTAGTGTAGAGCATAGTTTTGAACTCATATCCAATTGCTATTGTCAACTATTGAGAGGGAGAGCGTGGGTTAAAAAATGTATGGAGAGGGAGAGCGTAAACAAAATTCTTCCCACGCCTGAGCAATGTTTACGCTCTCCCTCTCCATACATTTTGTAACCCACGCTCTCCCTCTCAATAGTTGACAGTAGCAATTGGATATGAGTTCAAACCTATGCTCTAAAATAACAATGTTAAGTTAAATGGGATTTATTTTTCTCTGTAGTAAAGTAAGAATTAATAATATATAATTATATACATACATATATATAATTATATACATACATATATATAATATATATATATATATATATATATATATATATATATATATATAAATTATTACTTTACTACAAAGAAAAATAAATCCCATTTAACTTAAAATTGTTAGTGTAGAGCATAGTTTTGAACTCATATATCCAATCGCTATTATCAACTATTGAGAGGGAGAGCGTGGGTTACAAAATGTATGGAGAGGAAGAGCGTAAACATTGCTCAGGCGTGGGAGGAATTTTGTTTATGCTCTCCCTCTCCATACATTTTGTAACCCACGCTCTCCCTCTCAATAGTTGACAGTAGCAATTGGATATGAGTTCAAACCTATGCTCTAAACTAACAATGTTAAGTTAAATGGGATTTATTTTTCTCTGTAGTAAATTAAGAAAAATAAATCCCATTTAACTTAACATTGTTAGTTTAGAGCATAGGTTTGAACTCATATCCAATTGCTACTGTCAACTATTGAGAGGGAGAGCGTGGGTTACAAAATGTATGGAGAGGGAGAGCGTAAACAAAATTCTTCCCACGCCTGAGCAAATTTTGGATTTCGCATTACAAATCAGGAAGAAATTTGTGGTTGATTTCAAAAAAATGGTTTGCAAAAGCTTAGTAGACATCTTAGTTTGCATCATTCAATTTATTAGAGAATGGCAAGGAATTTATTAAATACCGTTGAATGTATGGTGATGGTGTTTATTGTTTCAAAATCCCGAAATTTCAATGAAGCTTGTATGGAAAAGGAAATGGTATGTTGTGCTCTTTATTTTTTGGATCTTGTCAAAGATCATGAATGAAATATGCATGTGAGATTTTTATATTTTTATGCACTTGGCATTTTTTTGAAGCATATGGGACTGCATATTGTCAATTTGGAACCCATCATATCAACAACATAATAATAGTGGGATCATTAGGGAACAATGTTAAGCATCAT
This sequence comes from Taxus chinensis, assembly GCA_019776745.2. NCBI lineage: Eukaryota > Viridiplantae > Streptophyta > Pinopsida > Cupressales > Taxaceae > Taxus > Taxus chinensis. The sequence continues at coordinate 624,075,495 of CM034155.1, forward strand.
ACATCGTATAAAAACTTATAAGTAACATGTATTCACCTTAAGAGTACCATGTGAATGTGCATGTGTGTATGGAATAAACGTAGAGAATATTATGCGTCAAAGTAATATGCTAAGTAATGTGCAACATATAATAGTATAAGCAAGCAAGAATACATCCAATCAATATCTAAGCTAGTATTTTTTAATTTTTACAAATATTTGAATGTTTTTATAGGACTAGGAGAGGGGAGTAAGGGTGTCCCCCAATGTATGTGTGCAAGGTGAGGTCCATGTAAACAAGTGCACCCTCAACATTCATGTTTGAAACTAGAACACGTTTGTGCCATCAGGTAGCAAGGGGGGATTATTTCCCCCAAGTGTGAGTGTCACAATGATTTATCCAATGAGGAAGAGGGGTGAGGTTTCACTATTAGCTATTTTTAAGGAGGTACACATGTGAACATGATCAACGAATCTATGGCGATGAGGAAGTATATGTCGAGAAAGAGACTATGAAGTGCGCTTAGATGTGTCATGGGTATTGTGTGTCCTAGATAGAGATCTATCCCTATGAGGTGGAATATGAAAATGATGTATCTGTCATGAGCCAGAAGTAGAAGCCACATGTGGAGGAGATCTAGGTGTATGTGTAAAAGTAGTAATAGGAATAATAAGAGCTCTAAATGTCAGAGGAGTATGTGTCAAAGCCATTAGACCATCATGAGGAGGTGAATAATTAGGTGCACAAACGCTATGGGTAACTGAAGGTGTATCAATGATAGGATCCAATGATGAAGGAGTCTATTATGGGATATCTTGAATAGTAATAGTGTGATGCTCATGTACAAACTTATGGCATAAGTGAACTATGAATGACCCAACTTTAGTAGCCCTAAGCCAAGGGAGTCCTAATGCCATGTCACAATGTGTAACTATAGATCCAACATTGAAATTCATAGAGATAATGAGGGGCCCATTATTTATAGGAAGAATGACATTCCCATGATAAGTGAGTGATCTTAAGGTCATATGAGATGATGGAAAACCGATAGATTACAAGGAAAATATTAAAGATACATTTCTCTTATAAGTAGAATACAACATAGCATTGTTACTAACATGAGGACCAACAAAAGCATCAATGTGTAATCTATGTGATGAAAAAAAGGCATGAAAATCAACATTAGTAAAAAAAATGATGGGTGAAGGCAGATCAGTAGTACCAACAATAAATCCAAAAGGATGGTCTGAAGATGAAGGGGGAACAACATGAGAAGCATGAGCCGAAGAGGATTCAAGAGAATTTTTTTTTGTACTTAGGTAGTGGATCAAAGAAAATTTTAAGCTTGCCATTACGATTAGTAGATTTAGAAATTGAAATAGTAGATTTAAAAAACTCAATGTCATGATTCTTATTCAGATCTGGGATTAAATGTCTAAGCTTGAAACAGATGTCAGTAGAATGGCCATTGCATCTATGAGGCCTATTATGATGTAACTCAAGAGGATTTGGAATAGAAATTAGATTGTTTTCTAGGAGTTGAGGCAATGACATATGTGGTAAATATGGAAATCTATTAAAATGTGACATATAGGTTGTAATTGGAGCTTTGTAGGCTAAGATATAACATTAACAGTGGATTGGAATCATTAGGATTTCCCTTAAAGGAATATTTTACTGGGAACTTCTTAATAGATTGATTGGAAATGTTAGCACCATATTTAAGTTTTCCCGAATAAAGTAAGTTGATATCAAATTTTTTGAGAGTATGACATAAATGATCAAGATTGAAAAGATTCAAAGAGCACACATTTTTGCAAAGGAGGTAATAGGATTTGGATAACAAAGATCTTGCAAGTTAGATTCAATCAAGACATTGTTCATTTTAGAAAGATTATTCTTATAAAACAAAACATAGTCAGTAATATGTTTATTAGTTCCATGTTGTATGGATAAGAAGAAACCTCACGGGAAAGAGGACTATGAAGAAGAAGTGAAAAATTAAGATATTTTGAAGAAGAAGAGGTCTGTTACAATTGATAAATTTGAGCTTGTAAATCATGATATAAATACTATAAGGCATGGGTGTGTAAATAAGTTTTAGGTTAGATATGGGAAATTATGGGAGAAGAAAAATGAGTAATGGGTATGGAAATAGGAATATGAATTACGTATGTCTCAATAGTGGAAAGGGAGGAAGAAGGTGGAATAGAATAGGTGAAAACAATACAGATCTCTAAGGTGTAGACAAAAATTCACCCGCTTACTACTATTACTATACCTCCAAGTATGTTATTTTATGCATAGATCATGCATAAGAAACGTATTCACTGACGACACATTCCCTAGTCACTCTTCTAGTTTGGAGTGTCTTTTATTGTTTCCATCTATCATTTCTTTCTCTTATGCACCTATTTTTGATCGGGTCATAGGGATCTTTGTCTACCATTATTCACACATTTATCTTCAGTTGTCTCTAGACACTAGCGCCCAGGAATTTAGGCATATTTTTCTGCATACACATTGTATAGGAAGGGGAAGTTATGAATTCCATCCCACACATTTACATTTTATCTAGCTACTACCCACTATCTTGTTGTCATTAACATGAGGGAAACCTAGGAACACTATTACACACAAAATCACATAGAACTACATTAGGTATGAGAGTGCAACGCTCACTTGTAATTTCACAATTGTGACAGCTGAGGATAGTTTGACCCCTCATATTGCATATTTATTTTCAATATTTGATGTTGTTTTGAAGGATTTACAAGAGGATATTTGTATTATAGGTTTCTAGGTACTCTCATTGTTTAATTTTGATTTTCAAGTGATCATTGGAAAATAAGTGTGAATCCCTAACAATAGTGTCAGAACAAGATCCCAAGATTTTACGCAGGATATAATTTCCACTAATGGTTTGGGGCGCTCGCAAGTGCCCCTACCCCTATCTAGGTGCCTGTGTCTAGGTGTTTTGTGCACCTATGCATTTTTCTAAGTGGGATTGTGATGGTCTGTATTTTTGCTCCATCACATTCTCAAGTCAAGACACACTTCGGGATAAGAAAAAGTGAGGTAAGTTCCATATCACTTGTATTTACTCTCGTACTTAAAATGAAATAAATTTCCTAGCATTTGTATTTCATTGTATATCCGTTATAACAGATCTTTGCATTTAAATTTTAAGTAAATATTAATTTATAAAATCATTTTGGTGAACCCGTAGCTTATAAATCCTAGCCCTAGGATCCACTAAAACCCTAATAGCTAAAGATATTTCTTATCCTCCTAAGATCACCATGCTTCATGTGAATATTAATCCTATTTATGATAATGAAAATACAACTAATCTTAGCACTCTATATCACAATATTATTCTTCCATATTAAATGCATAGGTAATTGTTAGCTAATGAATGTAATGTTCCTAATAGATTTGATAATTCTACTATTAATATTGTATCTGATTTGGCAAGATTTTCTGGTTGTAGACCTTTTTATTTAGTTAGAGACACTCCACCTTCTTATATTTCTACTAGGACTTTAGATGATGTTATTATTAGTTTTATGCTTAGTCTTGATGATAATACATTAGCTAAAAAACAAGATATAAATAAACATGTACATGATGTTGTTTCTCATACTACTTAGGATGATTCTATAGTGGCATCTCATACTCTTTGCATTTATGAAAATATCTCCAATGATTATAATGATACATCTCATACTAGTTCTCCTCCTCCATTATATGTTGATAATATGCATAATGAAATACCTGCATCTGAATCTTTTTATGATATTGATGATATAGATTTTAAGAACTTTAATACAAGAAAGTATTTATAAAGAGAATAATTTACTATTATGAATTCTATTCAATGATGATACCAATTCTTAATAGAATGTGTGGTGTGAGCTAAGAATCCCAGTTAAAAACCTCATTAATATGGACATGGTCAATTCCACTTTGCAAATTTTTAGATTTAAAGTAGCGGGATGTCACATACTTCCCTACTACAAAGATTCATCATCTTTATGACATATTCATGCATAAGAAATGTAACATTTAATCATTACAATAATTCACATTTCCACACATATAGAAATATTCTATTAGAAAACCTCTTTTATAGCAGATTGTTTTATTAAAAATGAACTAGTAATTCAAATATGAATAATATTCATGACTTAATTGGCAATTAAAACCAAATAAAATAATTATAAGTACTTTATTTTTCAATTTTAGTTAAACAGAAATGGAGAAACAACCTGTAAGTCTTCCATATTTTCCCAAGTTGCATTTTCTATAGAGTATTGATCTTATTGGACCTTACATTGTGAAACTTCATGATTTCTTGACTGCAACTTGCATGTCTCCATAATTTTTAATATTTATAGGTTCAATTGTGATGATTATGGGATCTTGTACCTACAATGAGTCCAATTTCAATACATGTGTTAAATCAACAACATAATTTATCATCAAGGATACATGGAATACATCATGCATTTTGGATAATGAAGGAGGTAGAGCTAGTTTATAGGCTACAATACCTATAATTTATAAAATTTCAAATGGTCCAACAAATATAGGTGATAACATGGAATATTTTCCAAAAGTAATGGAGCTCTTTTTAGGTTTCACCCTCATAAAAACTTTATCTCCTAAATTAAATTTCCTTTCCATTCTTTTTAGATCAACAAAACACTTTTTTCTGTCTACTACTTCTTTTAACCTTTCCTGGATAAGTTTCATTTTTTTTTCCACTTCATTTTGAAATTCAGGTCCCACAACTTCCCTATCCTCAACTCTATTGTTTTCGATAGGTGTTTTGTACTTTCTACCATAAAAGGATTCAAAAGATTCCATTTTTAAATATGAGTGATAAGTATTATTGTATGTAAACTCAACCAGAGGAAAATATTATTCCCACTTTTATTCTTGATCACAACAATACGTTCTTAGCACTTCCTCAAAGAATTGATTTACCATTTTAGGTTGTCCATCAATTTCTGGGTGGTAAGATGAACTAAAATTCAATTTTGTTCCCAAAGCCGCAATAAGCGTCTGCCAAATTATGGAATTAATTCTAGGATATCTATCTGATATGATCAGTTCCGGTATTCCATGAAATCTAAAGATTTGTTGGATGAGTCTTTTTACAAGTACCTGTAACCGAGAGAGGAATCTCTAGAGAAGGCTGGTTCCTACTCCTAAACTACCTGCCACAAGCTATTCTAGTGCAGGCAAGCTAATCTAATTCTTAATCTAACCATGCCAAGGAGAGATGAGAGATGAGAGAGAGAGAGATGGAGAGAGAGGAAAAGAACAAAAGCCTAACTAAAACGGTGATACACCAGAGAAGGAGGATGTTGAACATCTACACACTGCCATGGGACAAAGAGGAGTGAGCAATGGGAAGGATGGACAGATGCATCAGGCCCAAGATAGATTTCACACAGAAAAGTCCCCAAAACTCCATGAAACACAGCTCCAAACCTGCAATGATCATTCAAACATGCACAAATACTGGCAAAATTGAAGAAGGCAAGAAGAAGACAAGAAAAAAAATGAGAACGGATGGACAGATGCATCACAAACACGTCTTGTTGCTCAGAATTCTGCACAGAAACATATTCCATTAATAGAGGCAAAACGCCATACAGAACAAGGGAAGGAGGTTTCTAACTCCATTTTTAACCCTAAGAGAAGAAACAGAAGGGAGGCAGAAGTAGAAAGAATGAAACAACCACTTCTAAAGAGCCAAATCTGGCTTTTTTTAATTGAGGTCGAACCCAGGGGATAGAAATTGAAAAAAACGTGCAAAACCCATCCCCCAATGACTGCAGTGTATAAATCGCATGGGCGGATCTTTGTCAACCCATACCTGTCAATTTGAGCGATTTCTTTGAGGAGAGGGAATGCGACCCATTTGCATTAACTGCCGCCGGCTAAAATTCACTTCTGGCCGTGAAGAAGAAGAATGCGACCCATTAGCATTAAAACGGATGTGAAAGGCGCTTCTGGCCATTATCACAGTCAGCACCGGTTCTCCATGTTCTCTTAAGAATGCACCAAAACCGAGATTGATCCAGAAGCATGTAGAGATCTCACAAGCTTCCGGTTGATATCAAGAACGTGGGAAATCTGAGCTCTGGATTCAAAGATTTATGGCGGGATCTGAAGATTTAGGGCACGGAACAGACCCCAACGGATTGTGAAATATTTACCTGCGCTCTTTGCCACTTGGATGCATTGGCACGCTCTGATTGGCACGTGTTCTTCCCTTCTACCTTGTCGGTGGGCTGTCTCTTGAAATTTGACCTTTTGTGAGAATTTTAATTTAAAACATTTTCCCCTTTATTCGCTCCCCCGCCACTGAAGATCCGTGGCATGATCTGGTTGGAGGACATGGGCGCGGGGGGGTCAACCTTGTCTTTTAAACTTGGGACCACGACTTCTTCAAAATTCTAATTCCTCCCTGAACTCCGCACTCCTTGCCCATTGGACACGTGACTAATTCCTATTGGCTCGGCCAGTGCTTCAACCTTGCCCCTTGACTTTTGGAAACCCTTTCTCCTTGAGAACGTGGCGTCTTTGGTGTTTTCTCGGGCCTGCGGGTCTTCCGACGTACTTTGCGTCCACTCTCTGTCCCGGATTTTTTTTGTTGTCCCATTTGATTTGGACTATTTTGGGACCAATTGACCGAATTCGGACGGGGTGTTCGGCGTACCTCTATAGGCCCGATTGTTCCCTTTTTTCCTTTTGGACCGCTGGGACAATTTCGGACGCTGTTAGGCGGTTGGGCCCATTCGTACAACTTGTCCCACTTTGTTTTGGGGCCCTTGTGCTATTTCACGGTTCGGCCCGGTTCGGGGCCTTTCTGTCCCAACGTCACAAAGGTGACCTGAGCAGGACTTAGCCAATTTTCATGATTTTGTTTTGAAGCTTTACAACGAGGATATTTGATTATTTTTGTCGGTTTCTCGGGTACTCTCATTGTTAGTTTGCTTTTTCAGGGTGATCATTGGAAAAAATAAGTGTGAATCCCTAACAATAGTTGGCAGAACAAGATCCCAAGATTTTACGCAGGATAGATATAATTTCCTACTAATGGTTTGGGGTATACTCGCAAGTGCCCCCCCCCCCCCTAACCCCTATCTAGGTGCCTGTGTCTAGGTGTTTTGTGCACTAGCATTTTTCTAAGTGGGGATTGGATGGTATGTATTTTGCCCATCATCTCAGTCAAGGACACACTTCAGGATAAGAAAAAGTGAGGTAAGTTCCCATATCACTCTCTGCCGTATTTACTCTCATTACTTAAATGAAATACTTTCCTCGCATTTGTATTTCATTTGTAACTATCCTTATAACACAACTCACCTTGCCACCTTTAAATTTTTAAGTTAAATTATTATAAAATCATTTGGTGAACCCGTAGCTTATAAATCCTAGCCTAGGATCCACTAAAACCCTAATAGCTAAGATATTTCTGATCCTCCTAGATCATACAACGGCTTAAGTGTTGAATTATCATCATAGTCTCCCCTGGCACTCCCCCCCCCCCCTTGGAAACCCATACAACTGATCCATGAGCACTCTATGATCCACAAATATTATTCCCTCTCTCTGTGTCTCTCTCCCCCATATTCAAAAGATAGGACATTGTAGCTAAATGAATGTACATAATGGTTCTAACTCAGATTTGAAGAATTCTACCTATTAATATTGTACTCGGATTTCCGGCAAATTTTCGCGCGTGTAGGACTTGTTATTTAGCTTACAGGCCAACTCCACTTATTTTATTTCTACTAGGAACTTTCCGCACTCAGCACGGCTTACACACCGCGACGCGAGATAGCTTAGCGTCTGATGAGAATTACATTCGCTAAAAAACAAGACTATAAATACCCCCACTAAACATGTACATGATGTTGTTCTCTACTACTTAGGATGTTTATAGTGGCGTCTCATACTCTTGCATTATCGAAAAATCTCCAATGATTCTGCACAGTGATACATCTAATATAGTCTCCCTCCTCCATCACTATTGTTGATAATATGCCTATGAAATACCTGCATCTGAATCTTTTTATGATATTGATGATATAGATTTTAAGAACTTTAATACAAGAAAGTATTTCTAAAGAGAATAATTGACTATTATGAATTCTATTCAATGATGATACCAATTCTTAATAGAATGTGTGGTGTGAGCTAAGAATCCCAGTTAAAAACCTCATTAATATGGACATGGTCAATTCCACTTTGCAAATTTTTAGATTAAAGTAGCGGGATGTCACATACTTCCCTACTACAAAGATTCATCATCTTTATGACATATTCATGCATAAGAAATGTAACATTTAATCATTACAATAATTCACATTTCCACACATATAGAAATATTCTATTAGAAAACCTCTTTTATAGCAGATTGTTTTATTAAAAATGAACTAGTAATTCAAATATGAATAATATTCATGACTTAATTGGCAATTAAAACCAAATAAATAATTATAAGTACTTTATTTTCAATTTTAGTTAAACAGAAATGGAGAAAGAAAACACTGTAAGTCTTCCATATTTTCCAAGTTGCATTTTTCTGTAGAGTATTGATCTTATTGGACCTTACATTGTGAAACTTCATGATTTCTTGACTGCAACTTGCATGTCTCCATAATTTTTAATATTTATAGGTTCAATTGTGATGATTATGGGATCTTGTACCTACAATGAGTCCAACTTCAATACATGTGTTAAATCAACAACATAATTTATCATCAAGGATACATGGAATACATCATGCATTTGGATAATGAAGGAGGTAGAGCTAGTTTATAGGCTACAATACCTATGATTTATAAAATTTCAAATGGTCCAACAAATATAGGTGATAACATGGAATATTTTCCAAAATTAATGGAGCTCTTTTTAGGTTTCACCCTCATAAAAACTTTATCTCCTAATTAAATTTCCTTTCCATTCTTTTTAGATCAACAAAACACTTTTTTCTGTCTACTACTTCTTTTAACCTTTCCTGGATAAGTTTCATTTTTTTTTCCACTTCATTATGAAATTCAGGTCCCACAACTTCCCTATCCTCAACTCTATTGTTGTCGACAGGTGTTTTGTACTTTCTACCATAAAAGGATTCAAAAGATTCCATTTTTAAATATGAGTGATAAGTATTATTGTATGTAAACTCAACCAGAGGAAATATTATTCCCACTTTTATTCTTGATCACAACAATATGTTCTTGCACTTCCTCAAGAATTGATTTACCATTTTAGGTTGTCCATCAATTTCTGGGTGGTAAGATGAACTAAAATTCAATTTTGTTCCCAAAGCCGCAATAAGCGTCTGCCAAATTATGGAATTATTCTAGGATATCTATCTGATATGATCAGTTCTGGTATATTCCATGAAATCTAAAGATTTGTTGGATGAGTCTTTTTACAAGTACCTGTTAGTGCAAAATCACAGCACCCCTGGACGCACATCAGGCTTCTAGGTTGATGTTCAGGCATCCAGTGTGATTGCACAACATGGAAACCTCTCTCCAAGCGTGGAACTTGTAAAACTGAGAGAGGAATCTCCAGAGAAGGCTGGTTCCTGCTCCTAAACTACCTGCCACAAGCTGTTCCAGTGCAGGCAAGCTAATCTAATCTTAATCTAACCATGCCAAGGAGACAGAGAGAGAGAGAAAGGAAAAGAACAAAAGCCTACACTAAAATGGTGATACACCAGAGAAGGAGGATGTTGAACATCTATCAAAACTGCCATGGGAAAAAGAGAGGTGAGCAATGGGAAGGATGGGCAGATGCATCACAGGCCCAAGGATAGATTTCACACAGAAAATGTCCCAAAACTCCATGAACACAGCTCCAAACCTGTAATGATCATTCAAACATGCACAAATACCTGCAATGAAGAGAGGCAAGAAGAAGACAAGCAAAAATGAGAAAGGATGGATAGCTGCATCACAAAACACGTCTTGTTGCTTCAGAAGTCTACACAGAACATCATTCCATTAATAAGAGGCAAAAACGCCATTACAGAGCAAGGGAGGAGGTTCTAACTCCATTTTTAACCCTAGAGAAGAAAAGAAGGGAGAGCAGAGTAGAAAGAATGAACAACCACTTCTAAATGAGCCAAATCTGGCTTTTTACATTGCATGGGTCGAACCCAGGGGACAGAAACGTGAAAAAAATGTGAAAACCCATCCCTCAATGATTGCAGATGTATTAAATCAGCATGGGGGATCTTTGTCAACCCATACCCTGTCACTTTGAGTGATTTTGAGGAGAATGCGACCCATTTGCATTAACTGGGCCGCTAAAATGTCACTTCTGGCCGTGCAGAAGAAGAATGCGACCCATTAGCATTAAAACAGGTTGTTGAAAGGTCACTTCTGGCCATTATCACATGTCAGCACCGTTTCTCCATTTTCTCTCTGCAAACTGCACCAAAACTCGAGATTGATCCTAGAATCATGTAGAGCATCTCACAAGCTTTCCGTTGATATAAAGAACGTGGAAATCTGAGCTCTGGATCAAAAGATATGGCGATCTGAAGATTTAGGGCACGGAACAGACCCAAACGGATTTTGAAATATTTCCCGCGCTCTGCCACTTGGATGACACGTGGCACGCTCTGATTGGTCACGTGATTCTCTCTCCTTCTACTTTTCGGCGGGTTGTCTCTTGAAATTTGACCTTTTTGATGATTTTAAAACATTTTCCACTTTTTTTCCGCTCCCCCGCCACTTGGAAGATACGTGGCATGATCTGGTTGGAGGACAGGGCGCGGGGTCAACCTTGTCTTTTAAACTTTGGGCCCAAGACTTCTTCAAAATTTCTAAGTCCTCCCCGAACTCCGCACTTCCTTGCTCCATTGGACACGTGCCTAATTCCTATTGGCTCGGGCCAGTGCTTCAAACCTTGCCCCTTTGACTTTTGGACCTTTCTCCTTGAGACACGTGGTGTCTTTTGGTTGGTTCTCAGGCCTGCCGGGTCTTCCGCGTACTTCGCGTCCATCTGTCCCGGATGTCCCATTTGATTTTGGACCTTTTGAGACAATTTCAGCCGATTCGGCCGGTTCGTGTACCTCTGGCCCGATTGTTCCATTTTCCTTTGGACCGCTTGGGACAATTTCGGCCGGTTCGGGCCCATTCGTACCACTTGTCCCACTTTGTTTTTGGACCCTTTGTGCTTATTTTTCCTGGTTCGGCCGGTTCGGGCCTTTCTGTCCCACACGTCCCAAAGGCAACCTTGAGCAAGACTTAGCCAATTTTCATAATTTTTTCTAGATCAGCCTACTTGCCTTCCTGCAACTTTTTCCGCATTTTCAGAGCTTGCTCCTTCCTTCTGCCTCGGCCAGAGGAGTTAGAAAAATATCTGAGAGAACCTCAGAAACATGATGTTTGCTCTGAATTAACCAATGTGCCTGGGACTTGGATATTCTGATGCATGTTATCAAATTTACCCTGGGGGGGTGAATTTTGGATAACAATTTGGCGACTCAACGGGGGCATCTGCCTGCTAGATGAAAAGGCCAGCTGCCTGAAGCAATCCATTGGGCATGGAGTCATAAGTAATAGCCTGAAAACTGATCTGAACTTTGAAAATCTCCCCTCTGAGCCACTTGGAAACCCACCGGGCATGTAGTTGTTCTCACCAAAAACCATTGAAATGAACTGTGCAAGAGCAAAACCAGCAACACCAAAAACTATGTACAGAACTGAAAATCATACATGTCCCAAATGGAACATGCAGAGTGTGCACGAGCACTTCTTCTACTGCAAGCAAATCTACCTAATCTACTCTTGCTGGAAGCAAAGGCAAGCTAAACAAACCCTACAATAGGTTGTGAGAAATAGCTTCCTTTCTTCAAAATTGGTAGCCATGCAATTGATTTGGCACTGATCATGCCTGTTTGGATGGATGGAAAATCAACAAGAAGCTGGTCTTTTACCCAAATCATCAAGGTATCAGCTGAAGGAAAATCCAATACCTCTTTTAGTTGCTCTGCATTTGAATTGAAGAGGTATGGCAGCTGATCCTTGGTACTTTGTATCTCACCCTCATGCTCAGAAGCGAGCATGACTGGTTTTGGCTTCTCCCTTGGCTCCAATAAAGCCAAGTATCTGATTGGGCAAAGTATGGTCCTTTGAGTATGCCCATTGCTGTGATTTTCAACTTCAATAATGGAGTCTTCTTGTAGGCCCTCCTGAATGGATGATGTGGAAGAAATGGTGGGATTCTTCTGTCTTTTCTCTTCCTCCGATGAATAACAGGGAAGATTAGAATCTTCTAATTTTGATTCCAAAGAGCTGCTGTAAGATGCAGGCTGCTGCAAATGGAAACTCTCCTTCATGACAGCAGGCTCTAGTGTTTGGAATGTGGATGATGAAAGAGAGAATGGTGAAAACTCAACCGAATCTTCTCCATCAAAACAGTCCTCCAAATCTGACAGGTAAACTGCCTCATTGTTATCCCGTTGTTCGTGTTCAACTTCCTCCATGGTGTCCTCTTGATCTGAAACTTGACCACCATGGTTTCCTTCACTCTCCAACATTGAGTTTGAGATATCAAACTCCTTTTCAGTACCAGAACTTGAGAGAGATGAAGTGGAAAGAAGAACTGAAGGTTCTTCTGTAACTTGCTTTGTGCTCAAAGCCCTTGGATCTGCACTTTTCTCCTTCACAGCTAGATTGTGCTCTTCTTCTTTTGGATTTGGAGCAGCTTCTCCTTCCTCTAATGTTTGAAGGCAATCTTGCTCTTGGTTGAACTCTTCCTCCAGCGCAAATTTTGTCAAGTCAAACTCTTCATTCTGCTGCTCTAGAGGGCAAGTTGGGGCTGCAAGATTTTCTTCTTCAAAAAAATCAGTCCTAACTACCATTTGTTCAACCTTGGCCTCTTCCGTAGGATTAACCGTCAAGGGAATCTTTGCTATCCCAAATTTGGCAGCCCAAACCTTCAAGCTGTCTGTCATTTCTTTTCTGTTGGGCTCCTCTCCTTGCTGTCCTTTATGACTGATTTTTACAATTTCTTCTTCCCCACATGGAATTGGGAATGCAAAAGGAGGGATAGGTTGAAACTCCACTAATTTGACAATTTTTTGTGGTGGTGGAGGAGGTGAAAACTCTTGTTTCTTTGGAGGAGGGGGTGTTTCTGTTAGCTCTTGTGGAGGGGATAACTGTTTGGAAGGAAAAAGGAAAGAAGAATCGAGGTGTGGTGGAAGACTGAGAGGTGGAGAGATGGATTCAACACTTGGGACAGCAGATGGAGGGTTTAAAATTTGCAGGTCCAGATGAGATGATGCTGCTTGAGTAATGGGAAGAGAGAAAACAGATGATGGTGTAGAACTTACCCATTGACAAGGTTGTTCAACACCGACTATGTAGGCCTCTATTTCTGCTGTCCATTGTGCAAGTTGGGGCAGCATCTTTATCATGAAGTCTAGCTTCTCTTGAGGGCTGAAGTGTCTTGGAAAAGGGCCTCCCCATGGACAAGGAGTCCTGCAACCAATTCTGAAAGCTCTCATTTGAGTTGTTGCTCTGGACTGCAGCATCCCCACCTCCATCTTTTGGATTTTCTCTAGCAGACCAGCATCTTGGATCTGATGGTCTTCGTTGTATGCACACCCTTGCTCGTGGAAAGCTCCATAGCCAAACTGACTTTGGCACTGCTGTTCATATGAGTATGCATGCTAATCTGGAGGATTTGTAAAACATGTTGGAAGTGGAAAATACTGTTGTTGTTGATGTGAATTCCATGATGGAAATGAAGTCATGATTGCACAACTTCATGGAATGGAAAAGAATGAAGGGGATGGAAAGGAAGATGGATGAAAATGGATGGAAATGAATGGAAAGGAAATTCTGCAACTTCAGAGATGGGTTGTTGACCAGATGGAGTCACCAGATGTGTTTGCAAGTGCCTCCAAAGGCTGAAATCTTCACAAGAACACATCAACCTACAAAAGATGGAGTGAAAGACCTCTAAGGTCCCACCGGGCGTGCCAAAACTGTTAGTGCAAAATCACAGCACCCCTGGACGCACATCAGGCTTCTAGGTTGATGTTCAGGCATCCAGTGTGATTGCACAACATGGAAACCTCTCTCCAAGCATGGGACTTGTAAAACTGAGAGAGGAATCTCCAGAGAAGGCTGGTTCCTGCTCCTAAACTACCTGCCACAAGCTATTCCAGTGCAGGAAAGCTAATCTAATCTTAATCTAACCATGCCAAGGAGACAGAGAGAGAGAGAGAAAGGAAAAGAAAAAAAGCCTACACTAAAATGGTGATACACCAGAGAAGGAGGATGTTGAAAATCTATCAAAACTGCCATGGGAAAAAGAGAGGTGAGCAATGGGAAGGATGGACAGATGCATCACAGGCCCAAGGATAGATTTCACACAGAAAATGTCCCAAAACTCCATGAACACAGCTCCAAACCTGCAATGATCATTCAAACATGCACAAATACCTGCAATGAAGAGAGGCAAGAAGAAGACAAGCAAAAATGAGAAAGGATGGACAGATGCATCACAAAACACGTCTTATTGCTTCAGAAGTCTGCACAGAAACATCATTCCATTAATAAGAGGTAAAAACGCCATTACAGAGCAAGGGAGGAGGTTCTAACTCCATTTTTAACCCTAGAGAAGAAAAGAAGGGAGAGCAGAGCAGAAAGAATGAACAACCACTTCTAAAAGAGCCAAATCTGGCTTTTTACATTGCATGGGTCGAACCCAGGGGACAGAAACGTGAAAAAAACATGCAAACCCATCCCTCAATGACTGCAGATGTATTAAATCAGCATGGGGGGATCTTTGCCAACCCATACCCTGTCACTTTGAGCGATTTTGAGGAGAATGTGACCCATTTGCATTAACTGGGCCGCTAAAATGTCACTTCTGGCCGTGCAGAAGAAGAATGCGACCCATTAGCATTAAAACAAGTTTTTGAAAGGTCGCTTCTGGCCATTATCACACGTCAGCACTATTTCTCCATTTTCTCTCTTCAGACTACACCAAAACTTGATATTGATCCCAGAATCATGTAGAGCATCTCACAAGCTTTCCGTTGATATAAAGAACATGGAAATCCAAGCTCTGGATCAAAAGATATGGCGATCTGAAGATTTAGGGCACGGAACAGACCCAAACGGATTTTGAAATATTTCCCGCGCTCTGCCACTTGGATGACACGTGGCATGCTCTGATTGGTCACGTGATTCTCTCTCCTTATACTTTTCGGCGGGCTGTCTCTTGAAATTTGACCTTTTTGATGATTTTAAAACATTTTCCACTTTTTTTCCGCTCCCCCCGCCACTTGGAAGATACGTGGCATGATCTAGTTGGAGGACAGGGTGCGGGGTCAACCTTGTCTTTTAAACTTTGGGCCCAAGACTTCTTCAAAATTTCTAAGTCCTCCCTAAACTCTGCACTTCCTTGCTCCATTGGACACGTGCCTAATTCCTATTGGCTCGGGCCAGTGCTTCAAACCTTGCCCCTTTGACTTTTGGACCTTTCTCCTTGAGACACGTGGCGTCTTTTGGTTGGTTCTCGGGCCTGCCAGGTCTTCCGTGTACTTCGCGTCCATCTGTCCCGGATGTCCCATTTGATTTTGGACCTTTTGTGACAATTTCGGCCGATTCGGCCGGTTCGCGTACCTCTGGCCCGATTGTTCCATTTTCCTTTGGACCGCTTGGGACAATTTCGGCCGGTTCGGGCCTTTCTGTCCCACACGTCCCAAAGGCGACCTTGAGCAGGACTTAGCCAATTTTCATGATTTTTTCTGGATCAACCTACTTGCCTTCCTGCAACTTTTTCCGCATTTTCAGAGCTTGCTCCTTCCTTCTGCCTCGGCCAGAGGAGTTAGAAAAATATCTGAGAGAACCTCAGAAACATGATGTTTTCTCTGAATTAACCAATGTGCCTGGGACTTGGATATTCTGATGCATGTTATCAAATTTACCCTGGGGGGGTGAATTTTGGATAACAGTACCTGTGAATCATCTTTAAGATTTAAAGGTATAAAGGGTGTAACTTTAGTAAGCTTATCCACCACAAACAATATTATGTCATATAACCAATATTAAGTCATGTTTATTTTTGGACATGGGCAATCGTTGGACAATGCCCATGCTAATTACTTGCTACTTATAATGTGGTACATTATGCAGATAAAAAAGTCTCGTGGGATGTAAAAGTTCTATTTTAACCCTTTGAAATTCTAATAAATGAGCCAGATAATTAGTTTCATCATTTTTAATTCCTTTCCAAAAGTATTGTATTTTTATATCAACTAACAATTTAGTTACTCCTGGGTGACTTGAATAAGGTGCATCATGAAATTTTCTAAGTACCTAAGCTCTTAATTAATTTCCTATAGGTACATATATTATCCCGAAATAACATATAATTCCATCATGTTCAAATTTAAACCCATCATACCTCTTGTCACTAGGATTGTTTTCTAGTTCAACTTTAACATACCGGTAGTAAAAATATGATTAAATTTGTTCTCTAACTTCATCTTTGAACTGAGTTCTTAAAGTTACAATAACTGATACAAACTTCTTATTCCTTAGAGAATATGCTACTTGACTCTCTTTTCCTTTTATATAACTTATATCAAAATCATACCGTGATAGAAATTTTAACCATATGAGTTGTCTTGAATTTTTAGTTTAGTTGTGTGAAAAAGTATTTCACCCAAAAGATATTTTTTTAATTCAAAAGATTTCCCTAAAAAATTAATGTCTCCCAACCTGTAATGCATGAGCAATAACAACAAGCTCTAAATCATGAGGAACATATTTTTTGTTCATGCACTTTTAACTTTCTACTTTCATATGCCACTACATGCTCATTTTGAAGGACTCCTTCTAATCCTTCTCCAGAAGCATATGTCACTATTGTAAACTCTCCATTTGGATCTGGTAGTTTTAAGATTAGATCAGAAGTTAAATTTTACTTTAATAAATTAAAATATCCTTCACAATTATTATCCCACCCAAATTTCTTATTTTTCCTTCACAAAGTAGTGATTGGACCTACTACTTTAAAGAAATCCTTAAAGAATTTCCTTTAGTAACCAACTAGTCCCATAAAAATTCTAACTTCATGTACATCCTTAGGGGATATAAATTCTAGAATAGCCTTTATTTTAGATGGATCTTCTGAAATTCTGTCTTGACTGATTATGTGACCCATATATTCTACCCCTTTCTGATAAAAGGAACATTTAGACCATTTACCATACAGTTTATGCTTCCTCAAAATCTACAAGATTGTTCTTAAATGTTTATCGTGTTCTTCCATATTTTGAATATATAAGTATATCATTAAGAAATACTAACACAAACTGATCTAATTGTTCCTAAAACACACTATTCATTATATTCATGAAGGTTGGAGGTGCATTTGTGAATCTGAATAGTAAAAGCATGAACTCAGAATACCCATAATGTGCTCTAAAAGTTATTTTATGAATGTCTTCATCAATAATGATTAACTGATGATATCCTGATTGTAGATCAATTTTATAATAGAATGAAGAAACCCTCATTTTGTTAAAAATATCATCAATTATTGGCAATAGATATCTATTTTTAATGGTTACCTTATTTAGCATTCGATAATCAATACACAGCCTTAAATATTCATTTTTCTTCTTAACGAAGATTAATGGTGCTCCCTAAGGTGATAAAATTGGGCAGATCAAACCTTTGGACAATAACTCATGAACTTGGGATTTCAATTCCACTAACTTTGTATTAGTAATTCTATATGGTGCTTTTAGTAGTGGCCCAGTTCTTGGTTTCAGATCTATGACAAAATAAAATTATCATTTTGTGGGTAAACTTGGTAGCTCTTCAAGGCTTTTTTTTTAAATTCATTTAAAAGGGGGTAATATTATAGTTTTATAGGATCTTTTATCACTAAAATATTTTTTTTTTACTGCGTATAACATACAACCTTTGTTTTTATCCTTTTTCGTGTAATAGTTGAGATTTGTCTTACTAAAAAATCTCCTTGTACCCCTTGTATTAATGTTGTTTTTTGTTGATCATCAACACATATTATTTTTTTTCTTAGGAAATAAAAAAAATTGGTGTTGTAACAACCAATTCATGTGTATTACAACATCATAAGTCCCTAAAGGAGATACACAAAGGTTCAGTTCTGTTGCAAATCTGGCAGTTACAAATTTTATTCAAACAAGCATTATGTAACTCTATGGATAACATTGTTACCATACCTAACATTACATGAAATTTCCATTTATCCAACCTTTCTAGAAAATTTTGAAGCTAACTTAGAAGAAACAATGCATTTAGTTGCTCCAGTATAAAATAAAACAATAACAGGTAAGCCAAACAAATTACCCTTAACTTCTATAGGAGTGACTTGGTTTTCTGCTTCATAATTACCAACAATAATATGCATCCTTTACTAGAATATTTTCTTGTTTCTAGATTAATTATTCAACTATGGATTATTTCCCTAGTTATTTTGGGGACAATTACTAGCATAGTGATCACCTTTTCATTTAAAACAACCTCCTATAGTCCCCTTCCTCTCAAATTTGTTTTGAAATCAAGATTTTTTTAATCTCTCCTTCATGTTTTTTTATCGTAGATTTTTCTATCATATTTTTCCTTCATTTCAAATCCCTTATGAAAAGTCTTTTTAGCAAAGGAATTTGAAGAGTTAACATTTATTTTATGTTGTTTTTCCTCCCTTACAAAAAATATTCCACATAATTTTTGTTCATGTTTTATAGCCTTTTCAAAAACTACCTCCATAGTGGATGGTCCATGCACCTCCACTTCACCCCCTATGCTTCGATTTAAACCCAAGACAATTTTTCAAATTTTGAACTTCTCATTCCTTTGATATTGGGGAACATTTTTTAGAATTCTAGTGAATTTTTCCCAATACTTATTTATTGAAAATTTCCCTTGAGTTAAAATATGGAATTATGTCATTTTATGATAAAAATATAGTTGGGGCATCCATCAAGTATCCCTTAAACTATTCCTAGGTTATGCCTGAGGTTTCAATTCCTAGTTCCATTTTTCAACTATACCACCAAGCGGAAGCTTCATGAGAGAGCTGACATTCTCCTCACACAGCCCTGATTTCTTCAAAAAAATCTCTCACCTCAAATTAATTTTCCATTTCCCTTAACTTATTTTCTCCACCATCCCCTAGGGAAATCCCATTAAAATTTGGTGGACTGATTATTTTTATATCCTTAGCTAATTCATCAATCATGCGATATTTCTTATTCTCTTGTGAATTTTCATTATCTTTCTTCCCGGGATGATGTTATTCATAATGTTCCTCATCATGTTCTTTCACATGGTTCTCATTATCACCCACAACTTTCTGCTCTAAGGTAGCAATCCTTTACAAGTATCTTAGAGAACTAAGAGTATTTCATCTAATTTTTCATTGGCTATTCCATCATGATTTGTTGAGCTGACTGTAACATTACTATTCATTCTTCTTATTATTATTATTTTCTATTAAAAAAATAGTTTATGTTAGCATAATGAAACCATTAAGTCCAAAAGTTGGAACCTTCACTCTAATACCAAAATCTAGCACCTTGAAATAATTTCTCAAAAGCTAGATTTGTTTTAACTGCAGAAATATTCATGTTCAATAACATAAGTGAAATGCATATTATTAGAGAAATCATTATCAAACTTGATTACAAAATATTTATTTAGTTTAATTCATTTGATAAATATATTGTGTATTAACCTTGTTTAACTGAAAAGGGTTATTCAACTCTCCCTTTATTCCACCCATTTAAGAGTAATCATACAATCTTTAGTATGTTCAGGTTTAAAATTTTCAAGGTTGAGACATCTATGTTTCTATCATTAAATATCTTCTAAAAAATTCCATCTTCAT
Source organism: Taxus chinensis (assembly GCA_019776745.2). NCBI lineage: Eukaryota > Viridiplantae > Streptophyta > Pinopsida > Cupressales > Taxaceae > Taxus > Taxus chinensis. Next base: position 624,095,419 of record CM034155.1, read on the forward strand.
ATTCTAGTATCTAACATATCGTTAAGAATACAGTGAATTGACAATGCAATAAACCACTTATATTACTTTGGCCAATGTTTTTTATTTGTGCATAAACAACATATCTCACAACCACACAAATCCTAGAGATATATTATTCCATCACCAAACATTTATCTCAACACAATCATCTAAATATTTGTGTTTATAAAGGTGGACTTGTTAAGAAGGAGGTAATGTTATTTATATAACCATCTTTGCAGATGAAAAGATCCAAAATAAACTTGGGATTCTTATGGAAAATGTATATACCACTTAATGGAACTACTTCCATTACGTCCTTTCTTCATTTTTTTAGAAACACCCCCAGTTAGTACTATCTCTAGGTAGATATATGATGATGTGATATTATATCTAGTCTATGTAGTATTAAGGTTAACTATTGTAGTCTCATTATCACTTGATATCATACCTTGAGATTAGGGTTATTAATAAAAACTTAGTCATGTAAGCTTAGTAAGGGCTTAATACATCATTTCTCTATAATAACCTTAACTTCATATTTTATTGAGGTTATAGTTTAATTGATTAGTTATTTTATATAACTCATCTTAATGATATTATGAACTACTAAGAAATTAAAATAGACTTAGTGTACTAATCAGACTCCTAATTAAATATGTTAACATCCTTTATTATTAAGTGCTTATTTATTTGATTGTTACGCAGTATATAATTCTCAGTGCTTGTATTGAATATTTAACTTCTTAATTGTTAATTAGGAGTAAATGCTCTACTCGTTTGCATAATAACTTCTTACCATGAAAATAGGGATTATATCATTAACATTTCCTCTTAGAACTATTGTACCTCCTTAACATATTTACATCTCATATTGCAATATATGATATCTATAATTAGTTCATTTCATGCTAATATTTATTTAATCTATCTTAGTAAAATTCATTAAGACCTTACAATAAGTAATATATTATTCCTTCATCCTAAGAATCTAGTGACCAATTTATAAGTTACTAAGAACTATATTACACAAATTATAAGTTACTATCACATAGAAGACAATGTCTTCTAGTACACTTAATAAAACAATAGTTATTCATACTCTTCATTAATACAAAAACTTTTACAAATTTCAAGCATAAATTTTCTTATTAAAATTTACATCAGTGTCCTAAACCCTTGTTTTTGTTCAAGATTTAATCTTGAAATCCCATGACACTAAGGTAACCTAAATAAAATTAAGTCCATATCTAAGGAAAAAATTATAATCATATTGATCAAGTTATGGAAATAAAATCAAGAGCTTACTTCATCTATTTACTTCTTTCTTGTACAAAAATTAAAAGAAAAATATACATGTGTTAGTTATGTTAAACTAGAATGAGTCTACTTGTTTTCCTCCAAATGTAATTTCTATAAGAATATATTAACAGTATAATTAAATCAAACATCTGATAATGATATTTATATAGGATAATCTTTAAGATAACAATAATAGAGTAATCTTAATAGATAAATCTGAAACAATAGTTCACATTCATCCCTCAACTCATATTCTTATATTAAAATGAAATCCTTGCTGAAGTGTTTTTGTTTACCTCCTAATACAGACACAATCATGATACATTTATTAATAAAACTACCTCAATCAATTATTATTATCCCAATAGAAACAACATCATAAACAAATACTACCTAATTCAATTAGCGTTTTTATTCCAACCCAACCATTCCATTAAATGATTATAAATATTATTCGTGATATAGATAAGAATCCCCTAAGAATTCTTTAAACTTAGCCTACCATACAAAAATTTAACTCATGAAGAATAATATCTATATTAAACTTCAATATCCTCTTTTTTAGAAAATATAGAAACAATATTTTAGTGTTAAAATAATAGAAATAAAATTTAATCAACATATAGTCATAGGATAATGTCATGCCTTATTTAAAATATTTGAACTTCAATATTACTCAGTGATAATTATATCTAAGAAATAAAAGATATATCCTTAACATATGAAAATGTGAAAAATTATTTTCTTCATTCCATCACAACCCAATCCACTTCTTACATCACTTGATTTATTAGCCAAGCTTGCAATTATGCATGCAACTACTGTACCAGTTTATTACATTTCCATACATTCATAAAAACAAACATTGATGTTCATTTTAATATTGAGAACACAAAATAGGTAGTCCAGTTTGCACAACATTACAGATAATATACTAATTACCTCCTTATCCAACATACAACATACTCATTATAGCCTAGACACAATCGTAGAAGGATTTGTACCCACTTTTACTCATTCCTAGATTCACAAAATAATAATGTCCAATTCCTAATGTTGTTATCAATGAAGTAAAATCAACAAACATACACACTTAAGATTTCTTTGCATAGTCCTACTTTCACTTATATTGATTTGCAATACAAAGAAAACAAACACAATAAACTTGATCCAGATTTAAATACCTTAGCTCACTTTGGTTAAATATATATACCCATTAAATTTTAATCTCAAGTTTGCAAGAACTAAAATAATTCAAAATTAAAATAAAGTTCCTCTATAATCTAACCCCACTTGAATCATTTTTCTAACAATGAAGAAGAAATAAATAATACACAGTTAACATATATTAAATCTATCATAAATGACTTAAGCTAACTTCACACTTAACAAACAAACTCCTCAATACTTAACATAGTTTATATTTCAAGATAATCAAGGTAAAACAAAAATCCCCAACTCTCATTCTTGACATGCAACTTTAATATACTGCATATAGTTAATACAATAACAATATACCCATAATATTTCTAGTAGACAAACCCACTAATTCAAAAATGCCAATACCAAATCATAGAAATACAATCCAAAGAGAGAAAGAGATCATGCCTAGGTTATACTTGTTTTTTCCAAACTCCCTTATCTTCCTTCTGAAATCTTCTCTTACAATGGAAAACAACAATATAGGAGATGAAATCCTCTTCTTTTCCACAAAATAGCTCCATATTCAGAGCTTAAAATCATGTTTTCAACTGAAAAATATGCATAGTGGCGGAGAGATCGCATTCTCCCCATCACCAAGAAAAATAACAGAGTGGCCAAAACAAAGGAAACCAAGCTAAGAAGAGGTATGCAAGTAACAATTAAATTGAATTTGGCTTCTTGGGGAAGCTAACTGCTCCTAAGGAGTTGGGACTCATTAATGGCCATTAATCCCATAAATCTGTGACCACCTTTCCAATTTGCTACCAACATTCCTTTCTTACCTTAAATGCCATGTAGCCACATTTCATTTTTTACTTTGGATAAGTTAATATCAATCTACATCTAGCTCGTAGGGTGCCCACCTAAGTCTAGGTGTATATTCCTTTGTCCTAATTAATAAACTTTTCTATTTATATTTTCACTAATCGACTTTGTATATATTTATGTGCAATTATTATGATCATATATGCTAATAAAATAATACCCATTAATATGTTCATGTTCATGCTTCCATGCCTTAAGGTTATCTTATGCCTTACTAATTATAATTAGTTTACAACTCACTCCAAATTATGAATTTGATATACCTTTCATGAGAAGTTGTAGCTTTTAACAATTATATTCCTCGAACTTACAATGCAAATGGTGTTCAAGTTTAAATGACCTCTTAGCCAAATACTTATCCACACAACATAAGTAATCAAAAGTATTATAGGTTATAATAATAACTTTAATACAAGAAATGATTTCTAAAGAGATCAATCAACTTTTATGATTTTTATTCGACGATAATACCAATTATTAACAGATTGGTCAATGCGAGCTAAGACTCATGGTTAAAGATATAATAAATCTAGACATGGTCGATTGACCACTTAGCAAATTTTTGGAGTTAAAATAGTGGGATGTTACAATAACTACTATGATATTTTGTTGAATTAATTGAACATTCTAATGTCTTGTGTCACTATTTTGATGATACATAATGTTTATATATTAATGTTATTTGACATAATAGATGTGGTTTCTAATATTGAAATTGTTTCTCATACACTTGATACGACCACCACTTTATTTTTTGAGGTTTGTGGTCCCTTATAAATGTCCTCATCTCAAAATGATGTCAAATTGTGCAATTATTTTAACAAATTAATGTATATTATAAATAATTTTCTTCATTTAACACCATATGATAAAATCCATTTACTTGTATCAAACATATTAAAAATATTTGAACAAATTGCTTTATGACATTTATGTGATATTATAGCTTATATAAAGGTCACAAATTAATTGGCCCCAAGGAATGCTCAAATGTACACATGTTATCTGCATGCTAGGCTCAAATACACACATTCGCTATGTGGAAGTCTCAAATATACCTAGGATGGATACATGGAAGTCTTAAACTCATATAGGGTAGCATTGTGATAGGGTCAATTGCACACAAGTTAAATCTCATAGCAGACTCAATTGCTATAGTGGCTTCTAGTAGGCTTGATTTCCAAAACTATATTACATCTTGTTGTCCCCTCAAAATTTTCCTTCTTTTTCCCAAGTCTAGACTTAGAGATTTTTGAGTTGTCACCCTTTGAAAATGGTCCAGTCTGAGTTTTTTGAAATTTGGAACTTCCTAAGGGATCAAGGATTCTTAGAAACACCTTCATCAGATAGATAATTCTTTCCCCTTTCCAGAAAGGTATGGAAGTCCTCCTAACTCCTTGTAGTTTATGAGTTATGGCTTGATGAAGGTAAATGGGGAAATTTTCCCTAGGCAGGCCCGCATCCAATAGAGAAGCACCACGTGTCAAGGCAAAGGCGGGGTGTGGGGAGGAATTCGGCATCTTAGCCCTTTTGGCTAAGTGGTGCAAAAGTTACAAAGCGGCCCGCAGGCCCGCAGAGGGGAAGGGAGAACAAAGGCGGAGGCGCGGAGGTAAATTGGGATTTTTTCCCAATGTGAATTTCAAAGGCAAAAATGGAGGAGCATCCCCCTAAGTGAACCAAAAGGTGCCACGTGTCTCAGAGTGGTGGACCCGCAGAGAGAGTTTTTTGGGAAATTTTTCCAAAAGGGAAAAATTTAATATTTGACCCCGCCAACCCTAATTTTGACCAGTTTTGCCCTAAATCTTCAAGAGGCCATATACTTCGAACCAGAGCTCATTTTTTTGTGTTTTTTGTTATCAATGGAAAGATGTTGAAATTATCTACATGATAAACACTTCAATTTTAAATTTTGATGGGCTTTTGTGGGAGAAAATCAAGAAAACGTCTCTGGCATGCAAAAAACAAAAAAGTTCCTCCCGACTTCGCTTCAATGTTCTCCTACCACGTGGATGGCCCAATTTCAAAGTAATTAGGGAAAAGGAGTGAATATTTCATATAAAAAACTGGAAAATTGAAATATAAAACATATTTTTACACGTAGAAGCTCTTCTTGGGCTCGTCAGAAGTGTTTTCTTTGCTGCAGAGGAATCTGGAAGAAGGAAAAATGATCAAATTTGTTTGTAACCACTTCTTGGCCATTTGGGGAAGTTGTAACCACCCCTTACATGCTATTTCTTGTCCTTTAAGAGCCATTGTTCAAGATGGAAATCGATTTTTGAAATAGGAAGCACATTTTTTGCAAATGGAGGAGGAAAACGATAGTCAGTCTTATTCTATTCTCCTTCTCTGTATTATTTCTTCTATTCCCACTCGATGTACAAGTTTGAACTCTGAGATCAATAAAAAAGGAAGGAATTTTATGTCCCCTTGATGGAAAAATTGATTGGTGCTTTGTAACTAGCATGTTTTATTGTCTTGTGCTTAGAAATTACAAATCCATCCTTCTTTTATTAATGAATACATGTAATGAAACTTCTAGTCAATGTGTGTGGGCATCTGACACTCTACCCACAACATTGAACTCCCCCTCCTTCATTCTCACTCCATCCCCTTTCTAAGATTGATTTCTGCTATAGTAAGGAGTTGTTGCTATTGCCATAGGGACAGTGGAGTGTTCATGTGGATCTCTGGTTGAAAAACCACCACAAATCCACTTCGGTTTTACATGCTAAACACTGGGAGCTGCACCATTCAAATGTAGAGGGACTTAGATTCCCATAGCGTTGGCCTGAAAACCACAAATTTTTCCACAAGACAAATTTTTCTAGCCAACATTTTTTGGTGCCCACCGTGGGGCAGAGTTTGTAGCATCTGCACCCTAAAATGACCACAAGGTTTTAAAGTATTTGTTTAAGTTTTTGAAGTCTGAGGTTCCTTGTGAATCCACATGAATACGAGTATGAATATTCTTGCAAATCCTCCTAGAGACCTTCTTCATTATTTCATATCAAAGAAGATATCATATTAGATCTCAAGGAGGCTATTTGGCATAGTAGACAGAGTGTAAAACATTACTTTGTTGCTACAAAGATTTTGGACTAAGAAGAAGAGTTGGAAGAGAAAAAATAGATTCCAACACCTCAGAGAAGATAATAAGCCTTCAAGGTGGTTGATAGAAGGTATACTCACTAGTTGAGGCAAGGAGGAGTGATTGAGCCTACTTTTGAGGAGTTAGACAGAGAAGAAGTAGAGGTTATAACTCGGTTTGATAGAGAGGAAGAGATTAGAGCTCAACTTGAAGAAATTTCAAGATTCCAAACTCGAGCAGAGGAAAGAGAAGCATCCCTAGCTGCTGAAGAAGCCAGAAACAAAAACATAATGGCTGATAATGAACGTGAAGAATGTGTACCCAATGTACCATGGGGAAGAAATACTGGTCCACTTTCTCTCCCACAAGTACTCCATGATTTGACAAGAGGTTTGAGAAATAATTTTCCCAAATTCAAAGGAGATGGATCCCAACTCCTTGAAGAACATGTAACAGCCTTCATCACTACTTGTGGTGTGTTGGGTGTTGAAGATGAAGATGTGTTGGTTAGAATTTTTGTGGAGTCACTCCAAGAGAAAGCTGCTGAATGGTTTTACATGCTTCCTGCAAGATCTATTACTGGTTGGGAAGATATTAGAAAAGCATTTGAAAATATATTCAAAAGCACTGAAGATGGTCAAGAGCTACTAGTGTAATTAGTCCAAATAAAGAAAGAAAGCTCTGAATCCATGAGGGAATTTGTAGCAAGGTTTAACAGACTGAAAAGAAGAGTCCCTGAAGATGTGCTACCTCCTAAGAACCACCTGAGAAGATTCTTCATCAGTTCCTTACCATCAAAAGTTGGTTTCTTCCTCAAAAGATCCCAACCAAACACACTGAGGGAAGCTCAAAACATTTCCATTGATATTTATGATGACTTAATCCTCTCTGGAAAGGTGAAACGCCCAAATGGGAAGCAGAAGGGTCAAAGTTCGGCTTCAGTAACTACAGATTGTATGTTCTAGAAAATGGTAAATGATCTAGTTGCCTTGATGAAACAACTGTCCCAAATGACAATGAGAAATGCACCAAGGAGGCCAAACTTCCCTGATAGGCAAAGAATTGCACCACCTCCTTGCTAATTTTCCCTTGAATAACCTCCTATCAATGCTATCTATGACACCAGAGAATCAAGAGAGGATGCTGAAATTGATGAACTTGAAGGAGAAATAACAGAGGATTACGAAGGCTACCTCAAAATTGAAGAAGTTGATATACACAATGGCCTGTTCAAGTTTGTGGATGATGGGGAAGAACAAGAGGAAGCCCCAAGATTCTCATGTGCTATCTTCACTTGAGCTCAATCCAAGAAAGATGCTCTACCCTCCATGGCTCAAGGAGGAAAAGAAAACTAAAGAAGATCCCACTCCAGAAGCCACACAAAAGAATATCATCAGTAGAGGCTCACCATTACCACCCTCAATGGATTCAACCTAAATAAAACCAGGCCAAATGGCTGCTAGAGATCAGGCTGTTATATCTAGTAAGTCACCTTTTCCTTCTTCAAGCTCACAAGTTATTAAAAACACTCCTCCCTCCAATGAAGTTTATCCCAAGTCAGCCAAAGTTCCTCAAAGACACTTACCATGTAAACATTCCTTCACTCCATGAACTTCCCCCTCATCCAACATTGTCCCATTTGATTTTTTGGAACATGCATGTAAGACCAAAGTGCAGCTCTCAGAGATTGAATACTTGCAAACACACCATGCTCAGTTTGATAGACTAATCAATGTTGTTCGGAGTAGTAGTTCTATACCTTAAAGTTCAAATTATAAAGGTCTGCTCCCGACACCATCTACACCATCTGCCCAAAACATGTTGGCCCTAAGTGCTTCTAAAATAGATAAGGTGGAACCTTTCTACTTATCTCTTCTCATGAATGGTTTTGAGCTCAACAATTGCACCATTGACTCTAGAGCTTCTAATAACGTAATGCCACTCAAAGTTGCCAATGCTCTTGGCCTGACACTAACCAGAGTTAACAGAGCTTGTTACTCAATGGAATATAAGCAAGTACCACTAGTAGGAAGGATAAAAGATGAACAAGTGGCTTTGGTTGAATACCCTGATAAGAAAGTACTCCTAACCATCTTAGTGGCAGACATTCCAACATATTTTGGCATGCTCTTGAGTAGAATTTTTTGTAGAGACCTTGGTGGAGAGATAAAGATGGATTGGACCTCTATAACTATTCCAGTAAAGGGTGAGATGAAGAGGTTGCTTCTGGTAAGAAAAATGAAGTTTACAATAAGAAGCTCTAGTGACTCAAGAGCTAATATCCTCTTTCAAGATTGTGAGTTAGGAAACTATTTCCTTACTTCACCACGAGAAGAAGACTTTCCACTTTCCTTTGAATTAAAGAAATATCAAGTCTGGACTATGGATTTTGATGGAATCCATTCCAAAGCAAGCTCAGGGGCTGGTGTGGTGTTGTACTCTCCTTCCAATGTGATGCATCCTTTTACATACAAACTACAGTTTGACAACACCAACAATACAGAAGAATATGAAGCTCTTCTCTCGGGCATAAGTGTAGCAGAAGACATTGGAATAAAAAAATTTGGGATGCCTTGGTGATGCCAAAGTGATAGTGAAGCAAATCTGCCAGCGATACCAGGTGAAGAACCCAAGGCTCAAGCATTATAGGAATAGAGTGTGGGATTGCATTAAATTCTTTGATGCATTCTCTATTGAATCCATCCCAAGACAACAAAATGAAAGAGATGATTCTCTTATACTATTAGCATCCATATTAACTCCTCATCCTTCTTTTGAAAAGGACAAAATAACCATTGAGATGGTTTTCGAACCAAGTGTTCCTGATAACGCAGATCACTGAAAAGTTTTCAATGAAGACAATCAGATTTTAGCCTTCTTGGAGAAAAGAGACAAATTCAATAATATCTTCTTTGAGGGAAGTGTTAATCCACATAGAGAAGTTGTGGCTGAAGATGCATCAGATGAAATTGAAAGAGTGGATGATGAAGGCATGATCAGATTGAAAGGTAAAAAGATCCCCAAAGGTCTAGTCTCTCTGGAGGAATTGTTCGATAAGCATGATAGATTTATTCATGAAAAAGAAAAGCTATCTTCTTGCTGTCCATCTGATTTTGACAAGGAAAAGATTGGGACTTCTGGAGATCCAAGGATGGTCAACATTGGAAAATGCTGCTCACCTGAAGAGAAAAGGAAGTTCATTGCTTTTCTTAAAAAGTACTCTGATGTGTTGGCCTACTCTTACGATGAGCTCAAATATTTTCAACCGAAGGAAATGCATCATTCCATTCCTCTGAAGTAGGATGCTAAGCACTTCAGGTAGAAGCAAAGAACCTACAATCCAAAGATTGTTGATGTTAACAAGGAAGAAGTGAACAAGATGCTGAATGCCAGAATCATTTTCCCCATTCACCACTCAACATGGGTGGCCAACATTGTAACAGTCAGAAAGAAAAACGAGGAGATCAAAATATGTGTAGATTTCATAAATCTGAATCAGGCATCTCTTAAGGAAAATTACCCTCTTCTGATCATGGATCATATCCTACAAGTAGTTACTGGATCTGAGATGCTCTCTTTTCTTGATGGATTCTCAGGGTATAATCAAATTAAAGTGGCTGAAGAAGATTGTAGAAAGACGACCTTCACAACTCCTTGGGGCACTTTTGCTTACAGTAGGATGCCTTTTGGCCTGATCAATGCGGGGAACCACCTTCCAAAGAGCCATGGACCTAGCTTTCAAAGATCTCAAGCATTGCATTGTCATTTACCTTGATGACTTAACTATGTTTTCAAAGAAGAGAAGTGAGCATATCTTTCACTTAGAGAAGATTCTTGCAAGATGTAGAAAACATGGCATTTCTCTAAATCCCAAGAAGTGTATCTTTGAAGTCAAAAAAGGCAAGTTGTTGGGACACATCGTGAATAAGCATGGAGCACATATTGACCCTAAGAGGGTAAGTGCTATTCAAGCACTATCTCTTCCCACTAGTAAGAAAGGAGTGCACTCATTCTTTGGGAAGGTAAATTTTCTTCATCGCTTTATCCCGAATTTGTTGAACTAACAAATGATATCACCTATATGATGAAGCCTCAAACAAGTTTCAAATGGAGTAGTGAAGGAAAATCAGCGTTTGAAGAAATTAAGAAGGCCATTGCCAAAGCTCCAACATTGGTATCTCCAGATTTTAGCAAGGAATTCATCATGTATTGTTATGCCTCGGAGCACACTCTTTTTGTTGTCTTAGTTCAGAAGAATGATGAAGAATTGGAAGCACCTATTTCTTTCATGAGCTGCCCTTTGAAGAAGCATGAACTAAATTATAGTCAATTGGAGAAGCATGCATATGCAGTGGTCAAGGCCATGAAGAATTTCAGATTTTACATACTCAACTCTCACACCATGGTGATGGTCCCCGGAAGTGCAATCAAGTCCATTTTGACACATGAAGATCCTGGAGCCAAAAGAGGAAATTGGATTGCAAGGATCTAAGAGTATGACCTGGAGATTAAGCCCTCTAATTTGGTTAGAGGAAATGGTTTGTGCAAGTTGATTGCTGAAGATGAATCTCTCAAATTTTAGCTTGGAGAAAGAGATGACACTTGCCTAACCTACTCAGAAGATTGCCCACAAGTTCTCTTTGTGAACACTACAAAAGAATGGTATGTAGACATCACTTTCTTTCTTACCTATGGGGACTTCCCTCCTCATTTAGATTACAAGAAGCGAAGAACTCTCAGGCTAAAAGAAGCCAAATATGTGATTTGGAATCATGCACTCTACAAGAAAGGGATAGATGGTTGTTTTCTCAAGTGTGTTGACAAGGAACAACAAGAAAAACTCCTCAAATCCTGCCATGATCAAGCTTGTGGTGGACACTTTTCAGCCATGGTGATTGCCCACAAAATTCTTAGAGGTAGATATTATTAGCCTTCTCTTTTTTATGATACTCAGAGTTGGGTTTCTAAATGCAAAGCATGCCAACAATTTTTTGGAAAACCATAGTTAGCTACATTTCCTCTTAGGCCTGTGATTATTGAAGAACCATTTAAACAATGAGGGATGGACTTCATTGGCATTTTGAATCCTCATTCAAGTGTTGGGCATACTTATGTGCTCACTTCCACAGACTACTTCACCAAATGGGTGGAAGCCATCCCAACCAAACAGGCTAGCTCTGAAGTTGTCTGCAATTTCATAAAAGAAAATATCTTTGTTTGTTTTGGAGTTCCTCAGAAGATTGTTGTGGAAAATGCTACTTATTTCTCTTCGAAGGAATTGACAGAATTCTATTATGGCTTTGGGATTTCTCTTGCTCATTCTTCTGACTACTATCCTCAAGGGAATGGTCAAGCTGAGTCAAGCAACAAAAATATTGTGACTATTATTTGTAAGCTTGTTGACGAGAATCAGAAGAATTGACACAAATAATTATATGATGCATTATGGGGTGATAGGATCACTCCTAAGAAGGCAATAGGCATGTCACCTTTTTAGCTACTATATGGAGTTGAAGCAGAGATTCCTATTACAATTGAAATGCCAGATCTCAAGCTGACTTCAAATAGTGGAAGATAACCAATACAGAGATTTAATTGACAAGAGGATCCTTTTCCTTGAGAAGCTAGAAGAGAACAGATCCCAGGTAGTGGACAGAATCAAAGAACATCAACTGAAAGTGAAGAAGCTCTTTGACAGAAGAGCCAAAGTAAGGGAGTTCAGAGCTAGAGATTTGGTCCTACTTTGGGACAAGAGGAGAGAGCCAAAGGGCAGTCATGGTAAGTTTGATTCTTTGTGGTTGGGTCCATTTCAAATTTAGGAAGCTTTTGGTGAGAATGTCTTTCTCTTATCATACTTGGATGGAACTCCATTGGGATTGCCTAGAAGTGGGCAATATTTGAAGCTGTATCATCAGTGAAAGTGAGTTTTCCCTCACCCTGTACCATATTTTTTGTTTTTTCCCCTTTTTTGTTGTGTGTGTTTTGGTTTGTTTTCTGTCCTTGTGTGGTTTTAGTTGGTGTGCTTCCTTCCTTCCTTCTTCCTTTCCTCAGAATTGTACATGACTCTACAAGGCCCAATGGATAAGGCACTGGTCAATGTTATATGTTTTAAAACTTGAGATTCTGGATCCTCATGCCATTTTTTCTCCCTATTCAATCCATGCCATGTCCCCAAGCTAGAGCCATTGTTGTCCCCTCAAAATTTTCCTTCTTTTTCCCAAGTCTGGACTTAGAGATTTTTGAGTTGTCACCCTTTGAAAATGGTCTAGTATGAGTTTTTTGAAATTTGGCACTTCCCAAGGGATCAAGGATTCTTAGAAACACCTTTATCAGATAGAAAATTCTTTCCCCTTTTTAGAAACATATGGAAGTCCTCCTAAATCCTTGTAGTTTTTGAGTTATGGCTCGGCAGAGGTAAATGGGGAAATTTTCCCTGCGCAGGCCCAAATCCAATAGAGAAGCACCACGTGTCAAGGTGGAATGGGGCACGGAGAGGAATTTGGCACTTAACCCTTTCCACTAAGTGGCACAAAAGTTACAAAGTAGCCAGTAGGCCCGCAGAGGTGAAGGGAGAACCAATGCGGAGGCGCAAAGGAAAGTTTACCACTTAGCCCTTCTAGGGAAAAAAAAAAAACTCAAAGTCGCAAACTGATGAGCGGGCTCGCAGAGGAGAAGGGAGAAGCGCATGGTGGAGAGGTGGGGCATGGAGGTAATTGGGATTTATTCCCAATGTGAATTTCAAAGGAAAAAATGGAGGTGCATCCCCTCGAGCGAACCATAAGGTGCCGACGTGTCTCGGAGTGGTGAACCCGCGAAGTTTTTTGGGAAATTTTTCCAAAAGGGAAAAATTTAAAATTTGACCCCACCAACCCTAATTTTGACCAATTTTTCCCTAAATCTTCAAGAGGCCATATCTTTCAAACCAAAGGTCATTTTTTTGCATTTTTTGTATCAATGGAACTTAGATGTTGAAATTCTCTACACGATGGACACTTCAATTTTAAATTTTGATGGCATTTTGTGGGAGAAAATTGAGAAAACATCTCTGGCATGCAAAAAAACAAAAAATTTCCTCCTGACTTCACTCCAATGTTCTCCTGCCACGTGGATGGCCTGATTTCAAAGCAATTAGGGCAAAGGAGCGAATGGTTCATATGCAAACTGGCAAATTGAAATATAAATCACATTTTTACTCGCAGAAGCTCTTCTTAGGATCGTCAGAAGCGGTTTCTTTGCTGCAGAGGAATCTGGAAGAAGGAAAAATGATCAAATTTGTTTGAAACCACTACTTGGCCATTTGGGGAAGTTGTAACCGCCCCTTACATGCTACTTCTTGTCCTCTAAGAGCCATTGTTCAGGCTAGCAATCGATTTTGGAAACGGGAAGCACATTTTTTGCGAACAAAGGATGAAAACGAGAGTCATTTTTCTTCTATTCTCCTTCTTTGTATTATTTCTTCTATTCCCACTCATTGTATAAGTTTGAACTCTGAGATCAAGGAAATTTGGACTAAGGAAATTTGGCAATAATCATTTTCAATTTATCTCATCACAAATGTCTAAATTTTACACTTAATGGAATTTAATTTTGACTTTTAAATAATAAAGTTAATGTGATTTAATATTTACTATTAATAATAAAGTTCCCAAAATATGCATTAAAACATTTTCTCCGTAGATTGAATATATAAACAAAAAGTACAAGCTAATTGTATAAAAAGTAAGTGGAAGAATCACACCTTGAGAGTAACATTGATAGAATCTAAAAATTTAAATTTAAACTCAACAAATTAAACAAGAAGCAGGAAACTAAAAACATTATGCAATGAGAGCCATAATCAACATAGAAAATGATGGAGGAGAATCATCCCAACCACCCATAGGTGGAGATTCGAGGATAAAGCGCCAAATCAAAATAAAAGTTTCATTGGGATTTCATTTTTATGGGGTTCATAATCTACAAAAATGATGTAAAATATTTTTTATAAGACTCAAAAATAATTTCTTTTATTTTGAGTGTTCAAAATCTGTAGTCCCAACTTCTCTTTGAGAAATTGGGTTTGTTGCTGACAAGAATAGATCTTCAAACTAATTTCCTTTCTCCTCACCTATAACAAATTTGATGGATTTTACACAATTGACTTGTGTGGAAATTCTTGGATTCAAACTTTGCATCATGAAGTAGTTATCATTTTCTTTCAGTGAACACTTACCAAAACTAAATAAATCTTTTTGTAGTTACATAAGTTTTTGCCACTCACACTAATATCTCGAGGAAGAAACAAAAGAGACATCACACATATAAGTCCCTTCAAAGTCTTACACTCTTTATTTTACAAATACATATATTTAAAATATTTTATTAATATGCCATATAACTCTACACCCCTTCTATTATAAAATAATGTTTATTCTTCTCTTTTAACATATTCAAATCTATTTTTTATGTATTAAAAAATCATAAGCCATTTTATCTTTAATTATTACGATGAATGAGTTTTCACAAGTGGAAATCATGGGGGCCTTTTGATGTCCGTAGTGATGCGCATTCATCCTCACCATTCATTTGCATATCGTATTTTTTGGACTAAATTTCTCTCTTTCCTATTCAAGTTAATGAATTAGTACTAAAGGAAATAAAGCAACTTAAAGATGCAAGGGTTTAAGGTACATTGGGATAGGATGATGTTGGAAATAAGGGCACAAAGTGAATCTCCTCATTGCAATCTTGATGAACCTTCACATCAAGAATAACTAGAAAGAAAATGGATTGGATAGTAGATGAGGGGGCTTCTAGACGAAGTTGGTTCCAAGAAGCATTAACATTCTTATGCAGATGTCAACCCCTGTGTATAATAAAAGATGATAAAATTAATGAAAGGATTGATTAACATGTAGGGACTGAAGCTAAACAGAACGTGAAAATTATAGTAAAGGATGAAGAGTGTAGATCTAATCTAGACAATCACAAAATAAATTATACCCTGGTTGGGTCAACAAAAACCTAGGTTGTGGAGGATAGGTTGACAAAAACCTGAGTAGATAAATCTAGAAAGAAAGCTATAATTGTAGATCTGGATACAAAGAAGATGATCACAGAAGCCTGAGAACGGTGACAGTAACCTGCAGAGGGAGATCTGAGACAGAGGAAAAAAAAGGGATGAAAGAAATAAGAGATTAGGATGGATTGGATAGAAACTAGATTCAGGTCGATGACGATTGGGCTAGGTTGTGTGGTGACTGGAGTCAGACACAACAATTTTGGAGTAACAGAGAAGTAGAATGGTAGATCTGAGAAATGGAAACAGTAACAGAGCATAAACACACAATGAAGAGATTTTGGAAATAGAATGAATGATGGTAAAGGGCTAGGTCAATGATGACATGGGTAGAGTGACAACGACCTGGGAATTGCAAGGCATATCCATAGGTAGATGAGTTGGATGGGGTACCTGCAAATAGAATGGCTAGAAGAACAAGCTGAAAGAGAACATCCGACGGCATCTAGACCTAAAAAATGTTAGTCCATAAAAGATAATAGAAATGATAACATGTGATAGCATAAATCAACACAAAATCAAAGTAAACCTCCCATACACTCCACAAGTTACGTAAGACAAGATCAAATGGATTTCAAGAAGGTTGACACATCTACAAGGATGCTCAAGCTCAAAGATAAGTTCTCATAGCACCAGAAAACTTTGATTGTGTCTCTTATGGATGGGGGGGTAAGACTAGCTTTATAGGTTCGACGGTGACTCGGATAGGTAGTCATAAAATGTGGGGAACCATCCATGTGGGTGGTGGAATTATGCCTAATTCAAGGCATCATATCTTTTGGTAGTAAATTAGGGTTATGAAGGGCTTATGTGGGATAGGGTTGCATAGGGAAGAGAAATGGGTAGGTGAGAGGTTTGAAGGAGTAAATAAAGGCTAAGGGAAGCCTAAGGATAATAAACTAGGTGATTAGGGATGATAAAAAACCTAGGGAGGAGAATCAAAAGCTAATTGTTGATAATTAACTAATGAGATGAGGTTTAGAATAAAACTAATAGAGATTAGCAATAAGTGGAAATAGATAGAGTAATAGATGGGAATGATGGGAATATTAGTGAAAATATAAATTAATGATTAAAAGGGTTTAGGAAAGAAACCATGATGAAAATAGGAAAACGTGGGGTGAAAAGGGTAGCGATTCCAAATTTTGATGTCTACATTTGCCCCTTTTTGGTCGTGTGGTTTGTGCAAGAAATCTGCAAGACAAAAATGATGAGAGATAAGAAGTTAGATGAAGAACGATGAAGGATAGATGATGAGCTCCCCCTTTAACAAGGGATCAATGACACAAAGGGCAATCAATCAAAATTTTGATAGAGATAGATGAAGAAGGTAGGGTGGGAAGAAAAGAATATTTAAAGGACAAGATGAGGGAAGATGCCCCAATTAAGAAGGAATTAAAGAAAACATGGAAAATATGGTGGTGATCTAAGGAGTCACATTTGTAGGAGACAACTGGCATGGTCTTCAGGGAGACAATGATAATGTCCTACAGAGCTATGAGTCAATGAAAAGCACAGCAAAATGGAGGGAATCCAATGGGAAACCGCTCAATATAGATGTAAGCCGTGAGCACCAATGGGTGATAGGCACACATCAAAATTATGCACAACCAAATGCAAAGATAATGTGAAATCCTTCATACATGAGGAATGGATCGAAAGGTATGCGTTCATGAAGGATGAGGATGAAAATAATGATGTCCCATCACAGGGCACAAATATGGTCAAAGAGGAAAAAGATGAAAAACTTTATGATCTGAAATTTCCCAATGGGGATGGGGAATAAATATGGCCACAAAAGTGCACTTACATCGCAAAGATGGTGAGAAGTTTTCACAAAATGAATGAGGGCAGGCTAGGTCGACAATGCACAAAGTGGGTCAACATCGACTAGGGTCAAGCGGCGGGTGACCCAAAGGGGTCAATGATGCCTGTGGTCAGTGGATATATAAGCCTCAAAGTCAGCTAAAAATGCTCATTTTCACTCTTGCAAGTGACAATTTAGAGCTGAGAACGATACAGAGAGATCGAGCGATGGATGCTAGAGGAGTAGCTAAGAAATGCCAGAGGGTGCGCAGAATGGTGAATAACAAAAACCCACACTTGTTTTTTATTCATTTTATGTTTATTTAATTTTTGTACATTTTTTTGAGAAATGTGAATGACTTCGATGGAATTTGCTGGTGAATCGAAAGGGTTACCGTTGACTTAGCCCTAAGGCATGTCGATCGACCCCTATACACATCAACCCAACTTGGGTCGGTGTAAACCAAGGTTATATTTGACAAGTGTATGGAATTATGATGAGAAAAATGATGTTTTCTTGTTGTTTGGGTGATCGTAGGCCACAAACACCTTGTATTTGAGAGATCAAGTCCCTTCACTATATGAGCAGATCATAGGGGATGTGACCAATGTTGAGTGGGATCACTTAGTGACCATTGAATTAGGAGGATTCATACATTATCAAAGGATTCCATATGATGTGGAATTGATGATTACATTAGTGGGAGAGATGAGACATGCATGCATGCACTTTTTGGTTCAGCATGGGTGAGATGATGATCACCCTGGAGGATGTGCACTACATCATTAGATTGCTAATACAGGGTGATAAGATATTCATCATCACCTCTAATAGTAAATTGGTAGAATTAACACGGGTTGTTTGGATCTGATACACCACATATCACTTTCGCTTTAAGTACATTTTCTTACGAGATGAGATATGAGCGTAGGGTACCACGGAGTAGATTGATTTGTATGATGATGATAAAAATTTTGTGTTACACATTTCCTAACTCAGGGTGAGCCATATTCAAATGGACATTACCACGTGTTGTGGCAAATATAGTGGAACATCAGATAATGTTCTCATCCAGTACAACTATTATAGCCTAGGTTTATCATGAGATTGCCATTTATAGAGCCGGGAGGAGGGACAAATTAGATGTATGCCTCCTCTTACATTTCTAGGGCCTATGAACATATATTAGTTATCAGGCCACCACTGTGGGTCGTAGGGAACCACATCGAGTTGGATGTCAGTTTATTGAGATGGACAGCCGATAAGGAATTTGGAGACAGAGGGGATAGAGATGCTAAGTATTACAAGGATAGATTTGTAGAGATTGAGGGTGAGAAGATCAGATGGTGTCCCTAAAGATCTTTCCATGTGTGGTTGGGAGTAAATATCAAGCTATCCATCATGAGGAGGACTCATTGGGTAAAGGTCCGTAGAGACAGGATGATTAAGGAGTTTTAATTTCGTAGGGCCTGATGATAATTTGTTGTCATGTAGACGATTCCTGGGGAGCCTATCTCATATAGGTGAGAGGATATTGATAGGGAGATGTCGAGTCTCGATATGGCTGACCTTATGAAGGAGGCACAAAATCCATGGGAGGATGAAAATGATGTAGGAGTGGGAGTTGGAATTTCTGATGGGATGACCACAACATGGGTAGTACGAGTGAGTGGAGACAAGGGAGAGGAGGAGGATGAGATGGAGGTTTAGGCCAAGGTAGCAATTAGATGTGGTGGAGATGAAGATGGAGATCAATCTACGGAGATGGCACGACTATGTGTAGAGTTAGATCAAAATCAAGTGGAGAGGGACACATCAAGATAGGAGAGATATTTCATCATTTAGGAGAAGAACCAAGCCATCCAGGATAGGGATCAGTACCATCGTTAGTGTGAGGCATACAGGACCTGATTCAGAGACTTCGCCACCATATTTTCTAAGGATTTAGCAAGTGGTGTGCCAACAACATCATAAGAGGCATGACAGATGACACCTCTTCGTATAGTTTATATGAGCTTGTTTATAGCGGTGGCGGCATAGGCCAAATATTATGAGAGGATAGTGACACATAGGATGTTAATGGTTTTGAGGTATATGGAGTACCTAGAGACACGTTGAGATAGAGGAGGGAGTGTCAAACATTTAAGGAGCCCTATGAGTGTGACCCAACTGTTGCGAGAGGGAGGCCATGAGGGAGGTGATGATACTAAGGGGCTAGATGCAGTGACCATC
Source organism: Taxus chinensis (assembly GCA_019776745.2). Lineage (NCBI taxonomy): Eukaryota > Viridiplantae > Streptophyta > Pinopsida > Cupressales > Taxaceae > Taxus > Taxus chinensis. The sequence continues at coordinate 624,114,934 of CM034155.1, forward strand.
CCTAGGAGGGGATTGCTTGATATTATCATATGTACATTTTACTAATTTTGATTACATCTCTACCTTGAGAGAGGGCCCTTAGAGGCCAATGATGTTGTATTTGAGACACTTGATTTTGATATATATGATATATGATTTTTTGTGTTTTGGAATATGTTTCTTCTATGATGTTAATTTATGTTAATATTGATGTGGATGTGAGTGATGATATTAATGTGTTTGTCTTTAATTATTTGATGATGATGGTGAAAAGATATGTGATATATTAGATATGATTTACATGTTAGGGATGATGGATGTGATAGATGTGAATAGAAAGTAGATAAGATAGATTAATATATGTGATAATGAGATTGAATAGAAGATAAACCAATGATAAGCGACCTATACATATGAATGATGCTATGTCATATAAAAGAATGCACAAGGAAATGATGCCTCCAATCACTTTGGAGGTAAAAAAGAGGTGGATCCAAGTAACACAATGCAAATGAAACCATAACACCTGTTAACATATAACCAAAAATAGTTAGTCAAACCAAAAGGCCATGGAGGAAATATGGATGAAATGAAGCTCATAAACCTCACATCAACACAAAAAATGGGTTTAGGATGTAAATAGTATGTGGGAAGAGGGTTCTCCATAAGTGGGTTTCCCTAAGTCTATGCCCCCAACTCTGGGAAGGGCGAACAGATAAAACTAATCAATACGGGAAGTCTACTAAAAGAAAATTGATCAATGTGGGAAACTTTTTTAGGATGCTAATATAATAGAAGGTCAATCAAGGAGAGAATCCTTCACTACCATGATAAGAGAGAGTAACCATCCTTCTAGGGTATGGTATACTTTATACACATAGTTATAGATGGAAAGAACAATATACATGATAGCCATCCTTTGAGGGATAGGTCTATTTATTTTACTATTTTTTGTTTTTTTTGTTTTTTTGACATGAACAGATGTCCTTCGAGAGATTAGTACATTTTCTTGATAACTTTACTTTTGATGGGAGCATCTATGAATTGTGACTTTATACACGGGGAAGAAACTAGGAATAACTAGGTAGACTAAGTACGAGGGGATGATGAATGTATGAGTAACACCTTAAGACCCTTAGTGTGGTTTGAATAGGTAAATGGGAGGGGTGGATGGATGTAATGATCCTGCAGTTCTCACCAAAGAGGGAGAACCTATCCATAAGGAAAATGATTTGGAAAAAAATAGTGGTGCCCATATTTAAGGTCATGTTTAGGAAAGTGACGGTAGACCACATAATTTCAAATCATTACAATGATAGGTGGAAGACGCTAATGATGGAGGAATGATCTAAGGATATGATGAAGTACTCACCAGTAGGCATGATAACAATAGAATGATCGCAAGTGCAATGCATTAAGAGATTCCACTTTTAGTTTACCATCAAGGGAGACTAAATTATAGGATCTTCGACCCGTACATATGTGTGATAATGTAAGGTCCAATATAGTTCGGGGTAAAATTTCCATGTCAGATCTTTCTAGAGTGGTAAGATTATGATTTTCTTTAAGGACAAGGTCCCAAACATTAAAATCGCATTATTTGATGTGATTTTTTATGCACGCTTAATGCACTCTTGATAAACATGATGGCGCTCAAGAGAAAGGAGGTAATGATCGTATAAAATTTTTTATCTATGTTACATGTTACATGGTAAAGATCTGATGAAATAGAATCAACAAGTTTGATGCAAGGTAAATGTTATCTCTTGAAAGTGCACCTTGTAGAGAGATGGATGCAAGGTTTTCTTAGCTTGCAAAATTTGATCTCTCTCTTTTGTAGGTACAATGGATAACACCTCAGGTCTGTGTGTATACCTATTTTGAGGTGAGTCTCTGATATCAAGGTCTGGTTCCTTGTTGATGTATCCTAAATTGATTTTGGGGTTTTAAGGGGTAAAAGATGACTGTAAAATGATTAAAACTAAGGTGATACACCAAATTTGTATGAGGGATTTGACTGAGTATATGCACAAAATATGTGAAGGATTTTTGATGCATGAGCCAATAGTTCTTCTGTAGAATATTAAGGGAAAAACACTTGGAGGTACTGAGGGAGAATTATCACAACAATACTAATAAGATAACATGCACATTAAAATCATGCAAGAAAACTAAAATTTGTAGCAGGGTAAGATGATTGATCAGGGAATTTACATTCACAAGACTAATAGAAACATACACAAGACTACAAATAACTTGGAAAGGCAGAAATTCTTCACACTCAGAAGGAAAAACTGGCAAAAATTTGCTTTCAGTACTCCTATATCCAAAAAGTCCTCCGAAAGTTCTCCTTGTGCTTTGCAAAGGCACACAATATATAGCGAAAATAAAATTCACCCCTCTTCCTAAAAATATCCTAAGGCTTGTACTTGCCCATGCATTCTATTTTTATCCTTTATTTAATAATAGATAAAGGAATAAAAATAGAGCATGTAATTACAAATAGGCATTAATAGCCTTCGGTTACAACTAGTCAACTGCAGTCGACTATTTTAAGAAAAGATCTATTTTTAAGAAAAGCATGAGTGTATGATTTGCTAAAAATAAGCTTTTCTTGCTAAGGCAAGTCTTCTTATTTTGCATGCAGACACTTGTCTTTTTGCTGATCTATATTCTTGTGGAAAAATGCAAAAATTAACTCTTGTTCGTGGGTAAAAGAAATAATTATAATACCCACAAAAACATCAGCTGCAGGGACCACTTTGCACTTCACCTTATTTCGGCCATCTTTTGATTAATACATGCATGTTTCATTGGTCGACACTTTGTATTTTTTTGAAACATATACTATAATTCAAATTTTGAAAGTCAAAACTCAAAATGATAGCTTGGATGGACATGAAAAATCTTCTCCCTTTGCTTTTATGGGCCTTCGGGAAAAATTCTGGAAATTTTAAGTCTTTTGCAGACTTTCGGGATTTTTTGAAGTTTTAAGCCCTTTGCAGACCTCGCAGACCTTTTGTGGATTTTTTGCCCCTTTCGGATTTTCGAGCCTGCAGGAAACTTCTGAGACTTTAAGTCCTTTTGCATACTTTTAGGATTTTTTGAAGTTTTAAGTCCTTTGTGGACATGTGAACCTTTTGTGACTTTTTAGTCCTTTGAGGACTTTCGGGACTCCAGGAAACTTCTGAGACTTTTAAGTCCTTTGCAGACTTTCAGGCCTTTGGGGTAACTTGAAGCTTTAACCTTTTTGCGAAAAGTCTAAAAGTTTTAATGAAACCCCGCCACTCCACCAATGTTCTATAGAATATATTTTTGACTTCTCCCCATGGCTTTGACTTTCTCATCTCGGAGGCTCGGGCTTGCAGGAAATGTTTGGAACTTTTAACTTTTGCACTTTTAAAGTTTTAAAACTAAAGAGACTCCTTCTCTCCATTGTTCTACCATTGCATTGTTATGCCATGTGTATTCTATGGAATTTCGGGCCTGCGGTGGAAATTTTGACACTTTACATATTTGAAAATTGAATAAGTTGGTCTACAACCGCCATTTTGCTTGGAATACTTTTGCATTGATTCTTAATGATCCATTTGTGAGCATTGATCTCTGTACTTGTCAATTTTTTATCATTGATCTTCAAAAGCATGATTTAGGGTTTCTGACTTGTATTAATTAAATGCACTTTTTGGGCTCAAACCATAGTTTTCATTGTTTTGGAGATTGATCCTCAATCCCTTGATCTTTGTACTCAGTTGATTCTGATCGTTGATGTTTGATCATTGGTGACTTTTTATTGAAATTCTAATTGATTGCATTTTCAATGATTGATCTCGGTAGTCGAGCTAAACAAAATCTCAAGCCGTTGATCTTTAACTCATGGTTGATGAAGTTTCAAGCTAACTTACCACTCGATTTCTGCATGAGTATCTGGTCAATTTTCAACCCTAATGGTTTCCATTGTTTTCAATCTTCAGGTGAAGCCTTAGAAATCTTCCTTCTTGCTCGATGAGCTTTGGGTTTTGTGAGAACCTTTTTCTTGGCTATTTGTTATTTTGGCTTTAGTAAATCCTCAAATGCGTGTTACTTATATGGTAGGTTCTTTACTCTATCTAAGTTCGATTCATTTTGTTAGTTCATAATTGTTTGACCTTGAAGGATATTATCAAGCTCCCTACCATTCTCAGAGCTATGTGAGCTGCTATGGGTTTTTGACATTTTTACGTTTTCCTCATGCCGCCATTATTGAAGTTCTTTGAACTTTCAACATACTTTAATGCCAGTCATCCTTCTGGTTGAAGCCAAGCTTGTTTTTGCCAGCTGAATTTTGAACATAATCCTGTTGAATTCTAGTAAGTTTCTCTGAAATGTTGAGCATGGTAATCAATTTTTGTTCTTATCTCTCTTTTGGATTATTTTATATTCATTTCTTCCTTGCATTTAACTTGTGATATGCCATTTCAACCTTGACCATTCTGTGTTGTTGAATTACTTTTTCTCAAGTCCATGGTTGAATTGATTTAGTTATGAATGTTAGATGATCATGTTTCTTCTATAATTTTGAACTACTTAATGGTGTTCATTTGACTGGAGATCCGGAGAGCTGTAGTTATGCTCTTAGGATGTGGAACACTTGAAATCTTTTGAGTCTCTATTTATGTAATATCAGTTTGGTTTTTCCATCATATCTGATTTTGGAGTTTTGAAATTTCCTCTTTAATTTATTCTACCCATGTGAAGTATGATTGGTTTGGAAATTGAAGTTTCTAGATAGATGAAACTTGTTGCTTGGTTTTTTCATTTAGTTGGTAACTATATACCCATTTTCTTACTCAGATTTTGATAGCCCTTAAAAACTTACTGAAATTGACTTAGCAATGAATCTTTTAATTTTCTCTTGGATCTCATAACTCATAGAAGTTTATGCCTACTTTGCAGTTAGATATTCATCATACTGATATATCTAGTGAATTTCTATAACTTTATACTTGTGCCTAATAGCTATAATATGATGTGTTTTCTAAAAATTGAGTATCACAAAATGTATAAATTCCCTTTTGAAACTGATTTGTTGTTGGAAACTGAAAATGGTACACTGTTATTCAGATCATAGTTGGCTCTTCTATTTTATGTCATGTACTTATTTGTAATTTACATACAGTTGTAGAAGCATGTATTAGTTAAAAAAAACACGATGGAATTGTGTAAAGCTTTTATCCATTTTATATGGTGAATCCCTATCAAAATTTTACAAGAATTCTTTCTTCCTTAGCTATAATCTGAAACATGTACTTTACCTGCAAGTATCTTCTCTATTCTATACTATAACTTCTTGCGTTTACAAAAAATATCTGAGCTTGAGTTACATTAATCCTTCTTTACGAAATGTACTCATGGCTTGTCTTTTCTTATGCCATATTTGTAGGACATGATTTATTTCTTTTTGGTTGCAACCTGTATCTACACACTTTATGAAAATAGTTAGAAATAATTAGGCTTTTTGGCCTTTCTTGTGTCCATGTTTCTTATTCTTTTTTCTACTTATGCTTCCCAAGTGGGCTATGTAGTTTTATCTTCAAGCACTCCATATCTTATGTTGGTTAGAGATCCATATGCATGAATTAGGACAGTTTAGGAATATGGATTAACTTTGAGCTCTTTATTGATGTTTCTTTTCTTTTACTTTTCAGGTACCATGTTTTGAATTGTCGAGACAAAGATGACAGAAGATGGTAAGGAGATGCTTTGCACAACAAGGAATATACAAAGCCAACGATGGATTCACTAAATACTCCTTTACTTTGTATTTCATGCATGTGTACCTCTTACTTTAGTATATGTACTTAAATTTTCAGTCACATCCCACGGCTTGTGTTGGAAACATTTGACCTTATTTGTGAATAAAACATTGAATTCTGAAATTGAGTTGTGTATTCCCTTCTACATTCTAGCTTCTCTTTATGGATTATATAATGAACTAAACAACTTAGTAACATAATTGAATGTCTTAATCATGAAGGAAAGAAACATTGATGAGAACTTGTAATGTTCAGTAATGAACCTTGATTTTTTGATATTTGCATTTATGTTTGCTTCTTCAAAACTCAACACTACACCTACTCTTTAATTTATCGTCTTAATCAAGACAACACATTTTTCATTTGGGGCTTTGTGTTCTTTTACTGAAGATGGCATGAAATTGCAAACTATGTGATCTGTTATGTTTTGTGACAACACACATAACTACAAATTTCATTTAATCTTATAACTAATTTAGCAGTAACTAATAACATCAGAGCTTCTTTAGCTTAGGTATACTTCACCCATGAATTTCATCATAACGAACGAAGTTTCAAGTTGCCAATTTTTACACAAGTGCAAAAATTGTAAACATTTCTGGCGATCCTATGGGGAAAGCTTCCTAGTACTTTAAAGACTAGTGCCTTGCTCTTGTCCATTGGGCATGGAGTCCAAAGCATATAACCAAAATATTCCTTTTTGAAAGGTCCAACCCTTCCAAAATGGAACTAAAATTGGGAAAGGATTTGGTAAACCAGATCACATGCACGAATGCACTTATTGAATTGAAAAATGATGCAATGTGCAGAAACTACACTTATTGAAGGGAAATCCTACTCTAACAATCACTGTAATATTTTCAATAACAATGTTTGAGAAACATACCATTCACAGGAATGGGAAGTTCCTCTCCATTCAGCTTCGAAAGCTTAAAATCATTGTGTTCCTTGCAAGTTGAAATCATGTAGGGACCACTCCAAGAGTGTATCAAACTTTGAGTGTCTTCTTGGCTTTGCATGATCAGCATCCCACTTTAACACAATATCTCCTTCATTAAAGACTCTAAATTTAGCTTTCTTGTCAAAAGTCTTCTTCATTTGTTTCTGATTCTTTTCCATATTCAAATGAGCTTGATATCTTAGCTCTTGTAATTCCATTAACTCTGCATAATGAAAAAGTAATGGTTCATTCTCAAGTAACTCCATTTGATGTAGTAAATCCAATGCAGGTAACTCAACTAAAATAGGCATTCTTGCTTCTTTTCCGTACACAAGTTTGTATGGTGAATTGCCAACTGATGTTTTAGGAGTCACTCTGTCATCCCAAAGTGTTGAATTCAACATTAGATGCCAAGATCTTTGATTATCTTTAAGTGTTCTTCTAATGATCCTTAACAGATTCTTGTTAGTATTTTCAGCTAAGCCATTACCTTGTGGGTAATAATTAGATGAAGAACTTAAATATATTCCATGGTTGACAGCCCAATCTGTTATCTTTACACCAAGAAAAGCTAAAGTAATTATCTGATATGATAGTTGCTAGAACACCAAATCTATAAACTATACCTTCATAAAAGGATAGTATCGAAGTTTCATTAGCATCCTTTAAGGCTATTACTTCAGTCCATCTTGTGAAGTAATCTGTAGCAGTTAAGATCCAATTATGTCCTTATGATGAAGGCGGGTTTATCATGTCGATAAAGTCAAGACCCCACTACATAAAAGGGCTGATCAACTGAAATAGGTTGTAAAGGTATGAAGCTAAATGTTCTTTACCGATAAAGAAAGACACATTTTTTACACTTTCTAATCCATTCAAAACAGTCTTTGAATATGTTAGGAAAATAGTAACCAACTTTCATAATATTTAAGGCTATGGTACATGCTAAGAAGTGACCTCTTGTAGGTCCTTCATGGAATTCTGATAATATTTTCTGAATTTTATCATAGTCAACACACTGCAGCAAGATTCCATTTATATCTCTTTTGAACAATACATTATCAATGAAGATATAAGGTACAACTTGTAATCTGAAATACCTTTGTTTATTCTTGTCCATACCTTCCGGATAGGTGCCATGTTGTAGATAATTAACCAAATCCGTCATCCATCTTGATTCCTAGATCTCGTGAGTGAGCTCAGGTTGTGTATTTCCTGGTTGAACCATGATTTCATGATTGTTGATACATTATTTTAGCATGCTATTTTGAATCATATGGTTCTGTAACTTGTTGTTTTTCCATATCATCAATTAGAAATTCACATAAACCTTTCACTCAAACTGTCTTAGCACCCTAAATATCAACATCATACTCCATGACCTTTGTTATCTAGTTTGATCTTTTCTCATTCAACTCCTTATTTAGTAAGAATGCTTTCACACTTGGATGAGAAACAAGAACATGGATTTTATTGTTCGAAAGCATATACTTGAAATTATTTAGTCCTCTAACTACTAAAATTACTTTATTTTTCAAGGAATGTGTACCTTGTTTTGTAATCATGCAAACTCTGTCCAAAGAAAGCAATAGGCTGCTCAATATTTTCATCATTGACTTGAGTCAATATAGCTGAGATTGTTTCATCTCCTGTAAGTGCATACATTATAAAATCTTTATCGAAATTTGGATTTGCAAGAGTAGGAGCTTAAGAGATAGCTTCTTTGATTGATTCAAATCCTTCTCTCCCTTCACTGGTCTAAGAGAAAGTTTCTTCTTTCTTTAGCATAGTTGTGAGTGGTTTAACTAATGCTGCAAAATATGGAACAAATATTCTAACAAAGTTGATTTTTCCTAGAAAACTTTGTAATGCCTTCTTATGATGGGGCAATGATAGCTGTGATATGGCTTCAATCCTGAAAGGATCAATTGCTAAAATTTTCTTAGAAACAATATGACCAAGTAGCTTACCTTGATGTACTGAAAAGATAGAATTTAGTGGATTCAAAGATATTCCAAATTGCCTGCACAACTGAAAATTTTTCCTTAAATGCATTAGATGTTCTTCAAAATCTTTTGAAAATATAGTAACATCATCTAAATAAACAAGGATTGCATTTATTTAATAATCTGCAAAAAGCCATGTCCATTGCATGTTGAAACATTGCACCAGCATTTGAAAGACCAAAAGACATCCTTTTGTAAGCATAAGTACCCCACTTAGGTGGTAATTTTTTTTTTATATCTATCTTCTTCCTGAGACTAAAATCTGATTATATCCACTGTAACCATCTAGAAGAGATAGTCTATCTGAACCTGAGACTATTCTTTAAATCTGATCCATATTTGGGAGTGGGTAATGATCTTTTAATGAAGCCTTATTAAGATCTTTGAAATCTACACATAGTCTGATTTCACCATTCTTCTTCCTAAAAAGAACAAGATTGGCTACCCAACTTGAATGCTTAACTGGAAAGATAATACCTGATTCAATCAACTTAGATAATTCTTTCCTCATCAGAGGTTCTATTTTGGGATTTACAGGCCTCTGTTTCTATCTAACAGGTTTAGAATTTGGTTGCACAACTCAATCGTATGTTGTGCTAAACTAGGATCAAATCCTTTCAGGTCTTGATATTTCTAAGTGAAAACATCCTTAAATTCTTTGCAAAGATTAATAAATGACTATTTTTTAGTTAAGGAACATACCTTTCCAAGAAATAGCTTTTTCCCTTCATCAATCTGAGATCTCTTCGTAATTATCAGCGTGGGTTGACATTTTATTCTTAACCTTTCTTAATTAATCATCAGTGCTGAAGATGTCTTCCAATGTGACAAGACCTCGAGGAAATTTATTTGTCTTTAGCTGAAAATCTGATCACCATATAAATGTTGTAATTTATCCTGATTAATTGCAGAAAAACTCATCTTCTTGCTATAAGAACCTGCAGATTTGATCATCACTTTCAAAAACTTGCCAATTTGAATCATTATCAGGTATTGAGGGCCTGACAATTAACTTTATATGAGGCTGGATCTTGTCTATTTTCAACCTGTTCCAGCACTTCAAAACTAGCCCCAACTGTTGCAAGTCTGTCTGCATGCTTGTTTTCAGCTCTAGGAATAGACTGAATGTTAATAGCATCAAAATATTCCATTAAGTCTAAAACTCTATGTCTGTAAGACTTCATTAATGGATTCTCACAAACATTGAAATTTCTTATTTGATTGATAACCAACTAAGAGTCACCAAAAATATATAGCATTTTGATACCTCTCTTTCTAGCCCAAAGTAGGCCATGAATTAATGCTTCGTATTCAGCTACATTACAAGTACATGAAAATTGGAGACTCAAAGTTGAGAAATACCTTTCATTCATTGGGGAAGTGAGCATTAGACTTACTCCCTGTCCCTTCTTGTTCTTAGCTCCATCAAAATGAAGCTTCGAAATCCCTTCTGATGAATCTTTTGTTTTGTACAAAAAGGGAAGTGGTGTATTTTCTTCATGCATACAATACACACCAAACAAGTGTTCTTCAACTTCCTTAAAAGGATCATGAGCATGTTCTTCAACTTTATTTTCATCCATAAACATGTTAGAAACACCATATAATGCTGAAACATGAGCTACCTCATAAAAATCATATTGATCTAGCGAAAAATAATTAGCCACTGCATTTGAAGAGTTAGGCTTAATGTGAATTTTGGTAAATGGATTTGAATTGATAGTAACTTTGGTACTGTAACAAGTAGTGAAAAATAAGGACCAATCTTAAGAGAGATAACCTCCTATTTTTGTTATGAAGTCTCTAGATAAGCATAAGGCAAAGCATGGAGGTAAATCCAGAATAGTAACATCTTATAGAACAGAAACATTTGGGCAAACATGTAACATTACTTCTAAATTTTTTATTATAACAACTATATTAGTTGCATTTCCATCAAGCTGTAAGACACTCCTTTCTGTAGGCTAGATACTATAAACCCATTTTTTTTTCAATCACTTTTGGCATAAATTTGCTACTTGCAACACTTTCCACCATGCAATTATGAACTAGATGTTCTCCAATAATCAGTGATAAATAAAATGGTGGTGGTTTCTTGATGTCATGAGTCATTCTGAACCTTCTAAACCATCCAATTAACTTCTTTAATGCAGTCTTATTCAAATGTACCAAGGACCATGCCTGTCTTCTGAACTTACTTTTCTATTTTATTTAAAGAAATCTGCAGCTTAGCTAGTTTATGAGAAATTAAATCTTGTTGTCCTGGAATACTTAGAGCATCCCACATTGAGATATTAACATTATTTTTTTTCATTACATTAACAATGTTGAAAGAAGCAATTATTTTAGAGACATGGATTCAACTATCTTAGAGTAGGCCTTAGAGAAAACTGATTTTGCTTCTAGCTACCTTAAATATCTAATGTATAAATAGTCTTCTTGGATCAGGCCGTAGCTATTTTTGATGGCCTTTATCTAGAAACTGAGGAACAACAGGTTTGTTGGTTGACTTTTGAATTATAGATGTTGTCTTATTAGTGATAGTAGACAGGATACGTTTATTTTGTTGTTTCTGACTTTCAACAGCTTTCCCTTAAGCCCTAGTAGTGACTGCAATGAAATCCTTCTCATTAAAAAAAACTAATTTTTTTTCAGGTGCTTTATGGAAATGAGTTCCTTGTTGCCCACCCTCCATCTGAGGCATGAACAATGTTCCAAATTGAGGTTGTGAAACAAGATTCAGATTCAGAAAATCATTTAAGAAATTTACAGCTGTATGAGTTTGATTATAAGGTTGACACCAATCTTCTATAGCCATATTAACTGGGACTAAATTTTTAGAGGAACTAGGAGCCTTTGGGTCAAACTACCTTTGCTGGTAAGGCTGCCTATAATTTTGATTCTGTTGATTTTGCTGATAAGGAGCCTAATAGGGTCTTCTAGGTAATGTAATTTTGTTCTCAATCAAAGTAAATTTATTTCCCCTAGTTTGTAAATCCTTAAATACATATTTTTATGGAGCTACAACAGTAGGTTCTATGATTGTAATAGACTGAGGAATACATGCTAAACGTGCTGAAAATGGCATTGAAGGCCTTGGTGCTAATTTTCCAGCTTGAATAAGACTATTTTAGCTTAGATAACAATATCATAGGTTGTTGGGAGTGTCTCTCCCCCCATTAACTAAAACATATTTGATATATCACTGTTCAATTTCCTAAGATAATAAAGGAAAGCATGATCATCTTGAGGCTTGACACTTCTTGGAATTCTTTCCTAGGTTCTAGAAAAATGGATATTGAAATTGGACATAAACTCAATGGGAGCTCTTTGAATAGTAGACAACTATTCAATGAGAGATAAATGATCTAAATTACCATGGAACTATTTGAGAAAATTTTCACGTAAGTTATCCCAAGTTCTTATGCTTCCAATTTCTAGGTTTCTATACCATTGCAAGACCTACCCTTCAAAAGATGTAGCTAAAATTCTTAAAGCTACGTCTTCATGAGTGATACTATGCATTACACATAGGGCTGCAACATCTTTGATATGTTCAGCAGGTGTAACTTGATTTTCACCCGTTAATGATGGCAAACTTTTCATGGAAGCATTAGGAATGTCATGATAGACTGTGATTACTAATGGACTACAATTAGTAAAGGTCACAAAATTCCATGGTGGCTGAATAGCCATTTGAAAAACTGGGATGTTAATAGAAAAATTGATATGTGTTGAAGGAATATCAGGAGGATCGTTATCAAAACAAGGTCTATTATAAGGGAAAGTATTACCAACTCTTCTCCTTCTAGTAGAATTCAAGGATAAAGAAACAAACTTAGGAGGAATTCCTCTTACCAATGATCTTGTACTCACTTTAGGCATGCAACATGTTCCAATTCTAGTCTGAAATCATCTTCGTGGAGTCACCAAAATATCTTCAAATATTTAAAATAAATTGTTGCAACTTGCTTCAGAAAATGACTTTGTAACTGCTATAAATCTCCTATAGATCTGCTATAGAACTTATAACTTGCATGCAAATATGATTTGTGGTCCCACCAAGTATGCCAAAAACTATTATCTCTTAAATGTGCACCCTGTAGAGAGATGGGTGTAGGTTTTCTAAGCTTGCAAAATTTGATCTCTCTCTTTTGTAGATAGAATCGAAACACCTCAGGTCTATGGGTATACATATTTTGAGGTGAGTTTCTAGGATTAAAAGGTCGGTTCCTTATTGGTGTATCCTAAACTGATTTCTAGGGTTTTAAGGGGAAAATATGACTATAAAGAAATTAAAACTAAGGTGATATACCAAATTTTTATGAGGGAATTGACTAAGTATATGCAGAATTGATATGTGAAAGATTCTTGATGCATGAGCCAACAATGTTCTACAAAATTTAAGGGCAAACACTGATAAGTTAACATGCACATTAAAATCATGCAGAAAATACTAAATTTTATAGTAGGGTAAGATGATTGATCAGGGAATTTGCATTCACAAGACTAATAGAAACATACACAAGACTGCAAATAATTGGAAAGGCTGAAATTCTTCACATTCAGAAGGAAAAATTGGTAAAAATTGCTTTAGTACTCCTATATCGAAAAATTCCTCCCGAAGTTCTTCTTGTGCTTTGCGAAGGCACACAATATATAGAAAAAATAAAATTCCCCCTCTTCCTAAAAATATCCTAATATTTGTACTCGCCCATGCATTCTATTTTAATCCTTTATTTAATAATAGATAAATGAAGAAAAATAGAGCATGCAATTACAAATAGGCATTAATAGCCTTCGGTTACAACTAGTCAACTACAGTCAACTCATCTATTTTAAGAAAATCATGTCTGTTTTTAAGAAAAACATGAGTGGATGATTTGATAAAAATAATGCAGACTCTGATTGCTGAGAAAGTTTTCTTCTGGGTAAAAGAAATAATTAGAATACCCACAAAAACATCAGTTACGGGGTCTTTTTGTTGATCTTATTTCGGCCATCTTTTGATTAATACATGCATGTTTCATTGGTTGGTAGTTTGTATTTTCTTGAAACATATACTATAATTAGAATTTTTAAAGTCAAAACTCGAAATGATAGCTTGAATGGCACAAAAAATCTTCTCCCTTTGATTTTACGGGCCTTCGAGAAAAATTTCTGGAAATTTTAAGCCTTTTTTGGACTTTTGGGATTTTTTAAATTTTTAAGCCCTTTGCGGACCTGCGCACCTTTTGTGGATTTTTTTGCCCCTTTCAGATTTTTGAGGCTTGTCAACAACTTCTGATATTTTAAAGTCCTTTTATGGAATTTTGGGTTTTCAAGTTTTAAGCCCTTTCAGACCTGCAGACCGTTTGTGACATTTTAAAATCCTTTGTGGACTTTTGGGACTGCGGGCAACATTTGAGACATTTAAGTCCTTTGCAGGGGAACTTTTGGGCCTTTGGGGTAACTTGGAAGCTTTAACCACATTTACGAATAAGCCTCAAATTTTAACAAAACCCTATTGTTCTGCCAATGTTCTATAGAATTGATTTTTGACCTTCTCCTAGTGGCTTTGACTTTCTCATCGCGGAGGCTCGGGCTTACGGGAAATGTTTGGAACTTTTAACTTTTCCACTTTAAAATTTTTAAAACTAAAGAGACTCCGTAATGTCCATTGCTCTACCATTGCATTGTTATGCCACATGTACTCTGTGGACTTTCAGGCCTGCGAAGAAAATTTTGACACTTTATAAAATTTGAAAATTCAATAAGTAGGTCAATCGACTGCCATTCTACTTGGACTACTTTTGCATTGATCTTGATGATCAATTTATGAGTGTTGATCTCTTTACTTGTCAATTATTTTTTATGACTTTGATCTTAAAGCACTGATTTAGGTTTCTGAACCGTTGTATTAATTCAAGAACTTGGAGTTCCATCCTCATCCATTCGACCTCTGTACCTTTTGATTTATGCCGTCGATCCTTGATGTATTAACTTAGAGTGAGTTAGGTTACATTGGATCATTGATGAGTAAAACACTTGAAACTCTAATTTTCACATTTTCATTATTGAGGTCTAGTCGAGGCTAAACGAAGGCTGTTTTTTTTTAATGAAAACCATTGAGGAAGGTTTCAAGCTCTATTACTTGGCTTTCTTCATGAGATCTGGTTGAATTTAACCAGTTGTAATTGTCTTCGAGCTTTATGATTTCACTTCTGCATTCTTCAGAGCTATATGACAATTCTGGGTTTTTTAGATTTCTACCATTTTCCTTGGCTTTACAAATCATTGCATGTTATTTGAGTTGAATGTGAAAATCTTGTTGAAGTCTTAGATTCTTGATCTTTGAGAAAGTTTGTGCTCAAAATTATAGCTCCCTAAGTCTTCAAAGTTATGGTGAAATTTGAAGGCATTATGAAAGATGTACCCATTTCTCGAGATCTAAGTGCTATGAATTGATTATTGTGAATAATTGTGGAGTTCATGTCACCTGTTGGGTTCCTTGATTTTTGTTACATATTATAATGCCAGTCAATTTGTCTTTTGAAGCTTGGCATAGCCCTGATTGTTGAACCTATATCCTTTTGCTTTAAGTTTCCTCTTGTTCTTTTATGAAGCCATTTGAGATTTCTTCATGGGTTTTTGGTTATTTGTTACTAGGGGAACTAAAATATGTCATTTCTTTGACATTCTATGTTGTCGAAATTACTTTCTCAGTTCAAAATAATTTCTGGTCATGAATTGATTTGTTCTGACATTTTAGCTGATCAGGATCCTCTAGTGTGTTGGATACTACTTAATGGTGTTCATTAAAGAATGGAGAGCCTTCGATCTTTAGTTATGCATGCTTAGCCTTTGGAAATTATTATTTGAATCTTTTGAGTCATCATTTCTGAGTATAGAGTGAAATTTTTTCCTTATTGACCTCTATTTTGGAGATTTTTGACACTGATTTCCTTCAGTTTGCATTTCATGTGACCCCTTGGTTCGACCTCGATCATTTCAAGTTGAAATTGTTTCTGAGTTTGGTTTCTTTAGTTCTTAACTAGATGACCCTGTTTATTACTCAATTTTGATATCCCTTAATGGGTTCTTTGACATAGCCTGTAAATTGTAATTTTCTCTTGGATTTTACTTGAAACTTATGACTTTGGTAATATCATCATCATAGTTGATATATGTAGTGAAATTTATTCTTTGATTGATTGTACCCATGGAAGCCTTATGATTGTTTTCCCTGAAACTGAAGTATCCTCCATGTATAGATTCAATTTTATGCTTGGTTTTTATCATTTAATTGGTACTATATACACTTTGATATTTAGATCTTGAGCTTGTAATTGCTTACTGAAATTTTGAGTCATGTATCTTTTCAACCAATGTAACCTCATAACTTGTAGAAGTTTACTATCTAGTTTGCAGTTAGAGTTCTATATGATTATCTAATTGAAGTTTATTACTTTTACTAGTTCCTGATAGCTGTCAATAATGTGTTTTCAAAATTCTTTCTTCCTTAGCTACAATCTGGAACATGTACTTTGCCTGCAATTATCTTCTCTATTCTATATTGTAACTTCTTCCATTTGCAGAAAATATCTGAGTTTGAGTTACATTAATCCTTCTTTTCGGCATGTACTCATGGCTAATCTTGTCTTATGTCATCTTTATAGGACATGATTTATTTCTTCTTGGCTGCAACCTGTATCTGCACACTTTAAGAAAATAGTTAGAAATAATTAGGATTTTTGGCCTCTCTTGTGTCCATGTTTCTTATTATTTTTTCTATTTCTACAACCTAAGTGGGATATGCAGTTTGATCTTTAGGCACTCCATACCTTCTATTGTTTAGAGATCCATATACATGAATTAGGATAGTTTAGGAATATGGATTAACCCTAAGCTCTTTATTGATGATTCATTTCTTTTACTTTTCAGGTACCATGCTTTGAATTATGGAGACAAAGATGAAAGAAGCTGGGAAGTATATGCTTTTGCACAAAAAGAATACAACAAGGCAATGATGGGTTCACTCATACTCCTTTGCTTTCTATTTCATGCATGTTTACCTCTTACTTCAGTAGATGTACTTTACTTTTTAGTCACATCCCATGGCTTGTGTGGGAAACATTTGACCTTCCTTGTGAATAAAACATTGAATTCTGAAATTGAGTTGTGTATTTCATTCTGCATTTCTAGCTCTCTGTATGGATTGTATAGATGAACTAAACAAGTCAGTCACATAATTGAATGTCTTAATCATGAAGGAAATAAACATTTATGAGAACTTGTAGCATTCAGTAATGAACCCTGATTTTCTGATATCTGTATTTCTGTTTACTGCTTCAAAACTCAGCACTTCACCTACTCTGTAATTTGTCATCTTCATCAAGACAACATAGTTGTCCTTTAGGGCTTTGTGTTCTTTTACTGAAGATGACATGAAATTACAACCTATGTGATCTGTTATGTTTCATGATAGCACACATAACTTTAGATTTCATTTAATCTTATAACTAATTCATCAGTAACAAATAACATTAGAACTTCCTTAGCTTAGGTATACTTTGAAAGGAACAATAATCAGATCGTGCCAAGCCAAGAACATAGATGCTAATCAAACATCACGATCAATAAGATGAAAGAAATTCACCAAAATAACTTTACATAAACCTTTGCAAACAAATGAGCAACAATATCATATATTATTATGGAACTCAATGCAATACATTGAGAATGGGCCTTGCTTAAATAGGCAAGGAATAACAATCTAAGAACCAGTCAAGGTCGTAGATCAAGCCATAAATCAAGGAAATAACTAGTCATCAAAGAACTAGTCAAGACCATAGATTTAGGAGAGAACTAGACATCAAGGATCTAGTCAATACCATAGATCAAGGAAAGAACTAGTCAATACCATAGATCAAGGAAATAACTATACCTAACAACTAGATAATATCTCCTAATATCTAAATAAATAAAAGAAATATCCACACACATAAGTGGGTGAGGATAAATACAATAAAGGTAAATAAAGTACCTAGGTGAACATGAGCTAAGGTAAATACCTACTCTAACACCCCCCCTCAAGTGAAGCTAGGGACCAAAATAGAAGTGGCATGTCCACAGAATGAGTCCTAGGCAACTAGGCCTGATGAGGTACTCATGTACAATAACTGGAAAAAAGGGACACCGCAAGGTACCCAAAACCAGTAACAACAAAGTAAAAAGAGTAAAGATCCGCTCCAAGGCATCCCAAGAAGCTCGACTCAAAAAACTCATACAATGCTGAAGAAGTTTGGTGTGCACTATGGTCTGAATCCACTGCTGGATCACAAAACTCAAAAACAACTGACAGTGGGCTCCACCAGAATAGCTCCATACAAGGAGATTGTCAACGGAGTGATGTTGAAAGTGCAAAAAAAGAAACACCAAACATAATTCGATCAACTGCTGCAAATAGGCGTGCCACGATCCAAGAACAATAACCAAAGCAACAAGGCAAGGACACAAACTCCAGAGTGTCACGATCTAAGAAAATCCAAGGTAACAAGGCAAGGACATAAAACCCGAAGAAGCGGGATCAACACCACACCCTCCCATACTGCTGAATGGGTGGAGTGACGCTACAAATCTGTATGAGTTGTCAAAACAACTACTCGAACACTGACAAACTAACACTAGAATGCACCAGAATAGATCCCCCATAAGAGATACTGTCAACATGCCAAAAGTGTCGAAAATACAGATACAAAATCTCTCAACAAACAAGAGAGATACACTACACCTGCTAAAGAAAAATGCTCAAAACAAGAAGCATCACAATGCAGAAGGTATAGAAAGTGGAGCAAGAGGCCGAATGGTGGAGGATCCACGCCTGTAGAGTCCTCTCAACGAATGCCTATGTCTTCTCCATGAGTGATCAGATATCCACCCCAAATCAACACGGATGGATGAAGAAGATGCCTGCATATGACTTGGTGTAAAATGCACAATGGGTGCATGCAAAAGAACATCAGAATGTGTGTCAGGTTGATCATGTCTGACAACTGAAATCTCAGGTTTCTCAATCCTGAGTGAAGGTGCAGAACTCATGTGTTGCTCATGATCCTCAGAAAGAGTCAAGCGAACAAAAAAAGGAGCTCTGTCAATGTGTGATCCCAATGAAGTATCTGATCGAAAACCAATGTCATGACAAGAATTCCACTTAACATGTGGAATAGAGGAAACAATACCCTGTGAATGTCTGCCAATGACTCCTCTAGTGAGACCCATAGAACGGAGCATGCGAGAACTGAATGCAGTAGTATGCTTCTCAAAAAATCCATACAGCTGAGCAGAAGTAGGATACACAACATGTGGTATTGTAATAGGCAAAGATGTGGAAGAGCATGTAGTAACAAGCCTCACAAGTTTAGAAGCATCAAAAGCAGGTTTAGGCTCAAAGACTGGCAGATCAATGTCAGTGGGTACAAGAGCAACAACTGCAAGTGGACTAGGAGCATGGATATGGTTGTCCATAGTATGATGGTGATGTTGTAGGCTAGCAAGTTTGTTCTGCAGGGAGTGTATTATTGTATCCTTATCGTGAATGAGTGATTGTAGAAGAGAATTTCACTTCTTGAGCGATCTATTTTCTTCCACAAATTTTACAATATCCTCTTGAAGTCTACATACTTCAGAGAAAAGCATATCATTCTCAGAATCCATAATAGGTACAAACTGTAACTCCCAAAAATTTAGGACGTCGGGCTCAGCTGAAATTGCATCCACAATTGATTAAACACTCCTCCATATTTGGCACTTTATAATTATAGTGCAAGTCTTTCAATAAATAACTCCAATGGAAAGAGCACGAAAAAACAAGCACTTTTACAAAAAACGGCACTCAAAACCGAGTTACCGATCAAAAGTTATAAGCTTTATAATATTTTGCTTTGTTATTTATTTTAGGTGCCACTAAAACAAAGAAAAATGTTGTTGCCTTCACCACACAAATAAAATTAAAGGGGGATGAAATTAAGCACCTACTAGTAGGAATCACAAGTTTTAAGCCCTCATATGACCATACCATATGACCAAGGGCTAAGGATTTTAATGGGTGCTTGCACAAATTACTATTTCGGGGTGTGCCGCGTGTTTTTGAGAAAGTCACATCCAACTGCCGCTTCTAGTAAAAATTACTATTTCTGGACTGTGTTGACAGTGACCTTCAAAAACGTGTACAACATCCGTGGACCCCTGCCAAAAGAGGAAAGATCCAAAAATCTTCCTGCGCGTAAACTGAGACAAATATGCCGTAACAGAAAATTGCTCTGTGCAAATCTCAGAAAATCCAACAGACCCAAAAAAAATTCTATGATTTCTCTTCTGGTGGGCACAAATCCCGAGGCACAGCAATGTGCTTCTAGACGGATGTCAACAACAATCTCTAGCTCTGATACCATGAAAGGAACGATAACCAGATCGTGTCAAGCCAAGAACACAGATGCTAATCAAACATCATGATCAATAAGATGAAAGCAATTCGTCAGAATGACTTTACATAAACCTTTGCAAACAAATGAGCAACAATCTCATATATTATTATGGAACTCAATGCAATACATTGAGAATGGGCCTTGCTTAAATAGGCAAGGAATAACAATCTAAGAACCAGTCAAGGTCATAGATCAAGCCATAAATCAAGGAAATAACTAGTCATCAAAGAACTAGTCAAGACCATAGATTTAGGAGAGAAATAGACATCAAGGATCTAGTCAATACCATAGATCAAGGAAAGAACTAGTCAATGCCATAGATCAAGGAAAGAACTATACCTAACAACTAGATAATATCTCCTAATATCTAAATAAATAAAAAGAAATATCCACACACATAAGTGGGTGAGGATAAATACAATAAAGGTAAATAAATTACCTAGGTGAACATGAGCTAGGGTAAATACCTACTCTAACATATTTCACCCATGACTTTCATCGTAATGATGAAGTTTCAAGTTGCCCATTTTTGCACAAGTGCAAAAGTTTTCAACAGTAAATATTGAGATGGTTTATGATGATGATGAATGAAAAAGGAAACCTTAGATTATTCTGTTTTCATGGGATAAGAGATGTAAAAGAATCCATTGCATCATTGAAACGATTGGATGATCTACGAATGACCTAAATAGTGTAAGAATTGAAGGCCTGGAGAAGGAGAAGCATAATGTATCGATACTTTTGAAGAGTGTCATTTTTACATTGATACTCACCTCTTACTTGTTTGATGATAAGTTTAGAATCCCCATATATCTCAAGGATTTGAACACCTAAGAAGTCAATGGTTTTGAGACCTAAGATAACGGATTCATGCTTTACCATATTGTTTTTATACTCAAAATCAAGGTTTTCAGTGATAGGAATGGGAGTATCATAAGGAGGAATGATAATGACGTCAGTGCCTCTGCCTTACTGAAATTTAGACCCATCAAAGAAGAGGGCTATCTTAAGAGTACCATAATTATGATGAAATAGATTGATAGTTTTGTCTGGAAACTAATCATGAGGGAGATGGGAACTAGGCAAAGGGGCTTCAGCTAATTGATCTAGGATAACTTAGACCTTGATAGAATTTTACGATATAAACTCAAGGTCAAATCTGGTCATGAGAATGACCCACTTAGTGATGAAATCATTATGATGTGGCTTAGAATGCATTGTTTTAAGAATATGGAAGCCAATGACAACATAAGTCTTATGATTGAGAAGATAATGTTGAATATTAGAGGTGGCAAAGAAGAGATTGCAACACAACTTCTCAGCTTTAGTGTAGCGAGTCTCACATTCATGAAGGGTGTAAATGATATAATAAACAACCTTCTCATGAACATGGTTTTCACGATGTGCTAACACGGCCCCTAAAGCATGATTAGTAGCAAAGACATATATATAAAAGGGATCCCCCTCGCATGGGGACAAGAGATACTACTCAAGATCATCAAAGGCCTTTTCGTAGTTGTCATCCCAATTAAATTATGTGTCTTTACAAAGAAGATTATGGAAGGGTTGGTAATGATCTGAAAGTTACGAGATTAAGCAAAGAATTTATTGAAGTCTCCCTCAGAGACCATGAAGTTTCTTATGATTAGAAGGAGGAGGCATCTCAATGATAACCTTAACCTTGGTAGGGTTGAATTCAATACCCCTGACAGATACGATAAAGTGGAGGAGTTTTCTATTTAGCACTCCAAATACGCACTTAGTTGGATTGAGGTGGAGGAATAAATGAATAAGACACTAAAAAAGAACCTCATGAATGGTGAGATGATTGTGTTGATGTTTAGATTTACCCAAGAGATCATCGACATAGTCCTCAATTTTCTTATGGATGAGATTGTGTAAAATATAGGTCATGACCCTCTGATAAGTTTCTCCGGTGTTTTTCAAAACAAAGGGCATGACGTGATAACAAAAGGTCCCTGAAGGGATGATGATGGAGGTATTATGTTGGTCTTCTAGTGTGATAAGAATCTTATTATAATCAGAGAAACCATCCATAAGAGAAATCATCTCATGACCTGTAGTGAGATCCACAAGTTGATCAATGTTGGGAAGGGGAAAGTCATCTTTAGGGAAAGTAAGGTTGAGATCTTCAAAATCGATGCATATGCGAAGCTTTCCAGATGTTTTAGTAATGGGGAAGATATTAGAAACCCATTAGGGATAGTCAAAGTGGATGATTAAATTAATTGAAAGAAGATGTTGTAACTCCTCTTTGAAAAGGAGGGAAACCCGAGGATGCATGCGACGAAGCTTTTGTTTTACCATTATAACATTTGGGAAGGTGATGATATTATGAATGATGATAGATGGATCGAGGCCTGGCATGTCAAAATATGACCATGTGAAATATTGACTATGATGAGAAAGGAAACACGGTGAAGGATTTGAGCTCTTGTGGGTCAAGGGATTGACCTACTTTTAGAATGTGGTGCTCCTGATGAGTCCCTATATTTATATCGATGGTGGCTTCGTTAAGAAGCATGGGTGAATTGGATGGAAATATGTTATTAAGATAAAAATATTATTCCTCTACGTAGGAAACAATAGGGTGGTCATCATCGCAATCGGGAACATTGATAATAGGAGAGTATTCTTCTATAATTTCAGGGTGACAAAGAGGAAGGGACCTTGTCTTATTTACACACTGGTAAGTGACCGATCTCAAGGTGAAGGTGGAGAATAAAAAAAGAGTCATAAGTGATGTACATGGTATCATCCATATCTATAACTTCCTGAGATGAAGAAGATGGAGAAGGCATGTCCATGCACATCTCAGATAGTGAGGTGGGATCAGTGGGTTATTCTTGATAACATAATCTAAATTTGTGATGAGATTTACAACATTGATCAATGATAAGGGCATATGCTCCATGCTCATAACGTCCCATTCCAAATCCTTTCTATGCATAATGATAGAGATAGGTGTGGGAAAAGGTTGTTTTAACAAGGAAACAATAACCGTAAGTGTATGATTTGGTGTGGGAATGTTGAATGAGGTGAGAAGAAGGAGAATCAACACCACCGTAGATGAGATTGGTGTGGAGATAAGGTGGGTAGAAAGGAATGATTTCCCTGACATTAGGTTGATACATCATAGATTTTTCAGGTCTACCAAGATGATGAGGTGTGGGAAATGTGTTAAGCATAAGAAGGCGATACTCCCCAAGTGTTAATTTATCCATATCTTTTTCTAAGGAGTCATTAATGGGAAGTTTGGATGAAGAAATAGATGTGCAAGTAGATGGTTAAGATGAATCATCTTTAGGATCAAGGACTTCATTGGGTTGATATGTCATTTTACATGTTTGGAATGGAGGAGAATCCCCAGGGAGCATCAAGATTTTCCCCTTGTGCTCATATTTAAGACAATGATGAAGTATGGAGGGGACGGAGAACATGGCACAAATCCAAGGTCATCCAAGGAGAAAATTGGATTGAAAATCTCCATCTATGATATAAAATACCTCGTGGAGGATTTTCTCACCAATGTGGATGATTAGGATAACCATTCCTAAGAAGGGAGTGATCACATCGTTGAATGCACAAAGAACCGTGGGTGTTTGGGTGAGGGTAGATTTGGGAATCTCGAGTTGATCAAATGTATGTGATGGAATGATATTGATGATTTCCTCATTTTAAATCATGGATCCCTGGATAAATGTGTCATTAATCCTAACCGTGATGAAAAGTGGAAGGTTGTGTTCCTAAAGGGGAATGTCTTCAATCTCTATGATAGAAGTAGAAGATGTGAGGGCTCCAACTAAATATGAAAAGGGGGGAAAGCCTCATCACTAGATGTTGGGAAGCATTTTAAATCTTCGGTGAGGGCCTCCTTATGATCTAGGGAGCTTTGGATAAGCTCGTAAAGAAACATCTTAATGAGGGCCTGATGAATTTGTTTAACAATACTTTGTTTAATCGCTGGAGCAATGGCTAAGATAGAGACCTTGGGCCTTGATGATGATGCAAGTGATGAAGAAGTGGGGTCACTAAAAAGAGTAGTAATCATAACCTTAGGTTTTGAAGATGGCAACATAGATGAGGTAAAATTCTTTAAAAGAGGGATGGTGATAAAGGTCCTTAATTTTGATTGAGGTGTATATTTAGAGTCATGTGGAACTTATCGAGTGGATATCTGAATGAAATTGATGAATAAAGGGGGACCATCCTTAGAAGTATCTTCCCTTGATGAAGGGATGGGAACATGAGTCCATGATGATTAATAATATTGGTATATTGATGATGTAGAAGAAGTGGTGGAAGGATAGGATTGACCAATCCTAAAAAGAAACTCATCCTCTTTGATAATGGTATGGACAATAGTTTGGAGTGCTTTGCAATTTTTGGTGTTATGTTTGAGGGTGTGATGATAAGCATAACATAGGATTTAATCAAACCATGAATGCTTCATGATGTTGGGGTCAAAATCCTTAATGGGAGGAAACGTGATAGCAAAATTTTGAAGTAAATGTTGAAGGACATATACAGATCTGGAAGAAGTAGAAACTGTACTCGTAGATTCCTCTTGTCAGAGGATAACATTCATGTTATGAGTGAATTTGGTGCGAAGGGTCTCTTGGTAATGCAAGACTTTCCTATCCTGAATCTAAGAATAAATAGCTAGGTAAGGATCGTTTAAAGTGTAAACATCATCATAATATGATGTGGAGGCATCCACTGCACAAGAGTCAACTATGGTATCAAGTCAGACCATATGATCTAGTGGGCGATGCGGTGCACATGAGATGATTACTACAGTTAAAGGCTCATTACAAGAATGAAGCCATAAGGAAGGAAGTAGTTGGGATACGATAAGCTCATGAATATGGGAAGTATTGATTCTAAGCATGACCTCATCATGATTTTTTTCATCTGAATCCAAGATATTCAAATGTGTGCACCGTAACCATTCAAGATGATTGGTATTATTACGAAGAGTATCTATAGGATAGTTAAAATGTTGATGTTCATGGAAGGTGATAGGAGACAATTCGTATAGTTTTGGTAACTTTTATGTCCCCTTTTATTGAATTGTATCATAGTTCCAAGGATTAGAGTCTCCCTAAATCTTATAAATAGTTCTTTAGTGATAAAACTTGAAACATTGACATGTGAAAGAAGCGATGACATGTATACGATGAGTCTAAGGTCATCCTAGGATAATATTATAAGATAGAGGAAAGTTTTAGACCATGAATTTTATGAGGAAAATCCTAGAATGAACGATGATGGGTAACCAAATACACCCCACATGAGGCATCTGTTGACAATCATAACCTTTACAAGTGATATGGTTATATTTCAAGTTATCTATAGAATAACCAAGAGCCTTAATGAAATCTAATGAGGAAAAACATGTTCATGATCCTTCATCAATAAGAGCACGCTTGACCAATACTCTGACCAACCTGAACTAAAATAAAAAGAGATGAATCATCTGCATAGAGAAAGAGCTCATCTGGGATCATAGAGGATATAGGAAAATGAATGCAAGAGTGATCATTCATGATGAGATTGGTATGAATGGAGAGATCCTCACATTGATGGTGAATGGTTTCCTCTGAGCCTTGTATTGTTGGGCTATGCACCAAATACAAAAGAAATGGAATTTTCATATCAAACAATGCTATCATGGGATGCTCACAATGGTGAGGCAATGTATGCATGATTTCTAAGAAGGGTTTTTGGTTGGGAAGTTAGGAAAGTGGTTCAAGAGGATCCCACTTGTCATGACTGGAATTTGCAATAGGTTTCGAGTGTAAGGAGTCCTCATAAACATAACTAGAAGAAGTGAGAGTGAATATGGATACTTATGAAATAAAAAAAATTCATATCATACACCATCAACTATACAATTTTTATTTTCATAGGGGTCAAAAATTTTAATGGCCAAAGAAACAAATCCAAAAACCATAGGCCTTGTAGAAGAATTTCCATACGGTCTGATGGCATCTATAGGAGGTAGATTTTTACCTTGAGAAGCATGGTTTTGAAGTAAAGATGGATATATAAACTTGTGAGTCAATGGCTGGAATGCTACAGGATATCCCAATTCTATACAAGGTATGAAAATTTTTACATCATTAATTTCAAGCATATTTTCAGGAGTATAATCCATGTCGACTACATTAGCTGTATCATTTTCTATCGACTTATAACTCTTAGTAACATTTTAATTGGGAATAAAATCGGAGAAAATCTTAAGTTTACCATTGGCTTGGTTGATAGCTTTATGATGATCCTTTTGTTGAGTTGAATCATGGGATTTAACCTATTTGGCTAAATAATCTCAAGTGATGTCATCATCATCAAATGGGGGACCTCGAAAGAAATTAATGGCAGCCATTCATAGTGCATGAAATTTTTCATGAGATTTACCCCAATTAGCATGCCACCAACAGAAATACCTTTCATCATGCCAATGAGGAATAGGTTGAGAAGGATCCAAGATCACAGTAAACAGCTTAGGTAAGTGACATTTCAAATATTCCTTACTCAATGGTTCATGATAAGTAGGTTGAATCTTGTTTCTATTAGGTTGTTGATCAATCTTAAAATTAGACCTATTTAAATAAGTGACAAGAGGAAGAAGAGTATAAGAGACTTCTTCGTCTGTCGTGTTCTTGTTCTTAGAATGTTGGATGATTTGGACTTACTTGTTGGGTTATGTATTAGGAGGATTGTTAGTGTGAAATCACAGCACCCCCAAATGAGTCGTCAGATCTACTTTTCTAAGGCAGACTCATCTGGTGTGATTGCATAACATTGAAATTTCCCCAAGGTGTGGGACCTTACAAAATGGGAAAGCTCTCTAGATTAAATTTTGGTTCCTTATTCCTCTATTCAGGTGCATAAGTGAGAACTTGCAGAGGATCTATTTCTATACCTAATCTAAAACTTGCCAAGGAGACAGGGATAAAAGAGTATAAGAAATAAGAAATAACTAAACTACCAGATGATGCACCAAAGGAATGATGAACACTTATTTTTACAATAGACACAAACCAACAAATACATGCAATAATAAAACACAGATAACTACATTTATAACAAAAGACCAGATGCGAGAAAAAGAGACAGGAAGGATCTAGAATCGATCACAAACGTGTTTTATTGTTTTGCAGATTGATACAATACATTACGAAATAGTCAAGAGGCAAGAAATATATTACGAATTTGATGGAAGGCCTGAAATTCCACAAATTCCTTTGCTAGAAGAAAAAGGGAGCCTGTAAAACAAGGAATGTCCAACCCTTTACAATGAATCATGCCCCTGTATTTATAGATTCGATCAGACAAAAGGAAGAGAGAGAGAAGTGGGAAAAGAAGGTTGAAGTTCAACCACTACTGTTAATGCTTCAGATAAAATCTTCCCCCAAATCTACCTTTACTTCATCAATCCTTGGTTTGGCACCTTGAAGGAAGAGGAAACAGTGAAACAGATCAAATCTAATCTGGTTGTTGAGGCAAGAATATCCATGCATTAAAATCTCGAGTATGTTTCCTCCATTTTTCTTCACCTAACCTCCTCAAAATTAAATTTTTAGACCTCCATGGCATGGGTGAGGCTGATATCTTTCCAACAACATAAGATTTGCAATATTTCGAGCCATGTGTCAAAAGATATGCCCCTTAAAAGTTTGTATCAGGTTCGTACAGGAGGGTGGGAAAACAACTTGAAAAATGGGTCCCCCGTTTTGATATGGGATACGTGGCAGCCAGATTGGAACAAAAATAAAGCCTACAGGTCCATAATTTATCTTTTTCCCTTTCCTCTAATTCACCACTTTGGCTTTGACTTGCGCCCAAATGCTAACTTTTCACTTGGGTGGAGTTACGGGCCATTTTGTAAATTTTACCCCTTTTGAGATAACAAGGGGAAAATAACCAACTTTTTTGCTGATGGTCCACTTTCCCCTGGGAAACGTGGTAGTCTAGCACTCGGTTAGAAACCTTTTCTCTGTTCACCCCTTGAATCAGTGTCATACTGACACTTGACATTCTCCACTTACTCCTTTATACTTAGCTAATTTTGAAGCCTTTTCTTTCCGCATTTTGACTTTGTTTCCTCTTATGTGGGATCGTGGTTGATCCAATATTTGGCACGAGGGAAAAATATGGATAAAAATTTAGTGACTCACAGGGGTATCTGCTTGCTAGATGAAAAGACTAATTTCCTTGTCATATCCATAGGGCATAGAGTCAAGAAAGACGGTCTAGTATTGATTTTTCTTCTGATTCACGAGACCGACTGCTTAAACTCTCAATTTTCATAAGAAATCTCGAAATGAAGGTTTCTGAGAGTAGAAAATTGTTTTAACTTAGGGCTTCATCTGTCTCTCTAAATGGACTGCATAAGAGCCACAAAACAGCACCAGACTATATACAAAATTAGAAATGATACATGCTCCAAATGGAACATGCAGAGCGTGCAAATCACTTAGGAGAAAAACAATCTACACTACAGTAAGACAATGCGTATAAGCACATAGAGGAAAGAGAAAAATAAATAAATATGTATAGGGTGATAATTCCCCTTATATTAGTAGTGTTTAAGATAGATCCCATTCACTAGAATTTGCAACTCTTTTCCCTCTAATGCGGACAATTGGAAAACATTGCTACTTTTCACATTGTGTTCATATAGGGGCCACTCTAGATGGCATCAAATTTGGAATGCCTTCCTAGTTTTGCTCGATCTGCATCCTATTTCAAAACCAAGTCTCCTTCCTAGAAGGTCCTTACTTTTTCCGTCTTGTCATAGCATCTCTTGATTAAGGCCTGATTATTTTCCATTGCTTGGAGAGCATATTCTCCGGTTTCTTCTAACTCTACCAACTCCACGTACATGGCCTCCATTGGCTCAAATTTAGACATCTCTAATTACTTTATGGCTCTAATGTTGGCAACTCAAGTGATATAGGCAACACTTCCTCTTTCCCATAAATGAGCTTGAATGGAAGAGCTGCCTTTGGAAATTTTGGGCATTATTCTATCAACCCATAAGGTTATTTTGGGCTTTGTGTGCTAGGTCCTCTAATTCTCATCAAGAGTTCTTATAATGATCTTTAGCAGGTTCTTATTTGTGGACTCAGGCTAGCCATTACCCTGAGGGTAATAGTTTGATGAATTACTCAAATAAGTCCCATTCTTAACAGCCCATCCTGTGATTTTGGAACCTATGAATGCTAATGCATTTTCTGATATGATGGTGGATGACACTCCAAATCTGGTCATTATCCCCTCATAGAAATCCAGGATACTATACTCATTGGCTTCCTTGAGTGCCACTACCTCGATCCACTTAGTGAAATAATATGTCACTGTCAGAATCCATTTGTGTCCTTGGCTTGAATTTGGATTGATAACTCCAATGAAGTCCAATCCCCATTGCATGAAAGATTGTTCGAATGAAATTGGGTGCAGCGCAAGTGTTGTTATCTTTTCCTTGCCCTTGAAGAATGCACAATTCTTGCACCTTTTGATCCATGTGTAACAGTCACTAAACACTTTGGGCCAATAATATCCTACTTTCATGATTTTGAGTGTTATCACTCTTAGAGAAAAATGGCCTCCTACTGCTTCGACGTGGAATTCTTGGAGCACTCTCTCCACCTGATCTATCCTAATGCATCTGAGAAGAATGCCATTGATGTCCCTCTTAAACAAGAAACCATCAATAAGAACATATGGGATGGCCCGTAGCCTGAAATGCCTTCTTTTATATTTACTCATCCCATGAGGACACAAACCTATTCAAAGGAAGTGCACCATATCTTGGGTCTAAAAAGGAGCAAGTACATCATCTCTCCCTTCTTCTTGATCTTCTTGTAGAACAAGAACAACCTCCTTTTCACTGTCTGATTCATCTTGTTCACCTGAGGCTAGTTGTTCACACAACCCCTTCCCATAGACCATCTTGGTGACCTTGATCTCAATGTCATATTCCATGATACGGGTGATCCATCCTGTGCACTTTTCATTCAGGTCCTTGCTGGGAAGGAATTCTTTAACTCCCACATAGGAGACCAATAGTTGGATTTTATCATTTGAAACCAAATTATTAAACTTCTTCAGTCCTCTGATTACCTCTAAGACCTAATTCTGAATGAAGGAGACCTTACCCATAATCTTCCAAACTCTGACTGAAGAAAGCAATTGGTTGTTTTGTACTTTCTTTGTTCTACTGCACCAAGATTGCAGAAATTGTGTTGCTACCACCAAAGGCATATAATATGAAGTCTTTTGAAAAATCTAGGTTCACAAGAGTTGGGGCTTGTGATATGGCTTCTTTGATAGCCTCAAAACTTTATTTTCCTTTAGATGTCCACCTAAATGTTAAGCTCTTCTTCAGCATGAACGTTCTTGGCTTAACAAAGGCAACAAAGTTTGGAACAAACCTACAAACAAAATTGATTTTTCCCAAGAATCTTTGAAGAGCCTTCTTGTGACTTGGCAATGACAATGCTCTTATTACTTGAACTCTTTCCAGTCAATTACCAATCCTTCCTTTGATACAATATGGCCTAGAAACTTTCCTTCATGGGCCAAGAATATGCATTTTTTGGGGTTCAGTGACACCCAAAAACTCCTGCATCATTGGAACACCTGCCTTAGATGGGAAAGGTGGTCTGCTGCATTCTTGGAAAACAACGTAATGTCATCCAGATAGATCAACACTATTTTTTTAATCAGCCCCTTGAATGCCATATCCATTTCCCTTTGAAAAGTGGCTTCGATGTTGGATAATCTAAATGGCATTTTCCTGTATGCATAGGTGCCCCATTTGGTAGTGAAAGTTGTTTTGAATTGATCACCCTCTTTCACCATGATCTAGTTGTACCATGAGTATCCATCTACGAGGGAGAACCTTTCTGACCCAGACACTATTTGCAAGATCTGCTCCATTGAAGGGAGTGGGTAGTGTTCTTTGAGGGAGGCTCTTTTCAAATCCCTGAAGTCAACACACAGCCTGATTTCTCCATTTTTCTTTCCTGACTGGGACCAGATTTGTAACCTAGCTTGAGTGTTTGATTGGAAATTTGATGTTTTCCTCTATCATCTTATTCAACTCCTTCTTTATCAAGGGCTCTATATGTGGGTTGACTGGTCTCTACTTCTACCTAATGGGCTGAGCAGCTGGATCCAATTCAATTGTGTGTTGTGCTAGATTTGGATTAAACCCTCTTAGGTCTTCATAACTCCAAGAAAACATATCAGGAAATTCTTGGCAAAGTTGTATGAATTCATACGTTTCTTGCTTGATGGCCACCTTGCGAATTTGAAGTGTTTTGTCTTCTCCAACTGGGATTGACTCTGAATCTTCTCCTCTAATCTGCATGTTAGCCTTATCCTTTCTGAATTGATCATTAGGATTGAAAATAGATTCCAATGTCATTAAGCCTTTAGGGAGCTTGTTTTTATGCACCTGTACTATCTGATTCCCGTATTGCTGCTCTAGTCTGCTCTAGTTTATAGCTGAGAATTTAGCTTCTTCTTGTAGAAAGTTCATAATTTGTTGATCATTATCAAACACCCGCAAACATGTATTATTATAGCACTACTAGCCTCATGGATATGTGGTTGTTCTCTGTCTCTTTTGATGCTATCAACCACATCAAATGTGTCCCCAATTGCTACAAGTTTTTTAGTAGCTTCATTCTCCTCCCTAGGTATAGACACAATACTGAAGGCCTTGAAATCATATATGAGATCCCATACCCTACTCTTGTAGTTCTTGAGCAGGTCATTTTTTATAGCATTTAGTCCTCTGACTTGATTGGAAACCATCTCATTGTCACTGAATACTTGCAAGATCTTAATTCCCAGCTTCCTTGCCCAATGATGACCTTCGACTAAAGACTCATATTTAGTAGTGTTATTTGAGCAAGAAAACTGGAATCTGAAGGCTAAATAATATCTCATACCTCTAGGGGACACAATCAGGGCTCCTCCTTCAGCTACTTGCCTACTACTTGAGCCATCAAAGAATAATTTCCATACCTCATTGTCATCTTTTCATTCTGGTTGAATCAGGTTAGGAAAAGGGTGGTTCTCTTCATGTAGGTAGTAGACACCTAGCTCAGATTCTTCTGTCTCCCTATAGGGGTCAAAAGCATGAATTTTGGTGGCCCAATCATTAAGAGTCAAGTCTGGGATACATCCCACCTTGGTATTTGCTTCAGAAGTGCTTAGGAGGTCCTCTTGATAAAAAGTTGAGCAGTTGGTGTTGATTGGGCTAGGCACATAAGATTCAATATGATAATTATCAATAGGTTCAGATCTGATTGTGGCCTTCACTCCATACCTTTTCCTAAAGACATATGTGATGAATCAGTAGATAGGTAGCCTCCAATTTTGGCAATGAAGTCCCTGGAAAGACACAAAGAAAATTGTGGTAGCAATTCTATGATTGACATGTTTTTCAAAACAATCACATTAGGGCAAACATGTAGAGTGAGACTCAGATCCTTGATGATTCCAATAGTATTCACTACTATCCCATCTAATTGGACTTCTCCACTAGATATGACCTCATATTGGAGACCCAACTGATCAGCTATTTGTTTGGGCATCACAGAACTACTAGCCCCAGAATCAATCATACAATTCTAAACCAATTTGTCTCTAACAATCAATGAGACATAGAAGGGAGGAGCTCTCAAGTTCTTACCTTTTTTTTCTTCATGGTTTCTCCTTGGTTGAACTGTATTAGCAAGCACTCTCTCTTCTTGGTTAGGGGGTGATTTGAATTTGACCAATTCTACAAGGTAGTCTACAACAGATCCCTCTGTCCTGGAATGTCTAGGAACTCCCATAGTGAAATTTTCACACTTTTCCTTTTCATTAGCTCAATAATATTGAATGAGATATATTTTTTGTTGTCCATTCCTAGACACATTACTTTCTTGCACATTGGTTGTTACAACCAGTTCCTTCCTAGGTTTGGAAGGTGGCTTGGGTTGGTTCTATATGTTTGGAGTTGCACTTGGAACACTAGGACCTTATGGAGTGATGGAAGGTTGAGGGTTACTTGAATTTAGTGGTTGGCCCTCTCCAATATTTCTCCTTTTGGACCATGTGTTGGAAGCCACACCTTGAGGAAGGGACTGATTCATCCCACAAAGGTCTTTAGCCTTCCAATTGACAAGCATAGTCTTGGTTGGGGGGCCACCTTATTGAGCCCCTTATTGTTGATATTTCTCTTGGAAAGGCTCTTGTGGCACCATACTAGTTTGCACCATCAAGGCCTTATTTAGAGCACCATTAAAACAAGTTGATTGGTTATGTGGTTGATCGCATGGAAAACACCAATCATATTCCTGTGCCATTTGTTCATTGTTGGGAGAAATTCTCTTGATGTTGAAGCTATGTTAGGATCATACGACCTTAAAGGTCTAGCAGCTTGGGGTTGTCCTTGGTTCTAACTCTGGTTTACAGTCTGAGGTGGTCACCTATTCTGTCGGTACTGGGGTCTAGCTTGATATTGAGCCAGGGGCTGGTATGGTCTAGAACTCTAAGCTTGTTGTCTTTTGATTGTCACTAGCTCATTCCAAAAGTTCTGAAGTTGCTTCATCACTTCTTGAAGCTCTTTAGCTTCAGTTGAGATTTGACTTGTGGGGGTGGGTATAGGAGCTAATGTAGGTGCTTGGCTAGTATTTGGGCTTCCTAACTCAGGGTACAGAGGCATGGATGGCCTAGGAGTGATTTCTCTAGCTTGAATCAAATGGTTCTCAGCCCCTATGGAGAGGCTATAGGCTGCAAGTAATGTAGTGCCCCCATTGACTGAATCATCAGAGAAATATCAGAATTTAAAGCCCTAAGAAAGTATAAGAAGGCACCTTCATTAGTGGGCTTTGCTGCCATTGGAATCCTATTCCTAGGTCTACTGGAATCTGAGGTTGAAGTCTGTCAGTTGCTCATTCGGGGCTCTCTTGATTATTGTTAGTCACTCCAACAAGGACAAGTTATCACCTTTTTCCCCAAACTGATTGTGAAGAGCAGTGCACAACTGGTTCCAGTTTTGGATAGATCCTACTTCAAGACTCCTGAACCATTGTGAAGCTTTCCCTTTGAATGAAGAGGTGAGCAACTTGACTGCAATGTCCATCTCATGGATCTCAT
Organism: Taxus chinensis; assembly: GCA_019776745.2. Classification (NCBI taxonomy): domain Eukaryota; kingdom Viridiplantae; phylum Streptophyta; class Pinopsida; order Cupressales; family Taxaceae; genus Taxus; species Taxus chinensis. Next base: position 624,149,306 of record CM034155.1, read on the forward strand.
GGATTGTATAGACATTTGTAATATCTTGGACATGGTCACCAGGAGAAGTTTAATTTTCCCTAGTGAAATATGGGATGCTCTTTAATGCTGCAATTGGAACTGGGTTTTGTGCATTCAAGGCAGAGTGGACTACTACCGATGAAGTTGACATATGGATTTGGTTGTGCCATTCTGATTGCCCTAAGAACCCTTGCAGACTGAAAGAAAGGCCTCGCAGGTGGAGGTGTTGACAAGGTTCTACTCAGTGGAGATGGAGGACCTCTGAACTCTTCTTCCTCCTCCTTTCTCTTCCTAGAGATAGATGCAAGTAATCAAATATACCTTCTTTCCTTGCTCTAGACCGGGTATTTTCTCATGAATCTCCCAAGATTGGTCTACTGAAACCAGTAGATTTGTTTCTTTTGGAGTCACCAGATGTATAATTTTAAGGCTTCTTAAAATCCAGAATCATAACAAGTGTACATCAATCCCTACTGTAATTAGATGGAGACTTCTTAGTCCCACCAAGTGTGCCAAAACATAGTTAGTGCAAAATCACAGCACCCCCAAATGAGTCATCGGATTTTCTTTTCTAAGGAAGACTCATCTGGTGTGATTGCATAACATTGAAATTTCCCCAAGGTGTGGGACCTTGCAAAATGGGAAAGCTCTCCAGATTAAAGTTCGGTTCCTTATTCCTCTATTCAGGTGCATACATGATAACGTGGAGAGGATCTATTTCTATACCTAATCTAAAAATTTCCACAGGAGACAGGAAAAAATACTATAAGAAATAAGAAATAACTAAACTACTAGGTGATGCACCAAAGGAATGATGAACACTTATTTTTCCAATAGACACAAACCAACAAATACATGCAATAATCAAACACAGATAACTAGATTTATAACAAAAGACCATATGCGAGAAAAAGAGACAGGAAGGATCTAGAATCGATCACAAACGTGTTTTATTGCTCTGCAGATTGATACAATACATTACAAAACAGCCAGGAGGCAAGAAATATATTGTGACTTTGATGGAAGGCCTGAAATTCCACAAATTCCTTTGCTAGAAGAAAAAGGGAGCCTTCTAAACAAGGAATGTCTAACCCTTTACAATGAATCCTACCCCCATATTTATAGATTTGATCAGAGAGAAGGAAGAGAGAGAGAGAGAGAAGTGGGAAAAGTAGGTTGAAGTTCAACCACTACTGTTAATGCTTCATGATAAAATCTATCCCCCAAATATGTCTTTACTGCATCAATCCTTGGTTCAACACCTTGAAGGAAGAGGAAACGGAGAAACAAATCAAATCTAATCTGGTTGTTGAGGCAAGAAGATCCTGCATTAAAAGCCTGAATACGTTTCCTCCATTTTTCTTCACCTAACCTCCTCAAAATTAAAGTTTCAGACCTCCATGGCATGGGTGAGGCCGATCTTTCCAATGGCATCAGATTTTTAATATTTCAAGCCCTGAGTCGAAAGATATGCCCCTTCAAAATTTATATCAGGTCCATACAGGAGGGTGGGAAAATAACTTGAAAAATGGGTCCCCCTTTTAATATGGGATACGTGGCAGCCAGATTGGAACAAAAATCAGGCCTACGGGTCCACATTTATCTTTTTCCCTTTCCTTGATTCCCCACTTTGGCTTTGACTTGGGCCCAAATGTTGACTTTTTCCCTTGGACGGAGTTGCAGGCCATTTTGCAACTTTTACCCCTTTTGAGATAACAAGGGGCAAAGAACCAATTTTTTCCCCCCGATGCCCCGCTCTCCCCCTGGGACACACAGGATTTTAGCGCTTGTTTAGAAACCTTTTCTCTTTTCACCCCTTGAATCAATGTCATACTGACACTTGGCATTCTCCACTTACACCTTTATACTTAGCCAATTTTGAAGCCTTTTTTTTCCACCTTTTGACTATATTTCCTCGTATGCAGGATCATGTTGTCGATCGAATATTTGGCATGAGGGGTGAAATATGGATAACAGGGATATTTTTAAAACTCCATCATGATATAATATTTCCTTTTAGATTTTTCAAAGGGTTCTTCTAAGGAAGAGGGAGAAAATGACCTCACCTTGTATTAAAGGAGAGGTTCAACTCGTAAGAAAATATGGAAGAGGATATCATTAAGCATATATAATTTTGATCATATGGATTGGGTCTTCTAATGCTTGATGAAATGTTGAGTTTAAATTGTTCTCAGGTAGGTCATGATATTAAAATTCATTCACCAAGGACTCTAGGTCAACTATGGATTTAGGAGGCAAATTGTGATTACCAATCCTAAACATCTCTAGTGAGAGTATTAAATAAGAGTTTGGTCACAACGTATGAATTAATTTTTATCCACTCCTTGCAAATATTATTAAAATCCTTGATGTGAAGGGTAGGATAAGTGGACCTGTCATAGGAGATAGAAGGAACAATGCCACTAACATCCATGTTAGCAATGTAAGGTGTTAGAGACTCTTGTTGGAATAATCTCAAGAATTTTCTTTGGATAGGGGGGGTTAGATAATGGGCACCCAATTAGGCCCATTTGGAAAAGGATGGGGTGTGGTTCCCCAAGATCCCATTGTAGGGAGGATAACTATGTGAGCCATGTTGGCTTCCATTTGAAGGAATCGAGGCATAGTAGCATATTATTGTTGGATCATCTTATCAATAAGTTGGAGAATGATATTGGTAGGGTCAAAATTAGAGATATTCTCAAATGAACCTACTTCACGAACTTACACTTTTTCTACCCTATTGTGAATTTTTTCTTAAATTAATTCAAGAAGATGCTTGTTAAGAATTTATTCCAATCCATTTTTGTATCTAGGAAACCAGGAGAAAAACTTCTAAATATCAGACCTCGATAATAAAATGTATCACCATTTTAGGTATCTTCTTCTTCATCCCTTAGGTGGGTCATTGTGGCTGGTAAAAGGCTTCTTTCTAGGTGCTCCTATGACAAAAAAGGCCATGCAAAAGGGCAACTCAACTTTAGGATGATAGGTTTTAGGAAATGTCTAGGAAATAGAAACAAAAGACCCTAGGCTTAGATACTCCATGATACAATGAGGATCTCACTAAGATAAATTCCTAAAATGGGGTTCGCAAACATAATTGGCCATTCAAAAAAGTTTACATAGGGGACGATGGCATCTGCGAACAATATTTAAAGGAACGAAAGTGATTAGTTGTTTAAGTAGGTTTACACAAGGATCGAGGACATTTAAAACCAAGTGTGCTGAATAGAAAAGATCACCCCTAGGTGATGGGGTCTATGGTAACATATTTTTGAGGTACTTCTAATTTTTAGAGGTTTAATATGATATTAATAATATAAGATGGATGCTTTTAATGAAGTTTTCTCGATCAGGAGGTCTGCGAGATTCACATCAAGGTTTACCATAAATGTATGGTGAGCCAAGAATGTGTCTCAATAGATTGCACTCCTAATACTTCTATTCTACAAGGGTATTGAGGTAACAGATAAGAGACACACATGGATTGACACATAATGGATAAATTTAAAGGGGTTATAGCGAGCTCTAGGGCCATGTATCTAGAGGATAGTAATACCTACACTTGGTCAACATAGGTTTTCCAAGGCTCACAATCAAGATAGAGGAGAGTACGCTCTTATGATGTTGGTGAATGGGGGAGAGATATGAATTAATGGGGGATGAAAAAGTCATCACAAACTATACTACTGCAATGTAAGTAAAATGAAAGAAAGGAAATATAAGAAGTTGATCAATTAAGAGAACTATGTTAACTAGTATAAATATTCATATAAAACTAAGATAACATGAAGAAATGTGGAAGGGAAACAAAATAATCTATGTAAAATGACAAAGAGAGTTATAGCACTTACTTGTGCAGTGGTCAATGATGCATTTTATCTCTCACTGAGAAAAAGCACACCCGAAAGAGAATCATTATTAGATGGAGAAGGGCAACACCATACCTATCCTAGACTCACTATAGATGACCCAATAGTGCAAGTAACCTAAGAAAGAATAATATTTTCTAATCCCATCCAAGCCAAGTGCAATATAAACTAAGAGTCGAGTAAGTAGATGTGAAGTTGGTGCAAAAGAGGAGTAGTTTACAGTTTCCTAAGATTGTGGCTTCCTTTCATAAATGTAAAATATGTAGTGAGCATATATACAATGCCATCACCCAAGGGATATGTCATCAAATAGCGAACAAACCTAACACCAAAATCATCACCCACGGGTGATGACATCAACTAAGGATGATAACATGAGGTAATGTGTCATGAAAAGTGAAAATAGTTGTCATAGATCAAGCAGATAGATGAACAATGGTGTCAAGTGGGGAAATACAAGTAAGGTGTTAGAAGTGCAATGTATATGAGACATAAAGGGAAAATGATAACTAATGCAAGGAAAAGTAAGGTAGAGACTAAATAGTGATAATCTATTTGTGTGATGTCTCTAACCCCATAATGATTACATGAATATTCATACCTGATTCCCAGAAAGCCCATTAAGGAACCCGCTCAGTAAATAGATGTATCAGTGACCCTTATATGCACAAAGGAAATTTTTAGTAACAAGAATGAAATAAAATAATAATGAAGTTATGAAAGATAATAATAATAAAGTATGAAAGATAATAATAATAAAGTATGAAAGATAATATTGAATTTATGATTCCAATCATAATAATGAAAATTAAAACCATAATACTGGAAAGGAATGGATTATTGTGAGAAGAAAAATAAAGGGAATAATTATCCCCTTAAGAACATACTTAAGATCCCATGGGAAGGGGTCTCAAGGATGAGCTTGGTTTTGTACTATTAGATGGGTTGTGCTGCTATTTTGGATATGTTGTTTTTTATTTCTTTATTCCACTAGTAGAGGCTTCCTCATTTGTTCCTCATTGCTACATCTTTGTCTTCACTTATTGTACAGGGTAGGTTTCCCTTAACCCACTTTTACTTATAGTAAAAAAACAAGTATGAAAGATGAAAAGTGAAAAATCAGGTGTATACACTGGTTTGGAACAAAAATTTCATGTTGTCGAGATTTTAATAGGAATTACTTATAGAAAATTTATAATTGATTCTTTATTGTGAAGTAATTTAAGATCCTCGAGATTCCTCTATATATCTACTACATAATATTATACGTATATGTTAATGTTGGGGTTTCAATTTCATTTTTTTCTTTTTCAATTATTGGAATTTATATCTTCTTAAGCATAGCCCTATATTCATCTCCATATGTAAGAAAATCATAAATATGAAGACATGGAAAAGGAAATGCCATGAGATTATTACCAGGACATGAATCATCAACAATATATTCTCCACAAAATGTGTCTTCTAATAATTCTTTGTTGGATGAAAATATTTTACCGTTACTTTCCTTACCTATAGATTCTTCCTAGAGTTAATTTGGTATCTCTCTTGTTTGTAACAACCTCTATCTCTTTTTCATTTCTTTTATCAAGTACTTCAATTTTTTATCATCAACAAGTTTAATCCTTGTTCTTCTTCCTTTGGAAACACTTCTTTTGAAGTTCTATCATATGGGTTTGACTACATGATCATTGGATGAAGAAATATCATTTACTATGATTTTAATGTTCTGCAACACATGCATCTTCTTGTTTTCTTCTTCTACAACTTGAACGAGGACGTCAAAAACTTTGTTTCTTATTTTTGGTATATCAAAAAATTTCAATGATGATCCATTTTCTTCAATGCAAATATTTTCTCAAATTTTTGGTACATCATGGTTGTAAGAAAATGAGAAAATATTATTCCTTTCATCTTTCTCAATGTTTTTAAATTTTTGAACCAAAATAGGATATAATATTACTAATTGGGTTTTCATACCTCCATAAAATTCATTCAAAAAAATAACTTTCCCAAGATCATAAGGAACTTATTTTCTTGAAAGAGAAGATCATTTTCATCTTCATCATTATCACTATCAACCACTAGCATAGAATACCTATTTTCTATATTCATTTTTCCAGGAAAGATATCATTTCTAGTTACCATTTCGAGTCATCAACCTCTATTCAAAGGGAGTTTCCTTAATTTAGAAATCAAATTTAAAAGGAACTTCGATCCCAATGGAGTCATTGAAAAAAATTGGTAGTAATTTCTATTGTTGTGCATGATTTTGGTAAATTTAACGAATTTCCCAAAAGAAGTGACATGATAAAACCTACAACATTTGGGTAGATTACCATTCACAAGGTGATATTATTTTGCATTTGAGAGGGGAAAATTTACATTGTATGATGGGATTATATGAGATTTTCGGTACTTTTAACCAAAAGTACAAAAAGGCAACAAAATGGAGGAATTTGGAAGGGATTGAAAGAAGATAAGATAGAGAAACCCCTGACAAAGTAAAATTTGAGCACTACCTAAATAACTCAAGGTAACAAAAAAATCCACAAAATCTCTTTCTCTTGAATGAGTGGGGATATGAGCTACAATGTGTGAAAGACGATATCTTAGATGCAACACAAAGTCCATGTACCAAGATACAAAACAGAATGTTTTCTTATCAAGGGATAATGTACAATGAAGAAATTGAGTTATTAATGGACCTTTGATGTTCAACATAAAAATAAAATATCACAATCAAAATGTATTAAAACCCATGTGATGAAAATCATCTTACGTGTTTGTATTCATAATATTCATGAAATTGGAAAATAAAATATACTAAAAAATTTGCAACAATTTTTCTCTAGAGATGAGAGAAACATCGTCCATTTTATAATTTATTTCAAACTAACTACCTTAAATCTGAGCTACCTCTTGACTTCAAGTTGATTTAGCTTGAGTTACATAATTTGTCTTACATAATTATTACAATATATATCCAAAAAAAAATCATGTAAACTTTGTCAGATTTAGGGCACAAAAACCTATAAAATAGCGTTCCTTGTTAGAATTTATTTCCAATCCTTTGAATGGGACCAAAATCAAATTTTGTATGCAAATGTTGTCTCTAGAACAAGGAGTTGTTTCCCAGGGGTGGGATAGGAATATTTCTTTTAAAGGGAAAAAATAGCAGCATCTCAAAATATATTTTCAGTCAGAGTTCATCCTCATTGCAAAAGCTTTACAATAATTCAAATGACACCTAAATCAGAGTCCATATGTGAAAGTAATGGACAAAACAATATTATGAGTTTTTTGTCATAGCCCAAGGCATGCTTGGTGCCCTTTTGAGGAATTGTTCCAAGTGTTTCTCCTAAGGGTATTATAGGTTTATTTTCTCACAAAGGTTAAAATAAAATTGTAAACTGTTTATGATAAAAGATTATCCTTGTTGCAAGAGATTTTCAACTTTGCAAATGGGACTGAAATTGGAGTATGTATATGAAAGTTATGGTTGTCAAAAATAACTTAAGTGTTCCTCTTAAGCATGCCATGGGCACTTTTTCTCATAAAGGGTCCAAAGACTAAAAAAAATGGAAATTGTTTATAATCAAAGTACATCCTTGTGGAAAAAATATACCAATGCTAAGAACAACACATAAAAGAGATTCCATTTGTAAATTTTATAGTAGAAAAAAATAACTATTGAAAGTGTTCCTCCCGAGGGCACCATACATGTGTTTTCTCATAAAGGGCCCAATTTTTTTTATTTCACTACATATTTATATATTAGTTACTACTATCAACCCTCCCCTCATGTTTTGGCCACCCCATACAATTTCTTACACCATGGATTATTTTTCCATATCATTTCATTTTAGTAATCTATGAATTTTTGTGTTATGTATTATGATTGCTTGTGATATTGACTTATTTGAATATTATGTGAACTTGTGCATTAAATTATAATATTAAGTTTTTATATTGATTCATTTTGATTCTCTATGCACTTTGTTAATTACATACTCTAATTATTGTGTGATATTTATTCATTGGATTGTTATGTACACTTGTGTGGTTATAGGATTTGACTCCTATGAGATAATTTCACCTTTAATTTTCATTTGAACTTGTATAAATTTGACACTTGATTTTCTAATTCATATGTGTACTTGTATGTTATATGATATGTTTTATATATACAATTGTATGTTATATGTTTTCTTTACTTTGTAAACTTATATTCTCTATGTTGTGTTTTATCTATGCACTTGTATTATTCTCTAAGATCTATATTCTATTTTCACGTGTATTATCTATGTTGTATTTTCTGTTATTATTTTTAGCAACACATTATATTTCACTACTTGTGTTATGGTCATTCTCATCAGGTAACGATAACCCTGTTGACATTTTTCACACCCCGTGCAAAAAGGTCAACTCAAAAAATTTGAGCTTCTCAGAATGGTCGAGTTAGAAGTTTGGCTATGTTTTGGGAAGCCATCTCGGAAAGGAATAAAAAAAAATTTAATTGTTTTGTTTTGGACATAATAAGAATGTCATGCATTAAATTAGTAGCTGAAAGTGTTGCCCCATAAGGCAACACTTTGTGTATAACACCTCTCTGATGTATCATCTTCAACAAGACAATGCAGTAGCCTAGGAAGACTGCTGCAAGGACTTGCTGACGGCGGGAAAGATGACATATGCATGGTTTTACATTCTAAAGTAGTGGTCTCAATTGCAGGTTTGAAGCATGGAAAATGTAGTTTTACAAGAAGTTTGCATTTTCAATGACCATAAAAAAGATACACATGATTTAAAAAATTTCCTATGCTTACGTGAATTATTTAAGTGTTCTGAGTTGTATAAGTTCATTTATTATCCATATAAATGAAGAAGGTAAAGAAATGAAAAGACATACAACTCATTACACGAAAACAATTCATTTATTCATGAGGAATAATAGTACAAATAAGCCAACACCAAGCCATGGGAGTAAACTTTGAAAAAAAGAACATAAATGAAAGTACATATGCGTAATGTTAGGAACAAAGAAAGGATGACATCCATCATTTCCTGGATTTCCATCAATTTGGTGTGAATTGTTTTCCTCACCGCTCCTTCTTCACCATCTTCTCAAATTGCTGCATTGTACCTGAAAGGGAAAATATATTTCATCAGAACTCATGATTTCATGCTTGTATTCACACCGTTAAGAAAATGGAATTTCAAGAAAATGAACTTGATATCAGATAGTACAAATGAATAAAAGGTCATAATCTCTTTTACAGAGTCACTACAACAATGTGAAATTACTACATCTCAAACATACAATCTATATAAAGGACAAGAATATTTCCAAATCATGAGTTCAAGTATACAAATGATTCAAGTATAGATCAAGTCATAAATATTTTTAGATCACAGAGTCCAGAGGTGGAGTATCTTCCAGAAGGTGCAAGTGTCAATGAAACATAGTTTTTGGCATTCAAAATCAGCATCAAAGAAATGCATACAAATTATATTCAACTGTCAAACTCAAGCAAATACATATTTCTAGAAATATAGTTAGAAGATGATATCATCATCTACATTGAAGGAATAACAGTGCTCATCAATAGATAAATTATCAAATGTTCATGTCAGTAATAGGATTCCTGTGAACAACTTATAAGCACAATCAGAAAATGACAGAGTAGGATGAAATAATTTCCATTAGAATGGAGCTATTAATCAGTATAAAAGGGACAACCATATCGATACAAGTTGGAACGTTATCACAATAAGGATACAGATACAGGAATAGAACAACTTCTGATGAAAATAACAATGATACTAGTAGAGATCTTATGAAACCAATGAACATCCAAAATAATAGGTACAAGAAGTAATGTAAGAGAAGGTGAGGTTCATCCCACTACTTCAAGATCTTCCATATCCTTCAAGGTTTATAACAGTCCCTGTTATTACAAAACACGAAGGTAGAGTACCAGTTGAAGCAAACAAACCGTCAATAAGGTCATTGAAGAAAAAAAACATTCAATAAGGAAATCATATTACCATAGCTTCAATTACCACCCATGGCAGTGGTCTCAAGGTTAAGGTCCACGACGAGCTATTTTACAACATAACCAAGCCAAAACATGACCCACAAGGTGAGAAGAAAAGCTCAAAATGGTGGCCATTAAAAGATTCAAATGGAACCCAAATAACAATGTGATGGAGTGAAACGAAAGCTAAGCTAAAAAATTATGATGTAAATTTCCGAAAAATCATGGTCTTACAACAAAGAATGGAAGTCTAATTTTTTCCTTTTCAAAATGACACAGAACAGTTGCCATACAGTTTTCCACCTTCAAAAATCTCAAACTTAGACAACTCAAATATATGGTGCCAAACCATTGACCACACAAGAAGAACATGTCTTCACAGTTTTGGAACTTAAATGCATCAAGCATTAGCTGAAACAGGAAAAGAACGACAGCCATGGCCAAAAGACACAAAGTAACCAGACAACACCAAGGATCCATGCTTGAAGCAAAAACGACCTTAAATGTAAATCTCAATTTTTGATTGAATACAACAAGTTAACAACTTACACATTTTGCAGTGTACAACTAATGAACCTTTCCACTCCTTAGCGAGAAAATATGCTCATATAATACTAAACCCTCGAATGAAAATAACTCTACAATTCACAGGAAATCTCGGCATGAACATAAAGTCAATAATCTTGCTCATATTTATGAAAATCCATCTCCACTCAGAAGAGTAGGTTCAATGGTCAATTTCAAATAATAGAAATATCAAATATAGAGTTGGGTTGGGATTAATTTACTAGAAAATGAATTGTAGCTCAATAGTTGAGATACATATGGTTTTACAAAATAGATTGAAATAGCCCTCCATTCATGGTGTCGAGAGTTTATAATAGCTCAACCTAGTCAATGGAAATGCATTATAAACTGAAACCCTAATTCATTTTTCAAAATAGATTTAGAAAAAATCTGAATGGATCTAAAAGGCATGGTTAATCTTCTCCTAAACACTAAAAAGTTCAAAGAAGGTAAAGCATTATGAATATAAATACACAGTTTGAGGCTTCAAAACATAATCATGAAAAATTCAATATCTAAGCAGATAAAATAGTGAAATAGATCTACAAATATCTAGAAATCGAGAGTAATGAACTAGTATACCCTATGAACGAGGAAACAAGAAAATACCTAGTTCACAAATTCTTTCAAAGACAATATGAGAGCAATAAATCACCTTGATACCCATGGAGTTACAGTCACAAAGGCAGAAAATCCATGACAAAGTAATTTACATTGATCCATACACTTCGTTAAAAATTCTTGTCCATTTTTATAGCGGAGAAACCAAAAACCATCCACAGGAATCCCCGAATGATCACACAGATGTAGGAGCCTGTACACCAGAAAAGCGACAAGCGAGCGTGGGAATCTACAAGCGACTCTTCCGCGTACCCGACCTCCCGAGGTCGTGCCGAGACAGCCGGTGGGGATGGAATATAGGTAGTATATGGATAGACTAGTTAGGCAATCTAATATCTTCGACACGCACTAATGGAATCTGCGAATCTAAGGCAAAGAAGGCCCTTCTAACCTGGACCGGTGTGATAGACCGATCAGCCAGGATGACTACTCGAAGGCTCCAATCAATATCGAGCTCTGGCGTGATTCGATCTATGGGTTGTGGGATGTGTGGAAAATGACCCGGGATGGTTTCGTGTACTTCTCCTGATAGGGTCATATGGTGAATATAGTCAACTCTATGGATGATTCTCTGGCCTAGTCCAAAATTCTCTAGCTTCGTTAGCTGTTGTGTCCAGTAGGGATAACTGTTGAATGATGATAAGTGGAATTGGAGTAGACTGAAATACTAATGTGCGTAGGCTAGTGTCTATGTCTAATTCTCTTATGGATTCGTTAGGCTGTGGAATTTGTGGATCACAACCGTAGACTCTTGGTTGTTGTGGTCCTGCTATGGTCATACGCGAGATCAAGTCCTAATCCCTAGTATCCAGTAATCGTATGCTTTCTTAGCCTCTATGTTTAGAATCAGCAATTGTGCGATTTTCTCAGAATACCTCACAGGTGTTCTAGCAACTTGAATTCTTAAGCTGGTATCTATATCTATGAGGGTGTCTCCAGCGTCTGGCTGTGGAACTAAAGGATCGCACCCGAATATTTGTTCTCTTTCAAATCCTTCTACAGTCATATGGATGTTTTTAGGATAACCTGTAGTTTGGCTGATTCGACCAAAATGTGTGTGCTTGGTCGTCTTCTATGTTTAACCCTCTTAACTGAGACCTGACCTGCTGGAAGTCTGTTGTTGTTTGGAAGACTTGTATCCTAAGATTCTGGTCAATATCAGTTATTGCTGTTATGAGATTGGGCTGAGGCACGATTGGCTTGAAAATGTATTCCCTGGGCTCCCTAGGTCCCGTAATTGTCATGCAAAACAGTAATGAAACAAACTATAATAAAGTAAAATCTAAGTATACCTCTAGCATATATAACTTCTTTTTGTATTTTCTGACAATTTATAAGAAAGCAACTATTTAAAATATTTAGAATTGACAACTAAGCTAACAATTTAAAACAAACAAAATAGCCGAGTGTAGCTATCTGTCTGTGCAATTTCGTATATCTATTCTAAACAACGAAATAACTAATCTATTTGCAAGATTCTCGATCCTACCTCAGAAGTGAGGAATGAATCATAGTTTCTCAGAAACTATCAATCCCCACACCTTCCCTGGCAATATCGAGAATGGAAATAACTGAAATAAAGCGATTAACTACTTTATTTGATAAGATTCTAACTAGAACTTTGAAAGCTAGAACCTGGATTTCGCAGAACAGTGGCGAATCCGACGGTGTGTGTGTTCTTGTCCCCTCAGTATGATCTCTTCGTTCTTTGTGCTCACGTGAATCCAAAAAAGCATGTAATGCTTGCATCAACAGGAATAGATATTTGGATCAATGGACAGCCTTCAGAATGCAGACAAAATAGAATGCGGATAGCAGAGGGATAGCGTAAGAGTACAGAGCTTGGCCTATGCAATTCCTAGCGGGGTCTACTGCGAATCATGCAACAAAATGCGTCCAGAACCTGAAACTAGTCTGTATGAAGAGAAAAACCTGCAACTTTAATGGCTGCCTAAACTATTCTACTCCAAAAACAATAATACTGTTTGCACAAGTTGGATCTGTGGCTTACCAACAGCTGAGTAATGCAACCAAGCATGTAAAGGATTTAAACTATCAAACTTAAGCAAACTAGAAGACTGAACTACTGAAAATGGTGAGGTTTTTAAACAAGAATGAGGGGCCTTTTGCATGTGCACAAACCATGCATTTATAGGAATTCAAACACCCAAAGATCAAAACCAAACTGAACTCCTAAACAATAAACAAAGGAAAAACACTATTCCAGGGGACCAAAATCATAAATGCATGCCCAAGTCGGCAAGAGAATCTGGTGAAACGTTGAACTTTGCGTGCGTTCCATCAAAAGAACGTTCTGGAAAACGCGTAAAGGACCGCCGCCCTGCTCAGGGCGGCGGTTCATTTAACACACTCACCAAGTTAATTTAACTCATATCAGATGCAATGTAAAAATATCGACGGTGCTTAACAAACCCAAGATAGAAAAGCTTCAAGTGAAAAGACAAAATGAGCTTGAGATCATTTAACACACTCACCGAGTTAATTTAACTCGTATCATATGCAATGTACAAAGATCGATGGTGCTTAGAAAACCCTAAAACTCAACAAAAGCCAAGATTTGTGCACATGGAAGCTGCATCATGAATCCCTAACAAGTGTTGGGTTAATCTCAAATGAAGATTTACCAATAAAGCTTGAGGGTAGGTCCATCGCGGAGAAGAGGATCTTCTTGAACTAATGATTATGTTTGTTGACTATAGTTTGCTCCATAATAAATCAAATCCAATAATCATTGCTCAACCTTAGTCCACACCTATGATTTTGAGGGGTCCAAATATTATTTGTGCCATGTTCAAAAGGAATTAAATCTTGATCTAATGTATGCCACATGATGATAAGGGCCAACAACCTTAATACTTCGCTATGATTAGTCAAATATTGCCCCATTATTATTCAAATCAAGTATTCATGTCATGTAAATTCAAAGGGGTATGGTGGATCACATAATACACATAGATCAAGGCCAAGAGACAATGATTACATAAATTATTTCTTACCTTAATCTTTCCAAAGGTCCCATACCAAAGGGAGTTAAAGTTAAAAGAAGGAAAATGTTAGTACATGTGCACATGTGGTCCACACATGTAGGGTGGAGTTTTTCTATTTTGCTAAGTGTTAGAGAAGAAAGAACATTATTTTACACAGGGGTAGGTTTCATGTCACCCATTAGAAGACATTAAAAGATAAAAGAAAAAGGTGGAGTAACTATATATATGTCAGCATTAGAGCTTGCACGGTGGTCCCCACACATTGGGTGAATTTTGTAAAGTGTTAATGACGTAAGAATTATTTTTTCTCACACAGAGAGATTAATTCTTTGCATGTACATCCAAGGGGGCAGAATTAATGAATACCAAATTCATCATTGCAAGTGGATCAAATTATAAGTGTCACATCAAGCACTAGAAGACATAGATTGCATGCACATTGGAGGAGACTTACACAAAAATCAAGGGCTATTATTAGCCAAATTATTCATCTAAATTTATAAAAAATAGATCTGTCAACCATATTTTGACTGAATGAATGTTTGTAATCAAGGCTATTAATGCCTCATTTTATTAGCATGTATATTTTTATTCCTTTATTTATTCATGATAAAGGGGTAAAATTAGCATGCATGGGCGAGTACAAATTTTAGCCTATTTTTAGGATGGGATGGGTGAATAATTTTGTCTATATATTGTGTGCGATTGCAAGGCACATAGGAGGAAGTTTTTGGACATATGAGTGTTGAATTAAGATTTTTCCAATTTTTCCCCCTTGAATGGGAATTGATTTCTACCTTTCAATTATTTGCAGTGGTGTGTATATTTCATTAATTCTTGTGAATTTAAAATTCCCTGATTAATCATCTTACCTTGCTACAAATTTAGTAATTTATGCATAATATTAGTGTGCATGTTATCTTATTGTATTGTTGTGACTCATTCCCTCAATACAACAAGTGTTTTACCTTAATATTCTATTGAAAACTATTGGTTTGTGCATCCATGTTTCATTCTCAAATTAATTGTGCATATACTCAGTCAAATCCCTCAACAAGTTTGGTGTATCACCCTAGTTTTCAATTCAGTTACAGTCATCCTTTTACCCTCAAAACCCCTAAAAATTAGTTAAGGATACATAAAAAAGGAATCAAAATTAATACTAGAGACTCACCTCAATAGTAGGTATACCCAAAGACCTGAGGTGTTTCCATTGTATCTACAAAAGAGAGAGATCCAAAGAAAGCTTGGAACATCATGCAATCATCTCTCTTATAGGGTGCACTTTCAAGAGATAACAATTTTTTGCATGCCTGATGGGACACTCATACACCTTAAAGTTTCACTTTTCAAAGGTGTTTCATCATTCAAGTAGATTAGACACCATGCATGGTAGTTTTGGATAGAATTAATATTGATGAATTCAAACAATTGAAGATTCAGGGAGTAAAATTCATCTGAAGACTCCGTAAATCTGATTTCAGATCAGTAATAGCACTTTTCAAATTCACCAATTTTCAGCTGACATTTTCCAAGTATTTTCATGAAAATCAGATCTGTTAGTTTACTGTTATCAGCTGTGTTTATGAGCAGTAGACTTGTTTTTCATAGTTTCAATATTTTATGAGGTCTTACAGCCATGAACCCTCATTTTCAGCAATATTATCAGCCAAACTAGTAAACCTTTTATCCAATTTCTCCTTCAGATCGGTTTTATAACCCCTATCAGAATGAATATCCTTATGACCCAAACCTTGGAAATCAGTATGATTATCAATATGATGATCATTACATTGTTCATGGTCAAAGTTATGTAAAGGGTTATGCTGATTGTAAAAGGTGAAGAGATCTCTTGATCAAGCTTAATGAACAAGGGGAAAGTGAAATCATTTTTAGTTGTCAAGGAACTATATGAGAAGTCATTAGAAGCAACAAAAATGATAGTAATAAAGTTTTTCAGAATTCAGTGCCTATATATTCCCCTTGTTAGCTAAAGCATCCCATTCATTAGTTTCCAAATTATCAGGCTACTGCAATTCCTACTTTTTCTACCCCACAATCATATAATGAAGTCAAAATTAAGTGTCCAAATTGGTGTTTAGATGTTGTTCTAAAATTAGATCTTATACCCTAACCTCTTGTCCAAAATTTTCCTATTAAAGTTGAAATTAAGCCCACTCCTCCTCCTTTACCCGTACTTCTAGTCCAGGAAAAAGAGAACCAAGATATCAGCATGGAGAAGCAACCAACAAAAGACAACAATAGGCTGGAAGTTCTATAGAATTTGCATGGATGGGTGTCAAAGTTTCAAATTTGATTTTATTCCAGAATTGGAAAAAGAAACTATGAAAAAGGTACAATCTATTTTTCTAGAAGACCAAGAGCAGTTGGAAGATGATTAGCAATCTACATATTCTGAGTGTAGTGTGCACAAAGGCACCATACTCACACAACTTACAGTGTTATCAAAAGAGGATGGATCAGTTTCAAATAAAAAGAAGGTTGAAATTCAAGGAAGGTGTGCTACAGATTTATAGCTTGAAGAGGCTGATTTCTTGTCAGATTTGGAAAACTGCATAGGTGAAGAACAACCTATAGAACTCACTGATTTTGCAGTTTCAACATTCAAAGAACCTCTGACTATTAAGGTTCCTTTTCTACTTGAAAAAGAGAAAAAAGTACTATTGGATGCAGATCTTTATTATCCCCTCCTGGAAGAACCATTTTTGGAGGAGAATATGTCAGAACAACATGTTACCTAGATCAGATCTTATGTAGAAAAATGAGACAAATTTTATCTTAAATATTTTGTGTCAAATCAAGATAATTTAGAGGAAAGATCAATTTTGCTACAACAGTTTGAAAGAGATGAAATATGTTCATATCAACTTCAAAATGTCCTAAAAGATTAT
This sequence comes from Taxus chinensis, assembly GCA_019776745.2. Taxonomy (NCBI): domain Eukaryota; kingdom Viridiplantae; phylum Streptophyta; class Pinopsida; order Cupressales; family Taxaceae; genus Taxus; species Taxus chinensis. The sequence goes on from CM034155.1 coordinate 624,166,330, forward strand.
AAAGAATAGCAATTTCTCATAACTGTTGATGAAGAAGAAGAAGATGATCTTACATTTTTAGACTAAACCATGTATCTAGATAGTGCCTACGAAGAAGAAGACAATATTGAGTTTTCAGACTACATGGAGGATCTGAACAATGTAGAAGAATTCGACATTACTGTTGAAAAATCACTCATAGTAGTCATTAGAACAACAACTTGTAGAGAAAAAACAAACCTCAAATCAGTTTTCGGATGAGCTACAACAGTTGGAAGACACAAAACAAATTTTAAGATAGCTTCATAATGAGCTTATGGTTGAATATGATGTTCATGATTTAGATCATATAAAAATAGTCAGCTTATTCCCTACTAGAAGGCCTTATCCTATTCGATATTTGGCTTATTCTCACTCGGTTACAACATTACCAGATTTTATGTTTGTCTTAGAGCACAAAATTGAGTTTCATGTTCTCAACAACAAGCCTCACATCATTCCAGAACATATTACAGATCAAATAGAGGTGTTTCCTAGTTCTTGGACTAATCTGATGAACAAATTAAAGGTACACATCATACTTTCAGATTTTTCACTTTGTTGGTTTCTAGAACTGAACTCATGGGCTCAGTTTTGGAGAAAGGGAAGTTAATTTTCACTGCCTATTTCAGGTTTTGATTAGCTTCAATTTCCTTTTGTTATAGTAGGGTAGACTAGGTTTTCCCTTATAATAAGTGCATTTCATGCACATTGCAATGTTTTCCAATTCAATAAACTACATTCATGCATGTGATCTGGTTTACATATCCTTTCCCAACTTTAGTTTGATTTTGGAAGCGTAGTTTTGGTTATCTGTTTTAACTCCATGCCCAATGGACAAGAGAAAGGCACTGGTCTAGAAGCTAGTAGGAATCTTTCCCCGCAGGATCACCAAAAATGTTGACATTTTTTGCACCCCGTGCAAAAAGGTCAAATCGAAACTTTTAAGTTTCTCAGAATGGTTGAGTTAGAAGTTTGACTATATTTTGGGTAGCCATCTCAGAAAGGGATACAATTTTTTTTTAATTTTTTGGTTTTGGACATAATAAGAATGCCATGCATTAAATTAGCAGCTGAAAGTGTTTCCCCAGAAGGCAACACTTTATAGTATACCGCCTCTTCGATGTATCATTTTCAGCAATACAATGTAGTAGCCTAGGAAGACTGCTACAAGGCCTTGCTGAAGGTGGGAAAGATGGCATATGCAAGGTTTTACGTTCTGAAGCAATAGCCTCAGTTACAGGTTTGAAGCATGGAAAAGGTAGTTTTATAAGCAGTTTGCATTTTCAATGATCATAAAAAGGTACACTTGATTTAAATTTATTCCTATGATTACGTGAATTATTTAAGTGTTCTAAGTTGTATAAGTTCATTTATTATCCATACAAATGAAGAAGGTATAGAAAATAAAATTCATACATCTCATTACATGAAAAACAGTTCATTTATTCATGAGGAATAATAGTATAGTAAGCCCACACAAGTCATGGGAGTAACTCTGAAAACAAGAACAAAAATAAAAGTACATATGCGTAAATTTGTGAACAAAGAAACGATGAAGTTTGGTGTGAATTGTTTTCCTCCCTGCTCCTTCTTCACCATCTTCTCCAATTGCTGCATTGTACCTAAAAGGGAAAAGAGATTTCGTCAGAGCTCAGGATTTCATGCTTGTTGTATTCACATCGTTAAGAAAATGGAATTTCAAGAAAAATAACTTGATATCAGACAGTATAAATGTATAAACGGTTAGAATGTCTTTTACAGAGTCATTACAGCAAAGTGAAGGTACTACATCTCAAACATGCAATCTATATAAAGGACAAGAATATTTACAAATCATGAGTTCAAGTATACAAATGATTCAAGTATAGTTCAAGTCATAAATATTTTTAGATCATAGAGTCCTGATGTGGAGTATATTCTAGAAGGTGCAAGTGTCAATGAAATGTAATTTTTGGCATTCAAAATCAACATCAAAGAAATGTATAAAAATTATATTCAACTATCAAACTTAAGAAAATACAGATTTCCAGAAAAATAGTTAGAAAAGGATATCATCATCTACATTGAAGGAATAACAGTGCTCATCAATAGATAAATGATCAAATCTTCATGTCAGCAATAGGATTCATTTGAACAACTTATAAGAACAATCAGAAAATGACAGAGTAGATGACATCATTTCCATTAGAATGGATCTATTGATCAATATAAAAGGGACAACCATATCGATACAAGTTGGAACATTATCACAATAAGGATACAGATACAAGAATATAACAAATTCTAATGAAAACAACAATGATACAAGTACAAATCTTGTGGAAACCAATGAACATCAACTATAACAGGTACATGAAGTAATGCAAGAGAAGGTGAGGTTCATCCCACTACTTCAAGAGCTTCCATATTCTTTGAGGTTTATAACAGTCCATGTTATTGCAAAACATGAAGGTAGAGTACCAGTTGAAGCAAACAAAAAGTCAAGGTCGTTGGAGTAAGTTGAAGCAAACAAAAAGTCAATAAGTTCATTGAAGCAAGCAAACAGTAAATAAGGAAATCATATTACCATAGCTCCATGTTACAATCCATGGCAGTGGTCTTAAGGTTAAGGTCCACGGAAAGCTATTTTACAACATAACCAAGCCAAAAATCGACCCAAAAGGTTAGAAGAAAAGCTGAAAAATGGTAAAATGGTGGCCATTAAAAGATTGAAATGGAACCCAAATCACAATGTGATGGAGTGAAATGATAGCTAAGATAAAAAAATTCTGATGCAAATTTTAAAAAAATCATGGTCTCACAGAAAAGAATGGAACTTTTTTTTCCTTTTCAAAATGACACAGAATAGTTGCCATACAGTTTTCCACCTTCAAAAATATCAAACTTAAACAACTGGAATATATGGTGCCAAACCATTGACCACACAGGAAGAAAAATTCTTCATGTTTTAGAACTAAAATGCATCAAGCATCAGCTAAAACAAGAAAAGAATGACGGTCAAGGCCAAAAGACACAGAGTAACCAGACAACACCGAGGATCCAAGCTTGAAGCAAAAAGGAACTTAAATGCAAAGCTCAAAGTTTGAGTGAATACAACAAGAAAACAACTTACACATTTCACAATGTACAGCTAATGAACCTTTGCACTCTACAACGAGAAAATATGCTCATAAAATACTAAACTTGAATGTAAATAGCTCTACAGTTCATAGGAAATCTCGACATGAACGTAAAGTCTATAATCTAGCTCATATTAATGAAAATCCATCTCCACTCAGAAGGGGAGGTTCAATGGCCAATTTTAGATAATAGAAAAATCAAATATAGAGTTGGGTTGGGATTAATTTACTAGAAAAAGAACTATGGCTCAATAGTAGAGCTAGGTACGGTCTTAAAAAATATATTGAAAGAGCCCTCCATTCATGGCGATGAGAGTTTACAAAAGCTCGACCCAGTTCATGGAAAGGCATTATAAACTGAAACCCCAATTCATTTTTCAAAATAGATTCAGAACGAAAGTCGAACAGATCTAAAAGGCACGGTTAAGATTCTCCTCAACATTAGAAAGTTCAAATAAAGTAAAACATTATGAATACAAATACGCAAATCGAGGATTCAAAACATAATCATGTAAACTTCAATATCTAAGAAAATAAAGCAGTGAAACCGATCTATAAATACCCAGAGGTCGAGAGCAATGAACTAGTATACCCTCTGAGAGAGGCAACAAGTAAATACCTAGTTCATGAATACTTTCAGAGACAATATGAGAGAAATAACTCACCTTAATACCCATGGAGTTACATAGTCACAAAGGTAGAAAATCCATGAAAAATTAATTTACATCGAGCCACAGGCTTCATTAAAAATGTCCGTCCAATTTCATAGCAGAGAAACTAAAAATCATGCACATGAAGCCCTAAATGATCACACAGATGTAGAAGGAGCCTCTGTTAGAACTCACAAACCAACTTCTATGGACACCTGGGAAATTTTCTCCAGGGATTTTCTGAGCTAGAAAATCTTCAAGTTAAATGACCAATTGAGATCATTTAACACACTCACTGAGTTAATTTGACTCATATAAGATGCAATGTACAAAGATCGACAGTGCTTAGGAAACCCTAAAACTCAACCAAAGCCAAGATTTTTGCACATGGCAGCTGCATCACGAAGCCCTAACCAGTGTTGGGTTACTCTTGAATGAAGTGTCACCGACAAATCTCGAGGGTCGGTCCATCATGGAGAAGGGGTATTCCTCAACTAATGATTATGTTTGTTGACTATAGTTTGCTCCATAATAAATCAAAGCCAATAATCATTGCTCAACCTTAGTCCACACCAATGATTTTGAGGGGTCCAAATATTATTCATGCCATGTTCAAAAGGAGTTAAATATTGATTAATATATGCCACATGATGATAAGGGCCAGTGATCTATAAAATATTTGACTTTGGAATTATCCACAGAATCAAAAAATAAATGTTGTTGTTCTACTTTCTATTAGAAAGTGACAGAGATAGCTAGTGAATGAATTATGCTTATGCTTAGAATCCACAATCCCAGGAAAGGAAAGAATTTAAGCTCATAAACACAAACAAATTTCATCGTCGAAACCTCCAGAGGAGCAAAAACCAGTCAGGAAGGGAAATTGCTCTTTCTTCCCTCTTTTATTGGCCAATTTAAAATAACAAGTACAAAATTTAAAATAAGTATGAAAGAGAAGTAGATAATATCTCACACTTCCTCGCAATTACTTGTTTGCTCTGCCTTAACACTCCTTTCTTCTACAAAACACAATTCTAGCTCTAAGAACTTCTTACTCACTTGCTTTCATGCTTTGATGATCCTATTCTCTTCTACAAACATATATTTATAGCCTTTCTCATGTCTTCCCGTGCACTGGAGAAATGGAAAAGGTCGCAGAAGGAGAAGAGACATCGAACAACCTTTTGAATTCTGGGTTGTTCGTTTCATATTTTTCTTTGCGAAAGAGACAGGACCACCGCCCAATGTAGACTAGTGATCCTAGGACTCCCTCCTTGGTTGGGCAGCAGTCATGTTACTAAAAAGATAGAACCTTTGTGTGTTATTTTTCCTTCTTCTCATGCTGAGTGATTTGATGAAGTAGAGTCGTTTTGGATCCCTATGGATCACACCTCCCATGCTTATGAGGATTTTGGTCCCACAAAATCTTAGTATGGGAGTAGATAAGCAAATAATTCCCTCACTTTCTCCTTCAAGTACCACCGGGCCTGCCTTAGTTTCTTTCCTTTCAATCCAATCTGCCAAGACTCCTATGGACCTCTCCTAGTCTCTCTGACCTTCTACTACAACACTACATCCTCCTCCAATTCACCTCGTGAGTCCAAGACGCATTCCTCAATTAAAGGTAGCAAATGTAGTCCTTCTTCTTCATCTAGCATGGATGGCTCATATAGGTGTAAGTTCTCATAGTTTACTCCAAATTACATCCTCATAAATGACAGAAAATCAAGTCAAAAAGCATTTTCTCCAACCTGCTACAATATGGTGAAGGGTCCATATCGTAGTGGCTTGAGCTTTTGTGCTTGACCTTATAGTCTCTCCTTGCTCAAGTAAAGCCAAACTATATCTCCAACATGAAGTTTATATTCCCTCCTATGATGATCTTGCCTAGCTTTTTTCTTGGATTGAGATTTCTCTAGTTGTTCTTTGACTTTGAGATGGATTTTTCGGATCCTCTCAATAAATTTTGTTTCTCTAGTCACCTATGTGTCTTATGTCTCCTCTTCATCCTTCTACCCTATTGTTATGTCCAGCGGATTTTTAGGTAGATATCCCAAGCATGCTTCAAACAGTGACTTCATAGTGGATGTGTGTACTGCCCAGTTATAGGAATGTTGAATGTAGGCTAAGGGCTCATCCCAAGTTTGTTGTTATACCCTCTGATCAACTGTACCAAAGTCCTATTCACTACCTGTGTCTACCGATCTGTCTATGGATGGAAAGATGTGCTTCTATGTAACCGGGTATCCATCTTGTCCCACAAAGTAGTACAAAACTTCCCCAAGAACCTGGAATCCCTATCAGAAACAATAGACTTTGGCAAACTAAAATGAACCCATACATTAGCAAAGAAAAGATCTGCTGCCTCATGTGCTTTTACTATCTTTTTACATTCCATAAGAATACACATCTTACTAAATCTATCAACAACAACATATAGATAGTCATGGCCATGTTTATACATAGGTAGTTCTCCTACAAAATCCATAGAAATGTCCTCCCAGAGATGAGTAGGTACTGGAAAAGGCATATACAAACCCTCCTTTCGAGTCTTAGGATTGCAGGTTAAACAAATTTTACATCCACGTATAAATTTTGATACTTCTTTTTGCATATTGGGCCAATACACGTACCTTTGCAACTGGACTAGGGTCTTACCAACACTGAAATGTCCCGCTAATTTTGAGGTATGTGCTTCCCTCATCGATAGAATTCTTTCTTCTTTTGGCATGCAAAGCTTCCCCCATCGATAGAGTAGCCCATCCTTGAGATAACAATCTTTAATCCTCGTCCTTTCAGTCCCTTGGGACTGCAACTACTGAAATGTTGCCTCAAAGTCTCTTTCCTAGGCATATGCCTCTCCGTAAGCTTCCTTTGTGAAGGACTTGATCTAAGAGTAGTGGCCAAAAAGGGAAACTTCTCCTGTGTGGGTGGCCTAGACAAAATTTCTACCACCAAGTTTGTACTACCCTTCTTGTATTTGATCACTAGGTAGAACAAATGAAGGAACCCCATCCATTTGTAGTGCATTGTCTACTACAATTTAGATTGTGCTTGTAAATACTGGAGAGGTTTGTGGTTAGTGTGCAAAATAGTTTATTTACCCAACAAATAATGTTTCCATTTTTTAATTTCCTGAAATAGTGCATGCATTTCCTTATCATATATTGAATATCCTTTAACTGTTGAAGTGAAATTTTCAGAATGATAACATACAGGTTTACCTCCTTGAAGCAACACTGCACCCATGGTGTAATCATTGGCATATGTCTCTACTTCAAAAGGCTAATGCAAATTAGGAAGAGCAAGTATTGAAGCATGACTAATCTTGTATTTCAATAACTCAAAGGATTTGTCTTGTTCCTTACCCCAGTTAAAACCCTTACTCTTTGTGACCACTATGTGTAGCGGTGCTACAATCATGGAGAATCCCATAATGAACTTCCACATGTACTGTACTACTTTGAAAAAACTCCTAGTCTATGTGGCTTCTGTTGGTGTTGGCCAATTAGTGATGGCTTCCACCTTCTTTGGATCCACTCATAGCTCTCCTCCTCCAACCACGTGCCCAAGAAAAATAAGTGACTGTTTGCCAAATTCACATTTCGTAATATTGCAAAGCAGTTGTTTCTCCCTGAGAACTTCCAAGACTTGTTGTCAATGAGTTAGATGTTCTTCCCATGTGGCACTAAAAATCAAGATATCGTCTAGATATACAATGACACATGAATCTATGAAATCCCACAATACATCATTCATCAACCTCATAAATGTAGTGGGTACATTGCATAACCCAAAAGTAAGTACTAACCATTCATACAAACCTTGTTTTGTTTTGAAGGCATTCTTCCATATATCCTCCTCCATTCTGACTTTGTGATAACCGGACTTAAGATCCAACTTTGTGAAGAATTTGGCATGTTGAAGCTAGTCCAAGAGATCATCTATGTGGGGAAGTGGATATTTGTTATTCATGGTGATCTTGTTCAAAGCATGGTAGTTGATGCACATTGTCCAAGAACCATCCTACTTAGGCACCATTACAATAGGTGAACCACATAAAGAGGTGCTCAGACGTATCACCCCTTGGTCTAGTAGTTCCTGAAGTTGTTTCTTTACTTCAGTACTCTCAAGCAAGGATTGCCTATACAACCCAATGTTCGGTAGAGGGGACTGTGGAAATAGCTGAATCACATGATCTACTTCCCATTCTGGTGGTAACCCACTGGGATCTTGAAATACTTCCTGAAAATACTGAATAATACTATCCAAATCATGCTTTCCCTGGTTAGAAATATCTGAAACTTCTACCTCATCTTATTTATCCTTTAACAAAAGTAAACAAAACCGATTATGATTTTCCTGAATAAGTGGTTTTACTTGGTTAGCACTTCACCATAGTAACTTGCATCTTACGCTGGTGTTCCCTGGATGTTGTAGTTGATCACATCCTTGACCCACTTGTACTAGTTTTCCCTTCTCATAAATATATCATCCACTATATACAAGTAAGGACTCCCGAATACAACATCCAAAGCATCAAGTGGAATATAGTCAACTTCCAAAACATCAATATACTGGGAATTTATCCCAAACTTGACCTTACATCTTCTTGTTACCGTGAATTTCAACACCCTTCTTCACCCAACGTAAAGGATAAGGGTGTGGATGCTCGTAAGTATCAAGACCAAACTTCTTCAAAACTACTTCAGAAATCAAGTTAGACTAGAGAACCAATATCAACCAAAGCATTTACATTAGTTCTCTTGATCTAGATTTTAATTTGGAATAGTCTACTCATATCCTCTTCTTAGATGTCCATGTTGGTGTCCGTGCATCCAAGTCTTTCATCTACATAAGATTCATCCTTGATTTCTACCTCCCCTTCTGTTCTTACAGCTGTCATGGAATTCTTTGAGTCCTTGGTTCGGTTCTTCGGATGTAACTTCGGATGCAAATTCCAATGTGTAGCATCAATATGACTATTAATATCATAGTTCTTAAAAAAATTATTGGGATCTTTACAAGTATTTGAAGTAGTGACAGCTTGTTTACCTTTCCCTTTCCACTTACCCTTGTTACTTGTTTACCCATACTCTTTTTTCTGATGATTTTTCAACTGCTTTTCCCATGGCTCTACTTCTCCTTGCTTCTTTTCAGCATCTATGTAGTATGCTTGCACACATGCTTCATTGAGATGTTTGGGCTTTCTGGAGCTGACTTTTCTTTGAAGGTGAGTGTGAATTCCTCCCAAGTACTTAGTCAAAATATCCTCATCCTCCAAGTCCATGTATAGCAACATGGCCTGACTCTGAAACTCCGTAGTATAGTCCTGCACACTTTGACCACTGCCTTGTCTAGAAAACTACCATTTAATCATTTGGTCAGTCTTGTGGCCAATAGGATAGAAATTAGCTTTAAGTAATTCTTTAAATTCTTGCCAATATTTCACAATAGGATGCTTCTTCTTTTCACAAATAGTTAGACGGGTTTCCCACCAAACCACAGCGTGTCCCTCCATTTTGAGATGTGTAAAGGTGATCCTCTATGCCTCAGTGACATTATGGTTGCTAAAGTAGAATTCTAACTATTTTAACCATTTATCAAGAAAATATGCATCTACATGTCCTTCAAAGATTTTAATCTCAACTTTCATCTCAACTTTAAAAGGAGTATGATTAGATTTTACCTTTTCTCTTTTCCTTTTCTCTTGTGTTTGAAGTCTCTTCTTCATGATCTTCCCCATAATCTTCCTCATGGTGACTCTTTCCTAAGCGAATTTTTTTAGATAAGCCTCGAACCACTGAGTCCATGGAGTCTTGCTTGACAGAAGTTATCTTCTGCAAATCTGCAATTTCTTCTTACCTCCTAAACATCATATCCATCATGGTCTCCAACATCTCGATTCTATGGACCCAGTTCTCTTCCTCCATTTGTCCTCGAATTCTCTATTTCCACTTCTTTGTAGAAATCTCTAGATCACAAGGTAAAGCCTCTTCACCTTTAGATCTTGTCACTTTCATAAAAATCTAAGAACGAATGCCATAGTCTTGGATACTTGTTAGCTCTGATACCGAAATGATCTGTAAACTCTTTGACTTTGGAATTATCCATAGAATCAAAAAATAAATGTTGATGTTCTACTTTCTATTAGAAAATGAAAGAGATGGCTAGTGAATGAATTATGCTTATGCTCAGAATCCACAATCATATGAAAGGAAAGAATTTAAGCTCATAAACACCAACAAATTTTATCATGGAAACCTCTAGAGGAGGAAAAACCAGTCGGGAATGTTAGGTTGTGGAGCCTGTTTTCATGTGTGAAAGTGTTGAAGATTGTACACTAAGAGTACTCTACAATTTTCTCGGGAAATGTGATTTTCTCATATGGGTGGGATTTTGACCCATAGGTTTATGGGACGGTTTTTGCCCATGGTTTTTGATACCCACGGTTTTGTAAAACTGCTTAAGCAGTTTTCTATTTATATGGTTTTATGCATATGATAGAAGTATGGAAAACATTGCAGATGTGTTTTGAATTCGGTGTGAATTCTGTAGAGTTTGTTGAGCATAGCTCCAAACGGATCTGGGTATTGTATTGAGAGAACGGTGGCTTGTAATAAAATCTGAGCAAGTGATTCTTTGTGGACGTAGCCCAAATTGGGTGAACCACGTTAAATATTGTCTCTTTGTGTTGTGTTATTTTATTCTGCACTTTTATTTGAGATCTTTAATATTTTCTACATATTAGTCTCTACTGTTGTGATTCTGTGAGGGATTATTCTGCATATTTTATCCCTTATTTCCTAACAATTGGTATCAGAGCCTGGTTTGGTTTGCTGAAGTGTTGAATCACAGGGAAAGTTTTATCTTGAGTGGGAGCTATGGTAGATGATGGAAGATCTAGGGTTGATAAATTCAACAGGTAGAATTTCAGTCTTTGGAAGATGCAGATGGAAGATTACCTTTATCAGAAGGATCTTTATACTCCATTGTCTGAGAAGGTGAACAAACCCTCAAGCATGACAGATGTGGAATGAGATTTGCTGGATAGGAAGGCACTTGGGACAATCCGGCTGTGTCTTGCATCTTTGGTATTATTTAATGTTTCAAAGGAAAAGACTACAAAAGAACTGATGGATGCATTAGGGAAGTTGTATGAAAAACCCTCTGCCTCTAATAAGATATTTTTAATGAAAAAGTTGTTTAATATGAAGATGTCTAAGAATGGTTCAGTAGCAGATCATCTAAATGATTTTAATACGGTTGTAAATATGCTAGCTTTGGTTACAATAGAATTTGATGAAGAAGTTAGGGCTTTATTAGTTCTGTGCTCTTTACCTGAGAGTTGGAATAGCCTGGTAATGGCGGTAAGCAACTCGGTTCCTGCTAACTCAAAGTTGAAGTTTGAGGATGTTGTAGGGGTGATTCTAAGTGAGGAAATGTGAAGAAAAAGCTTTGGTGAATCTTCTACTTCAGGGAATGCTTTGACAGTGGAAACTAGAGGGAGACAGAAGAATAGAGGAAACCGTGGAAAATCAAAGGATCGGGCAAGGTCAAAATCCAAAAGCAAGATAGTATGTTGGCACTGTGGAAAGTCTAGGCATGCAAAGAAGGACTGTTGGGAGCTTCGGGACAAGAAGAAACAACAGGAAGAAAACAAGGAGGAAAATGTGGCAATGGGTAATGTATGTCAGGATGCTTTGATTCTTTCTTTGCACAATATTACTGAATCTTGGGTTTTAGATTCAGGGGCTTCTTTCCATGCTTCTCCACATAGGCATTATTTTGTTGATTATGTTCAAGGAGATTTTGGGCATGTTTTTCTTGGTGATGATGAGCCTTGTAACATAGTTGGAAAAGGTTCTGTTCAGGTTAAGATGCAGAATGGGAATACTTGGCTATTGAAGGATGTCAGACATGTGCCTACATTAAGACAAAATTTGATATCGGCAGGGTAGTTGGGAAGTGATGGTTGTACTGTGATATTTACAACAGACTCTTGGAAGGTTACCAAGGGTGCTCTTGTGGTGGCAAGAGGTAAGAAGGTTGGAACCTTGTATTTAACCACTTATAGCACTAATGTTTGTAATCTTGTGGCTTCAGAAGTAGATACAACATTGTGGCACTATAGGCTCAGTCATATGAGCCATAAGGGCATGGAGATCATAAAGAAGGATTTTCCTGGATATACAGAAACAGGTTTGGAGTTCTATGAGGACTGCATATATGGGAAACAAAAGCGAGTAAGGTTTCTCAAGGTTGGACCTACAAAGAAAGAGAGTAAGTTAGAGTTGGTGCATTCTGATGTGTGGGGGCCAGCTCAGGTATCATCTCTTGGGGGTTCAAGTTATTATGTTACTTTTATTGATGATGCAACAAGGAAAGTTTGGGTTTATTGTATTAGAAACAAATCTGATGTATTTGACACTTTTGTTAAATGGAAAGCCTTGGTAGAGAATGAAACAGGTCTTAAGCTAAAATGTCTTAGGTCAGATAATGGAGGGGAGTATTGCAACAATGAATTTGATGATTACTGTTCTAAGAATGGAATCCGTAGGCAAAAGATGGTTCCAGGAACTCTGCAGCAGAATGGGGTATCAGAAAGGATGAACAAAACAATAATGGAACGTGCTAGGAGCATGAGGTTACATGCAGGACTGCCTCTTTCTTTTTGGGCAGAAGCGGTGAGCACAGCTGTGTACTTGATAAACAGAGGACCCTCAAGTGCCTTGGATGGAGGCATACCTGAGGAGGCTTGGTATGGTAAGAAAGTTGATTATTCATTTCTTAGAGTCTTTGGATGTGAGGTGTTTGTTCATATAGACAAGGATGATAGGACCAAGCTAGAGGCTAAGTCAGAAAAATGTACTTTCATTGGTTATGGTGGTGATGACTTTGGATATAAATGTTGGAGTATTAAGGACAAGAAAATCATTCGATCTAGGGATGTGGTCTTTAATGAGAAAGTCATGTATAAGCAGCAGTTGCAGGAAAATAGGGAAGAATCCAAGAAAGAATATGCAACGGTAGAGGATCTTCTAGATGGAAAAGTGACACATGAATCAGTTCAGGAACCTCCTCAACAGGAACCCCAAACTCCTATATTGAGGAGGTCTTCTAGGGTAAGAAGAGAACCTGAACATTTTTCTCCTTCTCTTTATTATTTATTACTCACTGATAGTGGAGAGCCAGAGAGCTTTGATGAAGCAATGCAAGTAGATGCCAGGAAGAAGTGGGAGCAAGCCATGGATGAGGAGCATCAGGCTCTCATGGAGAACCAGACATGGGATTTGGTGAAGCTACCCGAAGGAAAAAGAGCATTTACATAACAAGTGGGTGTTTAGAGTCAAAGAGGAAGAAGGAGGCAAGAAAAGATACAAGGCCCGGTTGGTGGTCAAGGGGTTTGCACAGAAAAAGGGTATAGATTTTGATGAGATTTTTTTCTCCTGTAGTAAAAATGACTTCTATTAGAACTGTTCTAGGAATAGTTGTAGCAGAAGACTTGCACTTAGAACAACTTGATGTAAAGACTACATTTCTCCATGGTGATTTGGAGGAGGAACTATATATGCAGCAACCAGAGGGCTATGAGGTCAAAGGTAAAGAGGAGATGGTGTGCAAACTGAAGAAGAGCTTGTATGGCTTGAAACAAGCTCCACGTCAATGGTATAAGAAATTTGATAGCTTCATGATGGAGCAAGGTTATATTAGATGTCATTCTGACCATTGCGTGTATACAAAGAAATTTGAGGATGGAAGTTATATTATCCTGTGTCTGTATGTGGATGACATGTTGGTTGCAGGTAAAAACATGTAGGAAATAAAAGTACTCAAGAAGCAGCTAAGTGAATCCTTTGCTATGAAGGATTTGGGGGCAGCCAAAAAAATCCTTGGTATGAGGATATCTCGGGATAGGAAGGAACAGAAGCTGACTTTATCTCAGGAAGAGTACATTAAGAAAGTCTTGGAGAGGTTTAATATACAGGATGCTAAACCGGTTGGGACTCCTTTGGCAGGCCATTTCAAGTTATCAAAGGAGCAGTGTCCCAAGACAGAGCAGGAGAGAAACCAAATGTCCAAGGTACCTTACTCATCAGCAGTTGGCAGTTTGATGTATGCCATGGTGTGTACCAGGCCTGATATTGCCCATGCAGTGGGAGCGGTGAGTAGATTTATGAGTGATCCAGGTAGAGATCACTGGCAGGCACAGTAAAGTGGATCCTTCATTATTTGAGAGGGACCATGGGGACAGTTTTGTGCTACAGTGGATCAGACACCACTTTGTGTGGTTATGTAGATTTAGATATGGCTGGAGATGTAGACAGCAGGAGGAGCACGACAGGTTATGTTTACACTGTAGGTGGGACAACAGTGAGCTAGATTTAACGACTACAGAAGCTGGTGGCTTTGTCAACCACAGAGGCTGAGTATGTTGCTGCCACAGAGGCAAGCAAAGAAATGATTTGGTTACAACAATTGCTTGAGGAGTTGGGGCATAAGTAGGAGGAAGGAAAGCTACATAGTGATAGTCAGAGTGTTATACACCTAGCTAAGAACTCTGCTTTCCACTCTAGGATGAAGCATATACAGTTAAGGTACCATTTCATCAGGACAACTTTGGAGGAAGAGAAGTTGAAGCTGGAGAAGATCCATACCAGTTCAGAATCCTATAGACATGATGACCAAGGTGGTCACAAGGGAAAAACTGAAGTTGTGTTCAGCTTTGGTTGGTCTTCACGGAAACTAGTGAAGGGTTGAGAAGCTTGCTCAGAGGAAAACTAGTCTCCAAGTGGGAGATTGTTAGGTTGTGGAGCCTGTTTTCATGTGTGAAAGTGTTGAATATTGTACACTAAGAGTATTGTACACTTTTCTGTAGAAACACTGATTTAGGGGCGCAGCCCACAAATTTTTTGTTTTGGGCCTTAAAACTCATACGTGATTTTCTCATATGGGCGGGATTTTGACCCATAGGTTTATGGGATGGTTTTTGCCCATGGTTTTTGATACCCATGGTTTTGTAAAACTACTTAAGCAGTTGTCTATTTATATGGTTTTATGCATATGATAGAAGTATGGAAAACATTGCAGATGTGTTTTGAATTCGGGTGTGAATTCTGTAGAGTTTGTTGAGCATAGCTCCAAATGGATCTAGGTATTGTATTGAGAGAATGGTGGCTTGTAATAAAATCTGAGCAAGTGATTCTTTGTGGATGTAGCCCAAATTGGGTGAACCACGTTAAATATTGTCTCTTTGTGTTGTGTTATTTTATTCTGCACTTTTATTTGAGATCTTTAATATTTTCTACATATTAGTCTCTACTGTTGCAATTCTGTGAGGGATTATTCTGCATATTTTATCCCTTATTTCCTAACAGGGAAGGGCAATTACTCTTTCTTCCCTCTTTTAGTGGCAAATTCAAAATAACAAGTATATAATTTATAATAAGTATGGAAGAGAAGTAGATAATATCTCAGACTTCCTCCCAAATACTTACTTGTTCTACCTTAACACTCCTTTCTTCTACAAAACACGATTCCAACACTAAGAACTTCTTGCTCACTTATTTTCATGTTTCGATGATCCTAGTCTCTTCTACAAACATATATTTATAGCCTTTTTCATGTCCTTCTGTGCACTGGAGAATGGGAAAGGTCATGGAGGAGAAGAGACACATACAATCTTCCAAATTCTGGGTTGTTCATTTCATTTTTTTTCCAGTCCAAAAGAGCCAAGACCGCCACCCAATGCAGACCGGCAGTCCCAGGACTGCCACCCTAGTTGGGCAGCAGTTCTATAACTACCGCTTTGCATAAAGCGATGGTCCTGTTACTAAAAAGACAGAACCTCCATATGTTATTTTTCCTTCTTCATGCTGACTGATTTGATGAAGTAAAGTCATTTTGGATCCCTATGGATCAACCAACAACCTTAATACTTCGCTATGATTAGTCAAAAAGTACCCCATTATTATTTAAATCAAGTATTCATGTCATGTAAATTCAAAGGGGCGGGGTGGATCATCTAATACACGCAGATCAATGCCAAGAGACAATGATTACATAAAGTATTTCTTAACTTAATCTTTCCAAAGGTCTCATACCAAAGGGAGTTAAATTTAAAAGAAAACAAAGTTGAACATGTGCACGTGGTCCCCACAGTGGGGTGGAGTTTTTCTATTTTGTTAAGTGTTAGAGAAGAAAAGAATTATTTCACACAGGGGTAGGTTTCAAATCACCAATTAGAAGACATAACAGATAAAAGAAAAATGTGCAGTATGTGTACAAATGTCAACCTCTAAGCCTGCAGGTGGTCCCCGCACATTGGATGAATTTTGTAAAGTGTTAAAGACACAAGAATTATTTTTTCTCACACAAAGAGATTCAATTTTGCATGTGCATCCAAGGGGGAAGAATTAAAGAATGTCAAATTTATCATTGCAAGTGGATCAAATTGTAAGTGTGACTTCAAACACTAGAAGACAGAGATTGCATGCACATTGGAGGAGACTTACAGAGCAAACAAGGGCTATTATTAGCCAAATTATTCATCTTACTGTATTAAAAATATATCACTCAACCATAGTTTGACTGAATATATTGTTGTAATCAAGGCTATTAATGCCGCATTATATTAGCATGTCTATTTTTATTCCTTTATTTATTCATGATAAAGGGGTAAAATTAACATGCATGGGCGAGTACAAATTAGCATGCATGGGCGAGTACAAATATTAGCCTATTTTTAGGATGGAATGGGTGAATAATTTTGCTATATATTGTGTGCAATTGCAAGGCACATAGGAGGAATTTTTGGACATAGGAGTGTTGAAGCAAAATTTTCCAATTTTTCCCCCTTGAATGAGAATTGATTTTTGCCTTTCCAATTATTTGCAATGATGTGTATATCTCATTTATTATTGTAAATTTAAAATTCCCTGATTAATCATCTTGCCTGGCTGCAAATTTATTAATTTCTACATAATATTAGTGTGCATGTTATCTTATTGTATTGTTGTGACTCATTCCCTCAATACAGAAAGTGTTTTGCTTTAATATTCTGCTGAAAACTATTGATTTATGCATCCATGTTTCATTCTCAAGTTGATTGTGCATATACTCAATCAAAGCCCTCAACAAGTTTGGTGTATCACCCCAATTTTCAATTTAGTTACAGTCATCTTTTTACCCTCAAAACCCCTAAAAATTAGTTTAGGATACATCAAAAAGGAACTAGCCTTGATACCGGAGACTCACCTCAACAATAGGTATACCCACAAAACTGGGGTGTTTCCATTGTATCTACGAAAGAGAGAAATCCAAAGCAAGCTTAAAACACCTGCAGTTATCTCTCTATAGTGGTGTACTTTCGAGAGATAACAAACCACTCATATTTTCTAGACACATTAGTTGTTATATGTCTAGATGTGAATGAATATACTACAAAATGTTACTTTCTATATCTTTTGATAGGGAAAAACATCTTATGGAATATTTCCTATATCACTTGAGTTAATGCCATTAGATAAAAGTTGTCTGTGTCATATGTTTCTTATGACATAAATTGATATGAAATACATTGTTTATGGTACACATTATTTATAACATGTGGATTATTGACTACTTCCTAGCACACATTTCTTGATTGCAGCGATACCGAATTTGAGAACCACTAACACATAAAAATCCAAGCGGCCCAAAAATGGATATAAACAGTTAAAACATGTAAAACTGGGAAATCCAATAACTTTTATAAAAATCTTATGGTTCAAAAAGGAAACAAATCATATGTTGAAGGGTTTGTGTTAGGACAATACAAAACGAACATTGATTATAGTCCACATAACCCGAATTGATAAAAACATGTTAAAACTAGGACATCGAATAACTTTATAAAAATCTCATGGGTAAAAAAAGTAAATAGAGCAAATGTCAGAAGGTCAACTTTGGGATCAAAGGATCCTGCAAATAGGGATATGTAAGCCATGAAAGGGTTTCTTGCAACTATGATCAAGTGGTTATGTATTCTTGGAAGCATATGGAGGCTTTATTGCCATAGTGAAAACTCAACGGAAAAGTGCCACCCAAAAACACGAGAGCTCATCAAAAAACACAAACACTCGTCGACCAAACTCTTCTCACAATCAAATGCCTTCCGGCATCATTAATGACTCTAAATTAGATTTTTTTCATATATTTGTTGTCTTTAATTTGAATGATATTTTTTCAACATTCCGCTTTGTTCAAATATCTATTGACCCTTTGAAACATTTATAGATAATCATTACACTAAATGAACATGTAAGTTTAAGACTCCATCAACAAAAATTCAACATTGAGCATAATATTTAACAAATTCACAAATAGAAGTGCTTGAAACACATTGACTATCATAATTTTTTAAAAAAAATTATTCAATTAAAAATGCTTGAGCAAATTTGCAAATTTCTAACTATATTTTTTAGTTTATGTTTATTTTAATGCTTTTTCTCTCCGTGAGGAATATTTTGTTTTTTTAATTTCAAACTTGCACTTAACATGTCGCAAATAAAATATCTCACTGAAAAAAATTCTAACATCAGGTGTGAGGTCAACGTACACTTGCACCGTTGGGGAAATGACAAAGTCTAGTTGAAATTTTGAAACAATATACATAAACACCATACAACTCTATTATAGAAATTCCTCACCGTTCTGTAATAAAGTGGACGTAAAATGGTGAGATTGCATTATTTTATTTAACGGTAAATTGAAATGTTCTAAACTTTGGTTAGAAATATAGGTATGGTATACCTTGCACGGATACAGCCATTCATCGTTTGCCCACACACTAAATACAAAATATGCATTAATTTCTGGATGCACCAGTTTTTCTAGTCGACCACAAATTTCTTGATGACTTGCAACACAAACTCTAAAACCCGCTCAGGCGTGGGAAGGATTTTCTTAACGCTCTCCCTTTCCATACATTTTTTATCCCACGCATAGAGCAGCGGAAATCGAGCCTCGAATGGTACCTTAAAGTTTCCAATAGTCTCATAAGTATGGAACCAGGGCATAAATGCTACGAAGGCAATATCCAGGAACCCAAACTCCTCTCCACCGAAATAAGGCCTTCCTTTTGACATCTCCTTCAGCGCCCCTTCTAAATATTCCAGATTCTCCAACAGGTCGCGCTTGGCCTCTTCAAGAGCATCCCCTTTGGATCTCATGATACGAAATCCTGGCTCAAATATCTGAAACCATAAAGCATCTTGCACATTCATTCAGCCAAGGCAAACAGAAATCTCTAAGCCATTACATAAATACAACCTCTGGCTTACCTTCTTGTCTACAAAGTCGGCCCAGAAGCGGGAAAGCGCACGGTCGTATGGCTTCGAGGGCAGAAATTGCTTGGATGCTGGCCAGGCCTCGTCAATGTATTGAAGAATTATGAGAGACTCGCAGATGGGTTTGCCGTTGTGAACGAGTACTGGTATTTTCTTGTGCACTGGATTCATTCGCAAAAGCAGGTCGCTTTTGTTGACTGTAACATTTTCTTCTTGGAATTCGTATTTGACGCCTTTCTCTTCCAAGCCAATCTGAACGCGCATGCCGAATGGACTCGGCCAAAAGCTCAGCACTTTCACTTCCTCCATCTTAAATTATTCCTTGGGAATAAACGGAATTGCGAACGACCACACAGTATAGATCTTGACCTATTCCACAAAGCGAAGGAATGCAGGGATACCTATATAGAAAAATACAGAGAGTCGCCAACTGTGGACCATTTACTAGTTTTGTAGAGGCAACTGTGGACCATTAACATAATGACGGTGAAAGAATGCCGATGCATACAAATTCGGGAGGCTGCATTGTCGGGTCTCGAATACCGCCAAATCCTAATACTAGCGTAGGCACTTACGTAAGATGTGCAGGACGTATTATGGTGGTGAATCCGAACGCGTAAGTAGCAGGAAAAAGGTGTGGACCAGAGCATACGGCACGGGCAACCGACCATTATATAAATTGATGGCTGGAATAGCGGGCAATGGATAATAAGTGTCCATGCTACCTGACACCCAAACCTGCCATTAATGTAAGGCTGTGCCTTGCGGTAAGATAGCGTAACACGACAATTGGAAGGCGGTGCGTTACGGTTGATCGGTCACAGTTAATATGAATGTAAAGTTCAGATTTGACGTTTGTGGTGGACGTTTTCTAGCATTAACGTTTCCCACATTTCCTTCAGGCTTCCGGGAAAAGGCACAACTCGTTTGGTATCTTATGTTTAATGAAGTTTTTTCTTATACGTCACAAATTTTGTTGAGACTTGAAGCCACCTTGGCGCTATGTCAATCGCCACGTGGCAGACTTACTACACAAAACCTATAAGAAAAATTAAATCTATATAGTGAATTGAATAATATTTTTTCTCGTGGGTTGTAACCAAGTGGCAAGTGGACAAATTTACTTCTATTCCCAAAAAAATCGCATTCAATTCACTTCACAACATCCCCTACGACTCCGCTAGCCTCCACCAGTAGTGAGTTCATTTGTGCTACTAACATATTCAATGCAGTCATTAACTGCATGGCATTGCATTTGGCAAGGTGATTGCGAGGGACGAGAAGTTGAACATTCTCGCCCCTTCAAATCCTACAACAGAGCCGAAGACCGATCCCTATCACCAACCGCCTGATTGTTTCTACCCAGTAACGGAGCCGAAGACCCTTCTAAATCTGTTTGTAATCACCATGTGGGTCACGAGGTGAGCATGTTTCCATAGTTGTTTGGATCTTTTATCTTCGAGTTTTATGCAATAAGCTCATTGGCAAACAATACCAATTTTACAAATGCATATTCATTCTATATTGAGTTGTTTATGTGCATGTTCTTGTTTAATCAAGCATTACCAGTTTTACAAATGTATATTTATTTTATATTGAGTTGTTTATGTGCATGTTCTTGTTTAATCTTCCGTTCGGCACAAAACCTATTGATTCATCATATTTTGGCCATTAGTATGTATTTCTACGTAGGGTCATTTAGTAACGGGTTCCATTATCACATGCTTTTTTAAGCATGCACTCTGAACTATTGTTTTCCAATATAATTCATTTATTTTAATGCATTATGGTTTTTCCTCCATTCGCCACTAACTCTACTAATACGGTGTAGAAATTGTCAAAAATATAAGGTTTTTTCACCCATGAGTCTTACAACTTCAAAATACAGTGTTGT
Organism: Taxus chinensis; assembly: GCA_019776745.2. Lineage (NCBI taxonomy): Eukaryota > Viridiplantae > Streptophyta > Pinopsida > Cupressales > Taxaceae > Taxus > Taxus chinensis. The sequence continues at coordinate 624,187,343 of CM034155.1, forward strand.
TATTGAGTAATGGGTTTCATTCTACCCTATTATTTTTTCAAGCATGCATGTTGAACTATGGTATTTTCAATGTATATTCTTTTATTTATGTGCAGTTTGTTTATTCCTCAATTTTCCACAAACTTTGCTCATACGTTGTAGAAATTGTCAAGAAACCATGGTTTTTTCACCCATGCATCTTACAGTTTCAAAATACACTGTTGTTATTGACAATACATTGCTATTATTGAGTAACGGGTCTCGTTTAGACCTATTTTTTTCAGACATGGATGCTAAATTATTAATTTTTCAGTGTATATTTATTTATTTCAGTGCATTTTTCTTATTCCTCTGTTTTCCAAAAACTCTACTAATATAACATAGAAATTGTCCAAAAAACAAGGTTTTTTCACCCATGTGTCTTACAGTTTCAAAATACAATGTTGTTTTTCACTTTACACTGATGTTATTGATTAATGGGGTTCCATTATGGCCAATTATTTTTTCAAGCATGCACACTAAACTATTTTTTAGTGCATATTCATTTATTTTAGTATATTTTGTTTATTCCTTTGTTCTCGATAAACTCTGTTAATACTACGCAGGGGAAGAATCCGAAGTAAGGGTGGATGTAATGGATGACAAGGTGATTGTGTTGGATTTTGGTCTATGGTATTAATTGTATGGGAATTAGGTTCATGTGATGTGGGGAGTGGAGTTTGATTGTTAGGCAGATGATTAGGAAAGGGTTATTTGAAGACGTCAAGAGGTTGATTAGGTGGTGCATTAGGATTGTTCACTTGGAGGTCGCCAGAGTTAATGAGTTTTTGGATGACGTCTTTAAAAGATCGACACTTCTCAATGTCATGGCCATGAACTTGATGATATTTGCAACAATGTTCCTCACGATACAATGCAAGTTGGGGCCATGATTCATCAAAGGGTTGGATAGGAGGAGGATGAATGAGATGGACCACCATTAACGTGTCAAATATTGAACTATAGTACTCCCCAAGAGGGGTATAGTTAAGTGGCGGTCTAGGAGCTCTTTGCAGAGGCTACGTATGAGACATAGATGCATAGGATGATTTAACCACGATGGTATTAGCGGTGTTCTTAGGTTTGTCACTATGCATAGAGGATTTAGTGAACTCGGATATGGGCTTGTTTGATTGGAGTTTAAGATGGCCTTTCTCAAGGGAATGAAGTTCATGTTTGTGAGCCATGGTAAATGCCTCTCCAACACCTCTTCAAAGGTTTTAAATGATTGGATTTGAAGAGTGGAAGATATATACTTCGCACAAGAACGTGAGAAGAGTTCAATAAGCTCATTTTCTGAAAGCATGAATGATAGTTAATTGATGATGCCACGTCATCATGTAACAAAATCCGCAATGGATTCATCATCATAGTGTCTAATTGAATAGAGGTTGATGATTGTGATCTTAAGCACAATATTGATTGAGAAATGTTCTAGGAATAATTGGGCAAGTTGGGTGAATGAGACTTATGAATGTTGTGGGATATTGTTATACCAATCCAATGCAGATATGGCTAACGACATGGGGAATGTGCGAAGCGTGAGGTCTTGATCATGAGAGATAACATATAACGAATGTCTAAAAGCGAGAAGATGTTATTGAGGGTCGGTGTTACTATTGAACTTAGAAAATTTGGGTAATTCCCAATGAGGAGGATAAGGCTTCACGGGAACAGATGAATTGATTGGTTCATTACATATTTGTTCATATGAGAATGTGATTTTGGACCCCAAGGTAGCATCTTAGAGATTATCTGTTATACTTAAATAATGCTTGCAATGTATCATTAGATGGATGAGGTTGTGATTTTGAAAGGTGAGATTGTGATGCATAAGAGGGGCATGGGTAATGTTGTTGATAATTTTGATACGTTTGAGGATGAGTTGGTGTTTGGGGAAGAGATTGATAAAGGGGGATGTAATTGAAGGGTTGCGATTGGATGGGTTGTGATAAAGGTTGTAGGGAAATGGGGATATGGTAATATTGGTTAGATTGAGTTGGATGTTGAGAGATGGGGATATTTGATTGGTTTGCTATGGGATGAGTTGGAAAATAGGCAATGGGTGATCGAGATACTTGAGTTGGTTGAGTGGGAAGTATGTAGTGATAAGCACCTTGAGGAGGTGGTTGATGGGTTTGCGTTGATTTAGATGGATGGGGCTATGAAGTGATCACATTGGCATAAACATGGGAAGTGGAGATAAGAGGCGATGTTGAATTATGTTGTTCAGATATGGGAGGAAGTAAGTGTGATTCTTGAGATGATTGAATGGGGGCATAAGTGAACATAGTAGATGATAAGGTGATGGGGATAGAAGAAGTGATGGTAGTGTTGACATGAGGCAAGTTAGGGGGATGAGGACCACTAATTGAATGGTTTGGTGATTGTGAGGGATTGAAAAAGAAGGTTTATTAGGATCAAGCTCATATTGGGCCATGACGAGGTCATTCATATCTCTAGGAAATAAAATGACAAGTTTTGATGCGAGGACTTGTGTAGATTAAGGATTGGAATGATAAGCTTAAATTTTTTGCAAAGGAGGTCCATCAATGGGGATGTTGGTGGTATTATGAAGGAGATAGTCATGAAGATAAACTAAATTACCATTTAGAAGCTCCTGAAACTCTGTACACCCACGAGGAATGAGAGGAGGCCCAGAAGTGTCGATAGAGGTGGTAGAAGGGGGTGTTGCTGGTCTAGATGGAATGGATTGATGAACAAGGAAGGGATTAGTTTCAACATGAGTGTTAGGTTGGAGTAATTAAGTTTCTCAAAGAATAGGAGTGGAAACGATGGCTTGAGTAACCATGGAAGAGACGACCAATGGGGTGGTGGTAAGAAAAGAAATTGTAGAAGTTTGTTGGGAGGTGATGGTGGAATTAATAATGTTGTTTGATGACATGTTTTTTTCCATTTGTTTTACTTGGGATCTTGTAATAACTAACATGAAATAAACAATAAACAAAACTATGCTGATTTTTAATTAAAGAAAGCAAGTCAAGCAATAAAGTTTTGATTGTCTTGATAATTAAAGATGTGAAAATAAATGAAAAAATGGGCTTGAAGGGAGCCTAGGAAATGGAAATCTATGGATGGTTTCAGGTATTTTTGGTGGGAATCCTTGATATACCCAAAGGTATATGAGGCAAAAAAATTTGAGGACTACGTCTACAGGGATTGGTATTGGCGCCTACCCCCTCACTTCACGGTCCTACAATGATAAGGGAGTCAGGTGGTTAGCCAATATACCCATAGTCAAAAAATTATAACGCGTTCAAAACATCGTGGGCAAGTATCCTATTGGGTGATGAAATCACAATAGTTCTTCATGGGAGGAAGTGTTTTTCAGATGTGTGTGTTTTAGGATGTGTGTGATGAAGTGTATGCAAAGTATTAAACCCCCTAGTTAAACTAGATTTCCAAGAAAGTATGAAGGGTTATTTTAGATGCAAAATGATATGTGTAGATTCAATGAGAGTAGCAGACCAGTGATGCATTGCAATAAAAGAAAGAGATGGGGAATAAAAAACAAGGAACCCCTGAATAATGCTTTTCCTTTTTATCTAAATTTTTAATTTTTAAGAAAAGCAAGAAAAATCCAATCGAAGTGACATGATCCAATGCACGCAAGAAAGTAGGAAACATTCATTCCTGTGAGGTTAGTAGAAGAAAAATAGAAGAAAATGAAGATAAAAGACAAAAATAAAAGACTCAACAAAGAAGGGTGGATCCCACCGGGTGTGCCAAAATGTTGACCAAATTCCATTGTTCTTGCTAAGATTAGTGAACTAGTAGTAAAGAAAATAAGTAACTCTAAATATGCGAAGGATTAAGGTACCTTGAAATGTGATGACAATGAATACAAGCACAAAATGAGTTATCCTTTTATGCAGCGAGTTAAGTGACCTACAAATTAAGTGTACTCAACATGAAAAGATTAGATTAGTAGATGGATGGGTGGATTAGTAGATAGATTAGTTGAATTAGTCCTAAGAAGAGAAAACTTCGTAGGATGGATTTCAACCCACATTTTGATAAAGATAAATAAAATCAGATATTGCTAAACTAGATGTAGCAGAAGCTGAACCCAAATAGAAAGTAAAATGCTAGATGTAAGATAAAGATGCATATCTCATCTAAATGCATGAAAAGTAAATCAAACATGTGTGGGTCGACGATGACCTAAGGTTGTAGAGCACAGTCGATGGTGACCGGGGTAGGATGAGAAGAAGATGTAGAAAGACAGGCCTACAAGACCTGGTGTAGTTGGATCTAAAGTTGATCTAGATTTGAAAATGGATCTGAAGTGAAGGTAGAATAGGATGGATCTATATCTAATTGAAAAGATGCATAAAAATTATGAAAACTAATGATTAATGCAACGAGGATAGATCCAATCGACGATGACCAAACTGAATTGGCAGTAACTGGGGATTGGTAAAGTAGATCAGAAATGGAAGAAAGGACAGAATGACATGATCTTAGGGATAGAGGATGTAGAAACAAACAATACATGAATGGGGATCTTGATGGAAGAAAAAGAAACAAAATGGAGGTTGGTTCAACGGTGACCAGACTATGTTGACAACAACTGGGGCAGATCTAATATTGGACAAAAATGGATGGGCTGAAATAAAGATCTGAAGATAAGAAATGAAGGCCTGGGAATGACTGAAACAGAAAGCTCCTGATGACAGCTGAATCTACATAAGATCTGATGATGATATGGTGATAAATTGCAACAATGGATCCAAACATAAAAGAGAGAAAAATAGGCTTCAAATATCCTGAATATGGACACAAGATCTCCAAGAGAAATCCAAGAAGCCTATAGCAGTTGCAGAGAAGGCAAAAAAATGAAAGAAAGATCACAAGAAGGCTTGAAGACTCCAAAATTACATCTTGAGAAAAGGAGGAGTAGGATGGCTTTATAGGGTTGATAGTGACCTCTCCATTTGGGTGGGTGAAAAGGTGGTGAGTTGGAGACAAAGAGCCCAATTGATGCAAGATTAGTGTTTAGAAGGATTATGAGGAAATAGTGTTTCTTAGGATGAGTAAATGGGTATGTGGAGGGTGGAAGTTATTAAATAAAGGCCATGGAGAGGTGAAAATCATTACATGATGGCATAGAAAGGATAAAATATAATATTTAGGGAGAGGAAATACATTAAAAGGGTGTTTAGAATTAACTAAACATGATTATGGGTGATTAATAGATGAATAATGATGGGAAATAATGATATGTTGGGATAAATAAAATTTAGAATGGAAGAAGGGAATTTGAAAGGGAAGAGAGGTATGCATGAAAAAGATGATGGAGAGAAAACATGAGATAAAAAGTTGCGATACCAAAAAATTGGTGTTTATATTTGCCCCTTTTTTCGAATGGTTTGTATTGGGCAAAGCCGTGAGAAAAAAACAAAGACAGATGAAAATATGATTAATGAGGGTTCTCCCCCTTAAATTTAGGGATCGATGACATGAAGGAACTCAATCACGAGTTTTGAAAGAGATAAATGAAGAAGGAAAAGGGTGGAAAATATGAGTAAAATAAAATGATGAGATAAGATATCCGAGACGAGGATAAAAAAAGTTGAAAAGTAAATAAAAATATGGCAGTGATTTTAGAATCACTTTAGTAGGGAATAAAGTACGGCCTCAATAGTGATGACTCTAATGTCCTACAAAAATAAAGGGAATCCAATGGGAATCCACTCAAATGGATGTGCAAGCCATGGGGACCAATGGGTCAAAGGAAGACATCAAAATATGTACAAACAAATGTGAAAATGGTAGAGACAAGGGTCGTGACAAAAAGGATAGGGGGTTGGGTGCATGCGATGTTATTTCGACAAGAGGAATCAAAAATATTCGTCCGAGGGGTGACATAAAAGAGGTAAAATAATAGTGAGACCCAAGAGGGAACACGCAAGATGGCCGTAATGGAAAGATTATGAAGGATAAGATAATGGTGCCCCAAGAAGACCACGAGGATGGCCACAAAGGCATGCAGATGTAAAATAAAGATGCAATAGATAACAAAGCCCTGGCGGGGACACAATAAGGATGTTGTAGTGCCCACTTCCCTTTGGCACCTTTTATTACCGATCATGATACTGTAGACTATATGACGAATATTTTAATAGTTTTGATTTAGTATGGTGTTAGATGTCAGATCCTAGATTATTTTTTAATCTAATTATATATAATGCATGGTGATTATTAGAGACACTCATATGTGGATGATGATATACTATTGACAAGGATGTTAAATGAAAGTTATTCGGACAGTTGATTTTTGGAGATTATGAGTAAACCTAGAAAAGGGAAATTATTTGATGATGATATAATTGCTGAATAAATTTACAAATGATATACTTGTTACTTTGATGTTGCTGATACATATTGTGAGTGATTTTGTTAAATTGCCTTGATGTTGTTGTGATTCACATACTTAGATGATTTTGTGATTATTTTATATATTCATTTTGGATGTTCTGATATGGCCACAAGGCTGAAGGAGGTATTTTGTATTTTGCAGGTTAAATATATCACAACAAAACATCGGGGGATCGGAGACTAACCAAAATGGAATTCTAGGTGAATTCAACACGGTCACCATGGCAACGTGTTTTGTGTGTGTGTTGTTTTGTTAGGGATTTCCATGGGGGGAATCACCTTTAAATGTGACCGTGGGTTTGTATATTTTATTAATGTGGTTACTTTTTATTATTGTTGTATGTGTTTTATTAGTGATGTGTTTCCTTTCTTTATTTAATTATGTTGTGGAAAATTAATGTGAGAAAACATATGGTTAAAAGATAAATAAATCAAACTGGGATATGGGAAAATAATTATAGAAGTTGTTGTCTTTGTAATAAATTTGTAAGTGATGTGTAAGTTGTGTAAGAGCTTGTGTAAGTCTGATTTTGGAGTATGAAACACTCCACCTCCATGGAAATTCGAATTTGTCCTTGGGGGCTATTTTTGGAGGCTTGTGGGACAAGTAAAACTTGTCCCATACCTCTCAATTTAATTTACCAACTATGCCTATGGTTGGAGGACTGATTTTAAACCTTTTTAATGTATTTTATTAATCATGTTGCATTGTTTTGATTGCACTCTCTTACATTTTATTTAATTTTCAGTCCTTTGGGGTGTGGGCTTTTTGGAGTGTGCAAGTAGATTGTCATATTTTGACCCACCTCTCTATTGTGCATTGGAGTTTGGAATTTGACTTTAGTGTTGGAATTGAGGATGTGTGATGTGGCACCTACATGGATCCACATCATCCCCTTCTCTTCTCTTTTTATATAATGAAAACTCTTGGCTTGTTTTTGGCGGTTGAAGCATTTTGTATGTAAGCTTGGGGCGTATTTTTTTCTTGTGTTTGGAGCTCTTACCTTGGAGCAGCTTAGGTGAAGTTTTTGCTTGGTTGTTGTACCTTTTTGCATTCTTCCTTGGGGGTGAATTTTTTTGTTGGAGCTCTTGTTTTTGGAGGAAGTTTTGGAGAAAAGCTTTGCATGCTTATGAGTTGTTGTTTTGGACTATATTTTTGACATTCAAAGTTTATTGTGTGGAGCCAAATCCTTCCATGGGGAGGTAGGATTTTATTCCTTCTTTTATTGTTGTCATTTCTTTCTTGTGTTGTTGTGAATGGTGAATGTTTTGTATGTTTTATGGGCTGTTTGGGTAGACTGCCATAGGAATGGTGTAGGAGAAGGCTATGGGGAATCCATGTGGGGGGTCATAAGGGAATGCCATTGGCATCAGAAATTTTGTGGAGGGAGTTTTGGGTTTGGGATCCACCATGGAAAAGAAATAGCTTGCATTTCTTACTCTTGGGGGGGCCGTAAGGGATAAACTTTTGCGGGGGGATAAGGAGGGGTAGAGAGATATAAGGTTGATGGGGTATGATATTTTATATTGGTAGTATGATTATAGGTGGATGCCCAATTCCCAATTAGGAGGCATAAGTAGCTTCCCCCATAGTCCTTGCTCCTTTGGCTTGCAAGATCATGCCTGAGTTCTGTTTTGAAATGATTTTAAATGCAGTTGTGAACTGTTGTTTTTCTATTGAATTGTGTTTTTTTCTTAAAAGGAAATGTGTATGTGAAAGAATGTTATGTGTGGGAGCTAGTTTGTTGCCATGGTTGAATTGCACCTTCTATTGTATCTTGGTTGGGGATCGGGGGCCAATGATGAAGGAAGGCTTCTCCTTTCATTGGATATCTTGGTTGGGTGGAGAGTGTTGCCTTTCCCCTTCTTTTGTTGTGATCAAATTGGAAGAAAATGGAAGTTGCATGCTGCTATTTTTACACAAGAGAAATGTACAGTTTGACAATCCCTTATGGAAACCCATTCCTTTGTAATCCTTTCATACATGATGTGGATGAAATTGTAATAGTTATGTTATGGAGATTTGATGTTGTAATTGATTATGAAGTTATATATTTGAAATGTGAAAGACACTTGCATTCTGTTTTGTACATTGAGAAAGAAAGAGAATTATGCTATTGTTTTCCAACATTGAAAGATGTAAGTTGTATCATTGAAGTCAATAGAGGATTACAAATTCATCTCTCATTGCATTGTTGTGATTGTATTGGAACATCAAACTATGATGAAATTTGAGTATCAAATTGTGATTGGAATCCTTGTTGTTTGGAAAATGGAAAAAGGATAAACACTTAAGCTTACCATGGATTGAATTATATGTTTCTTTGTATGGAAAAATGAGATAATTAAATCTCTAGTTGAAAGGAAGAAATGGCAATTAAATCTCTCAAGAAACTGACCTCTTCCTTAAATTTAAAACTGGCAATAATTCATTTAAAATGCACAGTTCGGACCTGCACTTGATAATCCACTTGAAAATGATATAATATAGAATGCTAAGACATCAATGAACTAAACCCGATAAAGGAAACACGTAGGGAAATAATTAAAACATTGTTGAATTGAGCTTAATCTCTTCCTCAACCGTTTTCTATCTTTTGTTGAGCAATTCAATTTTGAATCAATTGAACAAATCAACTTCTCTAAAACACTTTAAACCCTCCCTAGATCAATTCTCCATGTCTGTTGGCATGTTGAGTGATGGAGGAGATCTAATTTAGTCAAATTGAAAAGTAGAAAATTGCCAGTTTGCCAATTAAAAGCCTACAGATATTTTTTTTAAAATTGACCCTTTAAAACTTATCAAAAAGTAAAATTTATTTTTCCTACACAAAGAGGGCATTGAGAGATTTCTAAAAATTCCTTGTTCTCCCAAAACTGAGCTTTTTAGATCAACTTATGGCACTTTGAATTTTTTTTTCCTTGGCTGGAAAATTTGGGAAAATTTTCCCTGGCGAGCTTGCAGCCCAAAAATTTTCCGTCGAATTGCCTTAGAAAATATTTTGAAAATTTTGAGTTGGGAAAATTTTCATATTTTCCTCCATTGGCCTATAGCCAATCAGAGGTTGTCACGTGTCTTCCAGGGGCTGAGGCAGAGGCGTGGATTTTTCTTCACCCTTAAACCTTTTGAAAAGTTTTGGAAAATTTTCACTTTTACCTCTGTCGGCCCGTAGCTAACCAGAGGGCGCCAAATGTCCCCTTGTGGCTACGACGAGGGTGTGCATTTACTTTTGGACTCTAATTTAAAAAAAAAAATTGAGAAAAATTCTCATTTTTACCTCGTCGTCCCGTGGCCAATGAAAGTGTGCCACGTGGCACTCTGGGGTGGCGGCAGGTAGGGCGGAAGACCCTTGACTTTTGTAGTTTTTATTTTTTTTTGGCCTTTGGGGAAAAATTCTTAATTTTCTCCTATGGCCCACTTCTCTGCCTTCCTCTCAAACTCCGGGCATGTGGACCTGTGTACTTCTTTGTCCCTTTTTTCCCCTTAGTGGCACAAAGCGATAAATCCACCCACCGCCCCGCCCTTCCCTTCTCCCTTCTCGGCTTGGTGCCAGGACTCAACACGTGTCCCCTAGGGACCCGCGAGGGCACAAAGGTTTTGTGCCTTTGAGCCATGCATTGCAAAAATTTTCCAATGTCACCCCGTGACCCGCCAACCCACCCTAGGTGCATTCCCCCCTCCTCTTGCCACGTGTCCCTCTAGGGAAAATTTGCCCGAGAAACTCCGCCCACTCATAACTTGAGTTCTATAAGGAGTTAGAAGGAATTCTTTATATCACCAGAAAGGTGAGAAAATTTCCTATCCACTGAGAATGGTTTAGGGAAATTTTGGGAGTGTTATGTAGGAGAAAAATATAGTTGAATCTCTAAGCCTGTTTGAGAGCAGGCATGGGGGTAAGATTACTCCTTGAACCTGACTAAAACATGTAACCCTAAAATTTGAACCTTGTAAACTTGTTATAAGTTAATGAAGGAAACTTTTGTTTTGGTAAATAGGATTTTTTCCGGAATCTATTAGTGAAAACTGATGTCTTGCAACTTAGTTGTAGACACTTCAACAAAAAAAATTATCCCATAATTTTCTAGCTAACCCTAGGTTGTTTCTTTGGTCTCAAGTGGTTGTTTAAACGGGCACTACAATTTGGTATCAGAGCAGTGGTTCAAAAGTTTGGGCCCATTGGGCACATTAGAAAACCTAAGACATGAACTGTAAACCTAACACACTCGTAAATCTAGAAAACAACCTTGTTGAAAATTGAAGGAGAAATAAGTATGAAGAAATATTACATTACTCTGTTCATTTGAACTGCAAGAATTAAAATCATAATAAAAGTGACAAGTTGTTTGAGTTGTTGTGCTTGCTTAGTAACATTTTTTCTGAACCTGGGGTAACTAAGAATGTTGGATTAAATTGACTTTTGGTGAAATTCTAGTATAATGGAAAAACTTGGTTCCCTTTTGAAAACATGTTGTTTTACAAGTCCCAAAACGTGATTTAAATTGTATGATACATTAAGCCCTTTGGTTGAGACCCTTACTTATGGGAGTTGTTTGTTGGTTTGAAAACCTGTCGCTTGGGCAGTTTTATGGATAGACGATGCCAACAGTGTGCAGGGCATAGCCCCTCTTTGAGTCAGCAAAGCGAAACTGGTTTTATTGCTATTCTATCAGCAGGAATCTGTGTAAGTCTCACAATATTCTGCCTTCGGGGGTTTTGGGATCTCATCCTAGTAGGGGTGTTTCCAACTACGAAAAGAAAGGAATGGAGGGAAAGATGAAGAAAGATTAGATCCAAAGGGAGAAAAGAAATGAATTCCAAAGCAGAAGGATCAGAAGGTTTATGTTTTGGGATTGGTAATAAATGGAGCCAAACCTACTTGCATAAACAAACAGAGCAATACTGATGAACAAATGACAATAAAGTAGAAGCAGATTCAACAGAACAAACATACATATCTAACATAAGAAAGCTCTGACGCATAACACAAGTATTCAGCACAAAGTCTCAATATTGTATTAATATTTCTTTCCGTCACAAAAAGTACAAAGGCTTTTCTCCTCGCTTCTATTTTTCATCTAAAAAAATGTTCACCCCCTGAATACAACAAGTATTCAAGTATATATAGAAGGAGAGAAGAAAAGAAGACTAAAAGCAAAAAAACCACTTATTTACAAAAAATATCTTACAAATAGATTACAAAGTCATTTGTTGACTTTTTTGACAACTTTAATGGATGACATCATCCCATGGTGCAACATGGATGAGTGTCATCGTTTGTGTCAACATGACTTAGATATTTTTACAAAGAGAAAGTTAGGAAGGGAAGAAACTATTCGTCGTTATCCCACGGCTAGAAGGGGGTATCCTGCTTTTGCTGCTCGGGTGACAAGAAGTGGAACTGGGGCACGGTACTCCATGAACTTGTTGATCATGGGTTGAAGTTGATCCTGGGAAGGATCCTTGTGTCTATCGCTGATAGCTTCGCAGGTCTCCCGCTCATCTATGAGCTTCTCTAGGAGTTTGGAAAAATCATTCTCCACCTCTATTAGGTACCCCGATGAAGTCGCGACACGCCAGCAGGGTGTTGATGGATTCGGCGCCAAACGTGGACTTCTGGCCCCAATCCCTGTGAAATGATCCTCCTTGAAGATCTGAATAGTTTCCTCGGCCTTTCTTAAGCCGAAAGGAAGGAGTGAGCAACCCTGGAGACATTCTAAGAACAATCTGCTCCATTTGATGCATCGCATCTAGGGCTTCCTCCTTTACCTTGTCGATCTTTTCCAGGACGAACTCCAGCTGATCAACCCCGATAATCCAAAGTGGAAAGGATTTTATTGAGGGCCTCTAGGGTGTCGAAAGACGCCAAACTTGACCAGATCTTCGACTGAACAGTCGAGTATTTTCTGAAAAGTCTCGTGCAACCATCTTGGAATGATCAAGCTCTTCGGAGATGGGTCCCGCTATCGCCTGGAGTTCTCTGTTTGTTCGATTGATATTCTAGTACAAATTTGTGAACTTAGCGATAACCCCTTCACTTTCTTTGAGGATTTGGCTCCTCCAGGCGGAAACTGCCATGCCCTGCTCGCCGATTTTAGCATATTCATTGATTTTATCCTGACGTCAGAGGCTCAGGAGTTTTGGTGGCAATTGTAGGAGGTGCACTGCCCATTTTCTGCAAGGCGCGGAGAAGATGTTTATTTTGCTCCTTTAATAGCCTTTTCTCTTCCTTTTCCTCCTGGAGCTTCTTGCAAAGGGCATCGACTGCAGATAGGGCCTCTCCTTGCAGGCTTTCCAAAGATGTCCCCATTGTGACTTGAGTCACTGTGTAATCTTTCGGAGACAGATTCTTTTTATCCTTCAAAGGATTGGGGTATGCAATCTCCATCACTCTCTCCCCTGATGCACTCTGAGAGAAGCGAGAGTTATAGGCTTCTGCTTCTTGATCCCCTTTTGATGGGATGACGGAGAAGTCCATCGGGGTGATGGGAACTTTTCGTCTTCTGTTGACTCAGGTGCTGGGAGATCCAGGATGGACTTATGGGAGAAGGGCCGGAAATGGAAAAGGGAGCAGCTGCAGTAGTAGAAGGGAAAAATGTGGAGACACTTAGAGGCGGCATTGAGAGGAAAGCCGAGGAAGTGCTCACGGGAGGAAGGGGGTACTATAGGGGAGGTAGACCTAGGGATGGAAGGGAGATCAGCGATGAGGGAATAAATGGAGGGGGACAGCTTTGCGAGAGAGGAGAAGATGGATGATGAAGCAGGGGGAACAATAGAAGATGGGGGAGAGGGCACGACCAAAGGAACGGTCGCTTGGGTCACTTGAGGAGGGGAAGGAGGAGAAGGAGAAGGAACAGAAGGGACCTCAGTTGTTATAGTCGTGGCCGACATCCTGAGTGGATGTGCCTATTGGAACATCTTATGCCGCTTCTTCTTTTGAGCTTTCCGGGATTACAACCCGTTCTTGTGAAGCGGAAGGAGGGCTTTCAGGAGCTTCCTCTTGGGTGGAGCTGGATTCACCCTCTTTACCTTTACCCTTCCCCCTTTGGCTATTGTTTCGATCGAGGAGGTGCGTTGCCCAACGGAGATGTAATGGAAATCAACTGCAAGGTAGATGAGGACCGTTCATTCGGCACCCAATGTTCTGTCCTTCGCAAAGTTTCCTTGACCCTTTCCTTAATTGTTTGAGGAGCTTTGTTTCTGTCGATCAATCACGAAAGGCCAATCATCCCCACTTGTCTCCAAATACACCTGATCAACCTCCTCGTCAGTAGTTTGGTAACCTTTTGGGATGATGGCTACCCCGTACTGGATGATTTCTCTAAGGCCAAGCGGGAATGATCCTTCCTCCTGAGCTCGACCTCATGATATAAGTCGATGTAAATATCCTTGATCTGAGGGATGTGGATCGGATCGAGTTTAGCCCTGGGGAGACAATTTCTTGGGTCAAAATTGGGCCTTGCTGGGAAGTTATGTTTCAAATTCAGCAGCTCTAGTTCTGCAAACATGTCCTTCGCCTTGTGGTGAGAGAGACACGTATACCTACCCACTGTGAGGGGGAAAGGAGTTCCACCCTTCTTTCTCTTTTAAAACACTTCTCGTGGTAGGTGATAAGCTGTCTCGATAGCTCCAATAGGATCAACTTGGGACCAGCATATCTCGGTAGTTTGGTCGGTTCCCCCAAGAAGTTAGCTGCTGTTAGATAAGTAAAAGTGGGGAATTAAGTGAACAGGGCCCCCCCATTTCTCTATTGCCGTGACGATGCTCTTGGTCGTACGACCGTGGGTCATGTTTTGGACTCAATAGGTAGATGACGTCGTAGAAGAAGGCGTCGTTGATCTTTGTGAACTGGGGGATACTATTTTCCAGCTTCAGTTCTAGATAATATTCATATATTTTTTACTTGGGGCCATACCCCGCATCGCATTAGAGCTGGATAGTCTCTCTCTGAAGCCGTAGCATAGACCACGTAGGGTTTTCATATAGAACCTCCCCGTTGTGGTAAGTTGTTGGAGTTGCTCTGATATTGTGCTACTTATGATCTCCACCCACTCAAAGCGTTGATCTGGCACATTTTTGTTCATTGTTTCTAAGTACATCAGCATCCACTTGTGAAAGTAGTGGGCATCAGGAAGCCCAAATACTCTACTTAGAAATGTGATTGTGTCATTGAGTTCCTCTGAAAAGTCACTGCGATGAATGACTTGTGGCCATCAGGTCACCACCTTTTTTTTCTTTAGGTATACTTCGTTCATTAGCTGCATGCATTGATCCTCATTGTCATCCCAGGCCTTGATACAATCTTCCTGACTTACGGCCACAAAGTGCCAGTGGTGAGGGATGCCGAGCATTATTTCAAAGTGGCGGGCAGTGAGGTTAATTATAACCTTTCCCTTCTCATCTACGACACATCTTGTGTCTTTGTTGTAGCATCGGGCTATCACCATCATGAACTCATTGTTCATGGCACTAACTGGGACCCCTCCAGCAAAATGTAACCCACTGCCCACCAGTTTGTCCATCCACGGAATTCCTGTGACCCTCCGAGTTCTAGCCCAGAAATCCTCCATGTCAATATGACCAAGTTCTGAGTCTTTGATATCCATGTCACACTTTGCCTGGGACTCGGGCACCCTGACCCGCTGATATTTGTATTTCATTTCTTCTTCTGTGAGCTTGGCTTTGCCCTTGGATTTGGTGGGTCTCTTGCTTGATGTTGACATATGTAACTTTAAGCTTAGTTGCTGATCTGCAAGAAGAAGAAGTGAAACCCAATGCAAGAAAGACATATTAGTTGTTTGATCTTCCATTAAAGCACTGATAGAAGAAAGAGTTAGTGATTTTAAGGCCTCAGGGCGCAGGGTGCATGAATACTGCAGTTTACAGGGTTAAATGGTATGGCACACAGGAAAGGGATGTTGCAAGGGATAAATAAGCACCAAAGGGTGCATGGCGCATGGATATTATAGGTTGCATTTTTTGTTGTTGTAAACACAAGTGCACCTGCGCCATGTGTATGCATTTTATAAAGGGCGCGGATATTTTTTCATGTTACACGGGTACAGGATGCGCCAAAGGGGGCAGGTTTAATGCGTGTAACATCATTTTTTCATGCGCCACAGGAGAACTTGGCGCGGTGCATAGAAGTTTTGCATGACATGATGTTGCTGTAACAATGGATGTGCTTGCGCCTTTTAACAATTTTGTACTTGGCGCATATAATGTTGGTGTTACATGGATATAGGGTGCGCCAAAGGGTACAGGTTTAAATAATGCAACATATGAGTTTGGTGCACCAAGTGGGCGCAAGTTTAGCGGGTGCAACAAGAAAAGGAAGTGCACCTTGAGGGTGCGGTTGTTTTTCATGTAACAGGCATGGTATACGCGCCATTGGCGCGACTGTATATTATGTTGCAGGGGTGACATATGCGCCAAAGGAGAAAAATAACAGTGTCTTCTTTTCAAGCCATGATCTTTCTCTGAGGGGTTTGCATGTTGATAAGCTTCTTTTTAAGGGTACCTTTGGGTTATGAAGAAGCTTAATAAAAGAGTTCCAAGCCATTTTTTAGGATAGAGTCCCCTTTACCAGCAGATCTGGAAAGGGGGGGAAAATGCATGGAGAGAGAGAAAAACAACAAGGAGGGTGGGGAGTTCATGTTTTGACATATTTTTTAACTCACTCCACACTAACAAGCAACCCAAAACCAAAACACAAAAATGCACAAAAGAAAAGAGGACCTCTTACTAGGATTATATAATGGAGAAGTGGGAAACCGGGTCCATGAAGTGATTCGAAAACGACAGGGCAGGTGCGCTGACAGGTATAGAGGAAAGAGAAAATTTCACGTGATTCTGATGGATGAAAATGACAGTGCAGATGTTCCTACATATAGGCGAGGTGGTAATAAATGCACCACCAACTTTTTCGAATGGCGCATGAAAAGCACTATTGACACAAGAAAGCATGCGCCCTTTGGCGCACCGAAAAACCTGACAACACGAAGTTATGTGTGCCCTTGGCACACTGAAAGTTTTGTTGACACAAGAATACGTGCGCCCTTGGCGCACCAAAAAGTGGCACGACAAAAGTATTGCTGACATTAAGGCGCATACGCCTTGGCGCATGCAAGGAAGGCTCAACATAGTGAGGTGCATCAAAACGCTTGTTGACACTTCAAAGCATGCGCTAAAGGATTTAAAGGGGGCGCAACTGTTCTTTATGTTGCATAGACATGTGCGCCCGACCAAAAAGGACCAAAAAATGGCTAAGTCCGGAAAACTAGATTTCCCAGGAAGGGATTTCGCAATGTTCCGAACGCGAGGAGTCCTTGACGAGGGACTGGAACAAAATTTTGGTAGGGTTATCTGTAAAATTTCCCTTGCCAATTTTACGGGATAACATTGTTAGAATGATGAGTTGTATGATGTGATCCTTATGATTGGACAGTAATGGTTATGTTCTGGGTCGGGAAGAGCTAAATAGAAGGAAGTTTGTAACTAAGGAAGTATGAAAGAAATGTTCTTATCAAGCAAAGCTATAACTTTTGACTTAATAAGTTGATTTATAAAATGGGTAAAATTTATGTGTATTTAGTGTAATACATAGTGAAGCCTGTAGTTCTGTCGCCTACCTAAAATTGTGAAACACCCGGTGGATAGTAATGTGTTTTAGTTGCTTATTACTCCTTGTCCATAGATGTATGTGTTGTTCCAGTGGGAGATTTGGGTCATCACACCCTTATCGTCTTGTAGCTCGATGGATGTGAGTTGTGGCACTTTTGGATTGAGACTTATCTATTGTTTGAGAAGCAACCTCCTTACGTGTTATCTTGTCCTTGGAGACCTAAGTATTGTAATTTTAAGGAAACATATGTTAAGGATATCAAATAACTTCGGGAAGTCTTCTTTTCTTCATATTTTCTTGGGTCACCTTGTTGTTGTAGCCCTTTTTCCTATTAAGATGGAAAGTGCAAGATGATGTTATTCACCTTTGGATTTGATTGGACCCTGTGTTACTTGCTCTTCTCCCTAGCAACCTTGAATGGTCCTTGGTGTTTCTTGTGCTCTCTTTATGGTTATTCCGAGCTTGAGTAGGAAATAAGATAAATAGTCATGATTGTGATATAAGGTATGTCACTTGTATTGTTATGTTAGTTAGTAAGGGAGATATAAATATATGTACATTTTTTCTTGGGCTAGACAGATGAATTCTCTAGTTTGGTTGTTTGGTGTTCTCGATTCGTAAAAAAAAAGTGTAAAAAAATCAAACTATAGTAAAACCTTGTGGTCTTGACTTTGCTTGCATTACCATGAAAAATTAATCGTGCCCTCTCAAGTTACAGAAGTTCTTTCCTTGAATAGTTCCTTGATTGTAAATGTTCTGTTGATTTAGGTTTCCTTGTTGATTAACCTCATCTTGTATGACCTCAAATTGTGGACCTTGAGTAGACTTGTCCTCGTGAAAATTTGGTCATAGTTGATTTCACTAGCCTTGTCTAGGCAACGAACTTTGAAATCATGGCTTAATCATGTAGGAACCTTAACTTTTATTAATGTGGTAGGTGTATCAATGAGAAACTATGTGGTCATCTCGAGTTTATGTTAATTCTCCCTATAATTCTCTTACTTGGTGGTTACTCTTAATAGTCTTTTGGAACTCTTCTCGTCATATTGTTATGTGTTGTATCTTGTTTGATAGAGTAAAGTTACTCCTTAGATTTAAATACTCGTAGCCTTGCATGAAGAAAGTTTAGAACTCATCCCTTGCAATCTCCCTTCTTCTTGTTAAATTACATTGGGCCAAACTGGAGTTCGGTAGATCCACACTTGTTTGAAGCAAGAAATCCCATAATGGGGAGTGATCCTTTTTCTATTGCAGTTATTCCTATCTCTCTTTCCTGTGACTTCTAGGAGGAATTCGAGTCTAAGGGGAGGGGGATGTAGTGCTCACTTCCCTTTGGCACCTTTTATTACCGATCATGATACTGTAGACTATATGACGAACATTTTAATAGTTTTGATTTAGTATGGTGTTAGATGTCAGATCCTGGATTATTGTTGAATCTAATTATATATAATGCATGGTGATTATTAGAGACAATCATATGTGGATGATGATATACTATTGACATGGATGTTTAATAGAATTTATTCGGACAGGTGATTTTTGGAGATTATGAGAAAACCTAGAAAAGGGAAATTATTTGATGATGATATAATTGCTAAATAAATTTACAAATGATATAGTTGTTACTTTGATCTTGCTGATACATATTGTGAGTGATTTTGTTAAATTGCCTTGATGTTGTTGTGATTCACATACTTAGATGATTTTGTGATTATTTTATATATTCATTTTGGACGTTCTGATATGGCCACGAGGTCGAAGGAGGTATTTGTATTTTGCAGGTTAAATATATCACAACAAAACATCATGGGATCAGAGACCAACCAAAATGGAATTCTAGGTGAATTCAACATGGTCACCATGGCAACGTGTTTTGTTAGGGATTTCCATGGGGGGGAATCACCTTTAAATGTGACTGTGGGTTTGTATATTTTATTAATGCGGTTACTTTTTATTATTGTTGTATGTGTTTTATTGGTGATGTGTTTCCTTTCTTTATTTAATTATGTTGTGGAAAATTAATGTGAGAAAACATATGGTTAAAAGATAAATAAATAAAATTGCAATATGGGAAAATAATTATAGAAGTTGTCTTTGTAATAAATTTGTAAGTGATGTGTAAGTTGTGTAAGAGCTTGTGTAAGTTTGATTTTGGAGTATGAAACACTCCACCTCCATGGAAATTCAAATTTTTCCTTGGGGGCTGTTTTTCTAGGCTGGTGGGACAAGTAAAAATTGTCCCATACCTCTCAATTTAATTTACCAACTATGCCTATGGTTGGAGGACTGATTTTAGACATTTTTAATGTATTTTATTAATCATGTTGCATTGTTTTGATTGCACTCTCTTACATTTTATTTAATTTTCAATCCTTTGGGGTGTGGCCTTTTTGGAGTGTGCAAGTAGATTGTAATATTTTGACCCACCTCTTTATTGTGCATTGGAATTTAGAATTTGAATTTAGTGTTAGAATTGAGGATGTGTGATGTGGCATCCTACATGGATCCACATCATCCCTTTCTCTTCTCTTTTCTATATAATGAAAACTCTTGGCTTGTTTTTGGGGGTTGAAGCATTTTGTATGTAAGCTTAGGGCACATTTTTTTCTTGTGTTTGGAGCTCTTACCTTGGAGCAGCTTGGGTGAAGTTTTTTCTTGGTTGTTGAACCATTTTGCATTCTTCCTTGGGGGCGTATTTTCTTGTTGGAGTTCTTTGTTTTGGAGGAAGTTTTGGAGAAATCTTTGCATGCTTGTGAGTTGTTGTTTTGGACTATATTTTTGACATTCAAAGCTTACTGTGTGGAGAAAATACTTCCATGGGGAGGTAGCAGTTTATTCCTTATTTAATTGTTGTCATTTCTTTCTTGTGTTGTGAATGGTGAATGTTTTGTATGTTTTATGGGCTGTTTGGGTAGACTACAATAGGAATGGTGTAGGAGAAGGCTATAGGGAATCCATGTGGGGGGTCATAAGGGAATGCCATTGGCATCAGAAATTTTTTGGAGGGAGTTTTGGGTTTGGGATCCACCATGGAAAAGAAATAGCTTGCATTTCTTACTCTTAGGGGGGGCATAACGGATAAACTTTGGGGGGGGGGCATAAGGAGTGGTTGGGAGATATAAGGTGTATGGGGTATGATATGTTATATTGGTGGTATAATTATAGGTGGATGCCCAATTCCCAATTGGGAGGCATAAGTGGCTTCCCCCATAGTCCTTGCTCCTTTGGCTTGCAAGATCAAGCCTGAGTTCTATTTTGAAATGATTTTAAATGTAGTTGTGAACTATTGTTTTTGTGTTGAATTGTATTTTTTTTTAAAGGAAATGTGTATGTGAAACAATGTTGTGTGTGGGAGTCAATTTGTTTCCATGGTTGAATTGTACCTTCTATTGTATCTTGGTTGGGGATCGGGGGCCAATGATGAAGGAAGGCTTCTCCTTTCATTTGATATCTTGGTTGGGTGGAGAGCGTTGCCTTTCCCCTTCTTTTGTTGTGATCAAATTGGAAGAAAATGGAAGTTACATGCTGATGTTTTTACGCAAGAGAAATGTACAGTTTGAAAATCCCTTGTGGAAACCCATTCCTTTGTAATCCTTTCCCACATGATGTGTATGAAATTGTAATAGTTATGTTATGGAGAAATGATGTTGTAATTGATTATGAAGTTATATATTTGAAATGTGAAAGACACTTGCATTCTGTTCTGTACATTGAGAAAGAAAGAGAATTTTGTTATTGTTTTCCAACATTTAAAGATGTAATTTGTATCATTGAAGTCAATAGAGAATTACAAATTCATCTCTCATTGCATTGTTGTTATTGTATTGGAACATCAAACTGTGATGAAATTGGAGTATCAAATTGTGATTGGAATCCTTGTTGTTTGGAAAATGGAAAAAGGATAAACACTTAAGTCTACCATGGATTGAATTCAATTTTTCTTTGTATGGAAAAATGAGATAATTAATTATCTGGTTGAAAGGAAGAAATGGCAATTAAATCTCTCAAGAAATTGACCTCTGCCTTAAATTTAAAACTGGCAATAATTCATTTAAAATGCACAGTTCGGACCTACACTTGATAATCCATTGGAAAATAATCTAATCTAGCATGCTAAGACATCAAGGAACTCAATCCGACAAAGGAAACACTTAGGGAAACAATTAAAACATTACAGAATTGAGCTTAATCTCTTCCTCAACCGATTTCTATCTTTTGTTGAGAAATTCAATTTTGAATCAATTGAACATATCAACTTCTCTAAAACACTTTAAACCCTCCCTAGATCAATTCTCCATGTCTGTTGGCATGTTGAGTGATGGAGGAGATCAAATTTAGTCAAATTGAAAAGTAGAAAATTACCAGTTTGCCAATTAAAATCCTGCAGATAAAATTTTATAAAATTTATCCTTTAAAACTTATAAAAAAGTAAAATTTATCTTTCTAATGAAAAGAGGGCATTGAGATCTTTCCAAAAAGTCCTTGTTTGCCCAAAAATGAGCTTTCTAGCTCAAGTTATGGCACTTTGAAGTTTTTGTGCCTTGGCGGGAAAATTTTGGAAAATTTTCCCTGACGGGCCCGCAACCCAAAAATTTCCCGTCGAATTTCCTTAGAAAATATTTTGAAAATTTCTACTTGGGAAAATTTTCATCTTTTTCTCCAATGGCCCACAGCCAGTTAGAGGTTGCCACGTGTCCTCCAGGGGCTGAGGCGGAGGCGCGGTTTTTTATTCACCCTTAAACCTTTTTAAAAATTTTGTAAAATTTTCACTTTTACCTCTGCCGGCCCGCAGCCAACCAGAGGGCACCACGTGTCCCCTTGTGGCTATGGCAGGGGCAAGCATTTCCTTTTGGACTTAAATTTTTTAAATATTTTGGGAAGAATTCCCAATTTGACCCCATCGGCCTGCGGCCAATGAAAGCATGCCACGTGGCAATCTGGGGTGGCGGCGAGTAGGGCAGAAGACCCTTGACTTTTGTTTTTTGTTTTTTTTTTTGCCCTTTGGGGAAAAATTTTCAATTTTATTTCGCGGTCCACTTCTCTACCTTCCTCTCAGATTCTATCCCTTAGTGGGCACGTGGACCCATGCACTTCTTTCTCCCTTTTTCCCCTTCGTGGCGTAAAGCGCTAAATCCACCCGCCGCCCCGCCCTTCCCTTCTCCCTTCTCCACTCAGTGCCAGGACTCAACACGTGTCCCCTAGGGACCCGTGGGGGTGCGGAGGTTTTGTGCCTTTGAGCCATGCATTTGGAAAATTTCCCAAAGCCGCCCCGTGACCCGCCAACCCACCCTAGGTACATTTCCCCTCCTCTTGTCTTGTGTCCCTCTAGGGAAAATTTTCCCGAGAAACTCCGCCCACTCATAACTTGAGTTCTGTAAGGAGTTATAAGGACTTCTTTATATCACCGGAAAGGTGAGAAAATTTTATATCCACTGGGAATGATTTAGGGAAATTTTGGGAGCATTATGTAGGAGAAAAATCTAGTTGAATCTCTGAGCCTGTTTGAGAGCAAGCATGGGGGTAAGATTACTCCTTGAACCTAACTAAAACATGTAACCCTAAAATTTGAACCTTGTAAACTTGTTATAAGTTAATAAATTAAACTTGTGTTTTGGTAAATAGGATTTGTTCCAGAACCTATTAGTGAAAACTGATGTCTTGCAACTTATTTGTAGACACTTCAACAAAAAACAATTATCCCATAATTTTCTAGCTAACCCTAGGTTGTTTCTTTGGTCTCAAGTGGTTGTTTAAACGAGCACTACAGATGTGATATGAGGACCACTCAAGGAAAAAATAGAAGAAAAGATAATGTGAAAGGAAGGATTGATAAAAAAATAGCTAATAGTAAGATTGATAAAAACATAAAGTCGGGTCAATGGTGACTAGGTAGGGTCGATAGAGACCAAGGATGAAGTGGTAGCAACCCAAGGAGGTTGACTAGCTAAATAAGCCCCTCGGTTGGCTAATTAGGCTCATTTACACTGTGTGAAGTAATGATCAAGATCTTTGAGTGTAAAAGAGAGTCAAGGTTGTGAGCAAGATGGAGGCTGGTGGAGCATTGAGGAAGTTGCAGAGGGCCTGTCAGATTGTAAGTTCCTAAAACCTAGCTTGTTTTAAAGCATTTTTTATATTTTTTAAATTTTTTTTCACTATTTTAAATTTTAGGATCAGTGCAAGGGGTGGTTACTGGTGATTGGATGCAGTCGTTTTCAACCAAGCCTAAAAGGGCATCGACACATTCTTTAAGCCATTGACCCAACTTGGGCCAATGTCGACCAGTGATAAAATGTTTGATTTTGGTTTTTTGGATGATAAGGAATCTAACGTTTGTGTGTTTGATTAGTTTTGTAGGTGCAAGAGACTTTATATCTGCTCGATAGATTCTTGACATTGTTTGATCAAATTAGAGGGGATATCATAGATACTTAGTGGGATCACTTATCTACAGTCAGATTAGGTGGATTTGGTCACTACCAGCAAATTCCACGAGATGTTTGGCTAATGATTATACTGGTAGATAAATGGGATAGATGGACAAGAATATTATGGTTTAGGAAGGGAGAGATGACCATCACACTCGATGATGTATACTACATCTTAATGCTACCTATATAGGGTGAGTCCATGCAACCCATCACATTAGATAACAAATTAGGGGTTTTGACACGATTGTTTGAAGTTGATGCTCAACATATTACTTTCACATCTAGGGAATTTTCCTATGAGATGAGATATGAGCATGGAGTGGCACAAAGTAGACTGATTTAGGTGGTGGTGATGGTCATTTCATGATATGCACTACTAGACTCGGGGGTTGCTACATTTCTATGGGTGTTATTAGGCATACTAGTAGATATTATGGATCACAAGGTGGTGTTTTCTTTTTGTTCTGCCTTACTAACGTAGGTATATCATGAGTGAGTATGTATATTGATAGGAGGTGGACTAGATTGGATGTGAGGTTCCTTATCCAATACTGATTTTACGAGCATATAGTTGTAATCAGGACACCAGGGCTATCATAGGTGACAGGTGACCACATTGAGCTGGTCATGGGATTTTTGAGATAACGAGCTAACCATTATCATGGTGATAGAAGAGAGGGGGGATCATAGTAGTATGAGGAGAGATTGACAGAGCTTTATGTGGATCAGGTTAGATGGTAGCCATATTGTGAGTATCCTACAAGGCCTGAGGTTGATCTGCTATTGATGGGGATTAGATGGACTAGATATGTACAAGGGTGGAGGCCCAAGATGATAGAGGTGATCCAGTTTGATAGGGTCAAGAATAAATTTGGAGTGGTATAGAAAAATCCTAGAGAGCCTATTAGGTATAGGTGAGATGAGTCAGAGAGAGATCTTCCAAGTCTTGATATGGACGGCCCATTAGAGGAGGTGGGGGCACCATGGAACGATGATGATGATGTAGGGGTTAGATATAGGTTTGCAAATTGGATGACTACCACATGGGAAACTCAAATAGCAGAAAAAGGGGGGTGAGGGAGGTAATGAGGAGGAGGAGGTTCCCACCGAGGAGGATGTGGCACCTAGAGGTGAGGTGGATGATGATGGAGGAACCGTTGCAAATATATCTCAGTTGCACATAAAGCATGATCTATCATGCCTAGAGATGGACATGAAACTCCATGAGCAAGAGGTGATACATTAGGAGGCCAAAATCCTACTCCATGAGAGGGACTATGCCATTCAGTAGAGGGATCAATACAAGAGACACCAAGAGGCTTATGGTGCTAGGTTTGGATATCTCACACCAATACTTGTATTAAAGTTGAGGAATGGTGCACCAGTGGCATCATAGGGAGTAGGATAGATGACTCCTCTATGTTTTGTGCCCCTAGATCTATATAGAGCACTGGTAGCTTAGGTGCAATATTATGAGAAGATAGTGTCATTGTGGCTACCAAAAACATAGAGATATGCTACACATCTAGATGATCAGCGAGGAGTAGGTGGCACAACATGACTAGCACCATCTGGGCGTACTGAGAGCATGACACAACCATAGCGAGTTGTGGGCCATGGTGGAGGTGATGAGGCTCAAAGACTTATTCAGGAATCTACCCCAAGGAGAAAATTTTGAGACTTTCAGATGCAGATTTCACTTATTTTGATGATATATCTGGTTTGAGACAGGACCCTTAATGACCTATGATAAATGTATGTGTACTTGGACTATGATATATATATATGTATGTATGTATGTATGTATGTATGTATGTATGTATGTATGTATGTATGTATGTATGTATGTATGATTTTTATCATGATTTATAATGTGTCATGTGTTTTGATTCATGGTTTTGATGATGCATGTAGCTTTAGATGTGGATGTTTTATTATGATGTTATGGATTAGATGTAAATGTTATATCTTGTATGTAGATATTTGATTGAGATGTTATGGGTTAGATTACGATGAAATGATAGTGATTATTTTTTATAAATATAATATGATATGGCTGTGATGTGATAATGATGGATAGTTTTTAGACATGATGAAATAATGGATAAATGATGTGATGAATTTATAAATATGTTAGCTATGATTGATTTTATGCTTAAAAGTACATATATAGGAATGGATTGAGTGGTTAAATTAAGAATAACATGCATGATGCGAGAGAAAGGATGTGACTTCAATGACCAAAAGGAGATAAACAAAACTGAATCATAGTAAGGAGTGTAAGAAGAAATAATGCTTCAAATAGGATTGGAGGTAAACAAGAAATATAGCCAATCAAGGCAATTGCACTTGCAACCAATATCAGTTGTTAACACAGAACCAACAATAGTTAGTAATCGAAAGGATCACGAGGGAAAACTGTATGGAAATTGGACTTATAAACCTAATGTTGACATGACACAATGGGTTTGGATGAAACATGTACGTGGGAATATAGGTTCTCCATAGGTAGGCATTCCTAGGTCTATGCCCCAGCTCTGAAAACAATGGTGTAAACTGATCAATGCAGGAATTTTACTATGGAAGAGAAATTTGATCGATGCAAGCTACTTTCTTAGATTTCTTTCTTTTAAAACTATATGATTTTACTTTGAGTATATAAAAAGTTGATCAATGCAGGAAGCCTTCACTTCCATGATATGAGATGGTATCCATCCTTCGAGGGAGTGGTATATAATTTTCTTTATGATTTTGGATTTTGGATTATTCTTTTATAAATGGCAAGATAAGATATGCATGATAGCTTTCCTTTGAGGGATCATTCTATATTTTTTGATATTTTTTTCTTTTATGAACAATTTTCCTTTGAGGGAGAATTCTGTTTTTTGGATAAGATATCTATTAGATGAGCATCCAAATTTTTTTACTTTTGTATGGAAGAGTTAGGGATATGTAGGTAGACCACTTAGGAGGGGATGCAGAATGTACTAGTCACACCTGTAGACCCTTAACATGGTTCCAATAGGTAGATAAGAGGGAATTGGATGTAATGATTGTGGATTTATCACCAAGATGGAAAAACCTATACATAATGAATATTCTATGAGGAGAGTCGTGCCCATATACAAGGTCATAGAGAGGAAAGTGATGTTAGACCACATAATTCTAAATCATTACGATGAAGGATGGAAATTATTAATGATGGATGGATGACCATTAAGATAACTAAGGGCACGATAGTAGGTACATGTTAGCAATAGAATGGCCACAAGTGTAATGTGTTAAGTGGTTCCATTTCCACTATACCATCAAGAGAAGCCAAACGATAGGCTCCAGACCTGTACTTATGCATGATAATATAAGGTCCAATCTAGTTAGGAGAAAAATTTCAATGTTGGATCCTTTCAAGAGTAGTGACATTCTAATTTTATTTGAGGGTAAGGTCACTGATGTTAAAGTCACATTCATTGAGGTTTTTTTTATAAGCACGTTTAATGCACTCTTGGTAGACATGAAGATAGTCAAGAGCGAGAAGGCAAAGTTAGTCTAACAACTCAAGCTATACTAGATGCTCTTGGTGATAATTTTCATCCGATATGAAGTTGTGAAGAGAAACACACAAGGATGGGATTTTGAATTCAAGAGGAAGAAAAAATTTGGAGTTGTAGACAAGAGAGAAAGGAGTAGTTCCCGTAGAGGTGTGGATGTTGGTCCGATAAGCCCAAAGAGTAAAGGGAACACGAAGATTCCAATTACGACTGGATTTTTCAATAATCTTGGCAAGGATGTTGTGAAGATTGTTGTTGTTGGCTTTGGCTTAGTCGTTATCTTGAGGATAGTATGGAGAAGATAAGTTGACCTTATTGAATGAGTCATAAATTATTTTGATATATTTATTTTTAAAGGACTTTTAATAGTGAGTGATGAGCTTATGAGGAACACCGAAGTGAAAAATTATATGCTGATAGACAAAATTAACGATTTGATTAGCTTTGGTTGATGTGAGTGGAATGACTTACACCCATTTGGTGAAGTATTCAGTAGTAGTGACGATAGAGTGATGGTGTTGAGAGGAATGCAGATTGATGAGGCCAATGAGATCTAATCCCTATTGTGAGAAAGGAAAAATGTCCTAAGCTGGCTGTAAGGCCTGAATAGGAATGAGGATTAGATTGAAATGTTTCTGGTATTCGAAACATTTCTTAATGTATTCACAACATTCTTGATTGAGAGAGGGCCAATAATATCCCATGTGAAGAACACATTTGGTGATAAACAAACCGTGAAAATGGCCACCACAGATACCATCATGGACTTTTAGGATAGATCGTGTGGATTCATGAGATTTAAGGAAACCAAGACATATGCCATTGAAGCCACATTTGTAGAGGATGTTAGAAAGGATGACATAGTGGTCACCACATTGAAGAAATGACCTCCTACTATTTTTAGATAGTTTGGAGGGGATGATGGATTTGCATAGATAATCAAATATTTAAGAGTCCCAAAGATCACAAGGATTAGATTTGATAAGGTTGAAAAAAAGGATCTCCGTAAGATGAGTTGATTTTTCAATGCGTTGAATGATAAAAAAGATTTTGGACTCTTTCATAGACCAAGGGATAGGACATGTAAGAGAAGCCATAGTGTCTATAAAGCGATTAAATGACTGAGGGATGGTTTGAAGAGTGTATAAATTGTTGAGTATGGAGCTAAATTACTCATGTTTTAACATGCAAATTTAACTTGTTGGAAAGTGAGAGTAACCAACATCGGTTAGGATGTGACTGGCATTGGTCAGGACAAGTTAGAACCAGTGATGGTTGGGAAGAACCGGCGTCGGTTACCTGTGTAACGAGCTTTTAATTAACTCTCAGGTTTTATATCAATCAAATCTACTCAGGGCATGAGTACATATTTGTATACGTTTTCTTCCCCTCTATCTAATCTATCTGGTCTAAACTCAGCTTCTTTCAAAAAAAAAGAGAAAAAAAAAGAGATGTTATCCTAAAGTCCAAAAGATAGACTGATCCCTCGAAGGACAGCTATCTATGCCTTATCAAATAAATCAAAAAGTATAGACCATTCCCTTGAAGGATGGCTATCATCAAATTCAAAATACAGACCGCTCCCTTAAAGGACAATTGTTTATTTCATGAAATTTTCAAGGCTTCTCGCATTGATCAGCCTTTGCTATAACAAACTTCCTCTTCGGCTAGTTTTTTCCCTTGTTAGCATCATTGAAAGACCTCCTGTATCAATCAATCTTTCTATATTTAGCAAACTTCCCGCATTGATCAGTTTTCTCTTCTATCACCAGAAATCATGAAGCTGAGATATTAGACCTTTTTCGATCATATGGAGACCCTATTTTCCCAATATGAGCACGTATTCTGTCCTTCATATATTTTGATGGGATACATACTTACTTCTCATTCCATTTACCTCCTCGATCTGGTTTGCGACTAGCTAGTGTCAGGTTTATTTTAACCTCATATATAGCCTTTTATGCATCATCTGTTGACATTCTATCGAAGTCTCTATTTATGGTCGGTTAGGGGCCTAACTTATCATTCTTTTTTCCTATCTAGGTGTATTACTTTTTATCTTCTAAACTAAGATAATACCATTACATCCTTTGCTGTCACAAGGAGCATTTCCCATTATTATTTGTTATTCATCCAATTAAATTGACATTTAACATGTTACTTTAGTCAAAATCTATCATCTATCTATACTCATCTTATCTACTTTGTCTACAACCATATTAAAGCATGTATTGCAGACACATGTGAATCTATCTATATCTATTTTCATCAAATTCACATCTTAAATATATCACATCTATCAATCACATCAAATCACATCTATTGGATCTATCCTCTAAAAAAAAATTCTATGTCCCTCCAACTTACACTACATCTATCTATAGCTATCAAAATTAAAATGCATAAGTACAATCACATAGCACAATAATGATGAATCTATATATATACATGTGTGTCTATACAAAAAAGAATGGATGGCTTTCAATCAAGCCATCTATATCATACATCAAAAATACCTTCCAATCGAGGCTACATCAGTATATCGATACAAAAATAACATCTCTATATCATAAAATCAGATAGGTGGAAGACACTATCTCTTCCACCCTCCTTTGGCCTAGGTTGTCCCTCCTGGCCACCTCCTATCGAGCTAGAAGCACCTGCTGCTGGGGCCCTGCCGCCACATCGATCTCTCCCGGTGCTCCCACCCTCTGATGCACCACTAGCTGCGGCTGTCACTGCTCACCTCCTCGCACCATAACGAGGCACATCAAGGGCATGTTATGCCAAGGCATCCTCATAGTATCTCACCTCGGTGAGGAGATCCTGATAGGTGCTCAGACTCACCATACCATGTGCTCATAATGGCACTGCTGCTGCTACTGGTGGCCCTCCTGATGCCACACCCTGTGACCCGAACTCTGAAGTGGTGCCTGTATCACCATATTTGGCCCTGAGGGCCTCTCTATGCCGATGGTAGTGATCCCTCTGCTGGATGGCTATATCTCACTCCTGATGAGTTGTATCTCTCTCTAGTATCAGTGCATCCCTCTCCTCCGTCAAAGCTCTAATCTCCTCGAGGGCAGCCTGGTGTGCATGTGTCAAGGTAGCATGCTCTCCCTCCAGCCTCTCCAGCACTGTAGCTATGTCCTCCTCATCTGCATCTATGGATACTGGTAGGTGTCGTGGTAGCTCTGTGGAGTACCATGCCACATAGCCATCATCCACTCCTGTGTCATCATCACTATTTGTGGAAGGTGGGGTCTCCCTCAGTGGATCTGCCAAGATCAAAATCAGTAGATCGATCTCTCTGCTATCCCGCCTGTATGGCATGTAGGTGGTCGGGACTGTTTGTACTAAATCGAACTATCTTAGTACCCGTATAAATGGGACGCGCTCCCACATATCTGGCCTGCAGCCCCTAACCACCCTGCTCCATCTCAGCTCCACCAGGTGAGCATCCTAACCGGCCCATGTCGGGTAGACCCAATATGGTCTCCGAATGACCTGCTCTGGTGTCAACCTCCTGAAGCGCTCAGTATACCACTCTACAGATCTCCCTGTATCTCCTGGGGCCATGTCTGCCTGCCATCAATGGAATCCATAATCAAGGGTCCCCTCTGCTGCCGGCATCCATGGAAGCCCTGATGGCCTGATCACTGCTATATGCTCATATGCCTAGCAATGGAGCACAAAGCTGACATCTATACCTGTCTACCTGTTTGTGTTATACATCCATAACTCATGATATATCTGTGCTATCAAGGCATCGGCAAACATGAACACCTGCCTGAACTCCAGAATATCACAAACATAGTCTAGTAGTAGCAATGGAAATCTCCCACCTCCTGAATCTGGCAGAGCAAAATAAGAGATCACCATCTGAATCAGCGCTATCCGTCTACTCCTGGCATCATCCTATCTATAATATGAGGCTATCCTCACCGCCCCGAACACTATCTCTAAATCATCTGCCCTATCTCCATATAATCTTCCTAGGGCCCTCTGCTGCTGCTCTTGTGGAGTGATCTCAATCAGGTCCCCGGTGATCGGCAGCCTCATGATCCTATATATATCCTCATGGGTGATGGTCATCTCACCCATACTAAACTAGAAAGTGCATTTCCTGCTATCCCATCACCATATCAGTGCTCGCATCAACTCTACATCTTGAGGCATCCGTCAGTAGTAATGAAAGCCCCCGAGCCCGGCTAGCTCTAGGTGACGCCAATCAGCGTCTGTCACATCAAGGAGAATGGTCTCCAAAAGATTGAGAATAACATCCCGCATATGTAACGCCTCTCGTGTCTGCATCCACGACATTAAGAGCAATGTTAGATTCTCATTTATCCAAATCAGAAAACACATCCTATAACTTTCTTAAGTCTAAACATTCCAATCGGCGTCGATTGAGTTCAATCAACGTCGATCTAATCTAGTCGACGTCGATTGAAATTCCAATCGGCACTGATTGAATCTAGCCAGTGTTGATTTTTCTAATCGACGCCAACTGAAAGGTCGAGTGCCCACAATACTTTGGCCTCTCATTTATCCAACTTTTTCCTAAAAACTTGCGTCCTAATACACCATTTAAACGATAAAATTATATTCCAGGTTCAAGTAGATCCACTTACCCCAGGTCGTGTCCTCTTCCGCTTCTGACTTCTCCTAGAGGCTTCCATGTTGCTCTAAATCAATTTTTGACTCTCTCTAAATCAATTGTTGCGGAGTAAATAAATCATTCACGTTTTCTTTTCTCCTATTTATATGGGCTCGGTACAGTCGGCGCCAATTTTTCTGGTCGGCGCCGATTGGTTTACGCAATGTTTATTTTGTCTATATCGATGCTGAATGAGGTCCATCATTACCGATTGGTTGCAGTTTTATCTTTCCACATCACTTTCTTCCATCTCCTCATCTTTTTGCCAAAGTTTTGATGCTTGGCTTGTTTATCTAATCATTATTATCACCTGGGTGTTGCCTTTTGGTACATATTTGTGGTATGATCACCCATTTTGAGTCTGTTCCCTGCACACGGGTCACTCGCATTTGTGGCAACTTAAAGATAGCGGGTCTATAGGCACTAACATCGTCTGCTTTGCAGACCATCTGGTTGTTCCTACCAATGTGTCACTCTTTAGTTGCTATTATCTTGCAGCCTTCCTTCCACTCACGGGTCTGTAGGTACTAACGTTGTCTCATATGAGGACCGTCTAGTTTTCCCTAACAATGTGAGTTCCTTAGGTTGCTACCTTTTTTTGTTTTTTACGTGCGTCATCAATGATCAGATCTACTCCAAATATCTAGCCGGGACATCCTGCGTTCTCATCTATCCTTTTCAAACTCAGGATCAATTGGTCTTTCAGGATTCATCCCATCCCTAGTTTGAGGGGGATCACATCATCACTTTTTCTTCCTTTCTTCCAACTCCTCGTTTTTTGTCTTGCAATTATGCTTGTCGCAAGTTACTCAACAAAAAGGGGCAGAATGTAGACACCTAAAATTGGTTACCCAATTTAGTGTCCCCTGGATTTTTTTATCCTCTCAGGTGACCTAGGGGCACCTTATATCACCACTTCTCCCTTAGGGTATTATTTAAATATTTGATTTAAATATTTATCCTAAGTTTATTTTACCCCATTGTGTTTTACTCATGGATAATTAAATATTAACTATTTAATTATACTTTTTACATGTATCTTAACCTCCCATATCTATCCTAAGTATATTTTATCCTAAGTTTATTTTACCCCATATTAATTCCTAACCTCCCATATCTATTCTATCCATCTATTCCCCCTATTTCTCCTCCCCCCTAAACCATGCAACGGGTATTTCCCGTATTTGAGGTGGAAGGATCACTTTCATCTTTCCAAAAATTGTCCTTTTTTGCCATTTCGGGGATCTACTCCCTGATCAGTGCCGATTGGTACTCGGTCAACGTCGATTTTTTGGAGCGGCGCCGATTATACCTTGTTTGGAACTGATTACAAATACAGGGCTAGAATTTAGTTCTGGTTAGACAAAAAGAACGACAGAGAGTTTTGAGCATCAAGCATGAGCATTATCTATCAAGCAAAAGTGAATTTCATCCAAATTAATCCCTGAGAGGAGTACCGTTACTCTGCTCCTATAACATCGACCTCGTGAGCCTCCATCGATCTCTTGGTGACTTTGCTCCAGCATCTAGCGAAGGTGGAGCTTTGTTAGTATCCCTACGGCTCCTGCAGATCCGACGGACATTGATGATCTATCTTTCATTGTCCATTTCTCAATATTCCTGCAATTTTCCCCTAGTCAACGCCGACCGATCCCAGTCGACGCTGATTTTCCTAATCGACGCTGATTAACCCAATTGATGTCGATTTTCCTACAGACAGGTAAAAGAACTCCGGTAATACAAATCCAACATTGTTTTCACAATTTCCTATTTTCTGTTGCTTTTTGTCCACTGTTTACATTCTGTCTGTCACCTTTAATTAGAAAATCTAGACATTTACTTACATCTTTTATCATGTATGCTTCTTTCTTTAATTGAAAACGTGGACTAACATCCACCGAGGGAGCTTACAACTTCCTGGACCCACCTTTCGAGCAGTCCGCCCAAATATCTTTTAACGTTGTCTTTTTCTGTCAAGTATCTGTTTCTCGCAGGTTTCTCAGATCTACTTTGCAAGATTGCTCGTGTGCGCCCATTTTGTCTACATCGGCTTTCTTTTCCACCTACATCTTCGGATCTTGTCTTATCTATCAGGTATCACTTTCATTGGATTTTTTCAGGGTTTTTGTGTTTAGTTTGGTACATTAACTTGGACAGGTAACAAGTGCGGAAATTCTTGATCTACAACCAGCACCTAGGTGCCCTCATCCCTTTTAGGTGCCTTAGACATATTTGTACTTTTCTTTCTCCTTTTTGGGTTCTTTCTAGCCATAAGGGCATCCATATCTCTTAAGGTTTTGCCTTTTAGTGATCCATCACAAAATTCAAAAATTAGAAGCATATAAATACAAAGTTATGTGACCAAATTAAGGAACCAAGCTCTAAGCGTCTATACTATCACCTAAGGTTGCATCTCACAAGTAATCAAGAGCATATTTGAATCCATATAACACCATTACAAGGGATAAGGGATGGTTTTTTGCATCACATGGATAGGAGGGAAGTTCATTTTATTTCATACACACATCTATTACATCTTTTTACATCTAGCTATTTGCTCGCTATCAAGTGTGACATGTACAAGATTTACCTAAGGCACAACTCTACACACACATATATAACTACATTGAGTCTGAGATGTAGTGTAACACTCAGTCATAAGATCACCATTGTGACAATTAAGGACATTCCAAACCCTCATTTTACATCTTTATTTTTTATAATTTGATTTTATTTTGAGGGTTTTAAAGCTAATCTCTTTATTGTAGGTTATCAACGACATCGGTGATCATATTGTGATCACATAGAGACAAATAGTGAGGGTTTCAGATCATCTAGGGACCTTGTAAATTTCACTTTTGGAGCTCCTTCGTATACCTTGGCACCTAGGAAGAAATCGTAGCGCACATATGCCATAGTACTACTCTAGGCGCCCTTGTTCCTACTCCTACACTTCTACCTTTTTTTGGGCTCGACCATGACCTCTTGTATTCCTGTTGTACCAATCTTCCAACTTCACACATTGCCAGGATATTTTTGAAAATAGCTAAGTGTTTTAACCTTACATCTCACTTAGGGTTTTACTTTCATTTCTCATTTCTTAGGTCATATTTCTATACTTTACTATCATATTTGCTTGGTATAACAAACATAGGAATTTAAAAAAGTAAATCTACATATTATTTTATTTTTGTTAAATCAGAATCCATCTTGGAAATGATTGCAATAATTTCAGAGTAATCAATACCTTCGACTTGTGAGAAACCCTTTACAATAACATGGTCCTTATAATAGTCAATGGTCCCATTAGCTACGTATGTGGTTTAGTATGCACACTTACACCTAACCATATTACTTCCCTTAGGAAGACCAAATTGAAAGTATTATTCTTCATTAAAAAAGAATACTCATATGTCATGGAAACTTCTCATTCATGTATCTCATGATCCTGTGAAAAATACCATGGATACTCAGAAACTTCCTGTCACAAAAGTTCATAACCTGTAGAATGTGCATGATGATGCCTAGTGGGTTAAAGATCATGTATGAAAGGCTTTACCTCATAAATTGTAGTATGATCCCACTTATGCATAGTGAGAACATCAGTGAGAAAATATATTTTTCAACATCCTTAACCTCCTCAAAGAATGGATCCTCAAGATGAGATAAAGAAGAAGTAGGCATGAAAGAAGATGAAGAATCATGACAAGAGAATCTCATGAGTATCAAGAACTAAAAGTTGATAAGATCTCATGTCCTCACAATATCTGACATTTATTAAGGGTTTTTTCTTCTTATCTAAGGCTTTTATAGTCTTCTTTAGCATAAAGTCCCAAACATGGATCCCAAAGACTAAAAAAAAAGAGACATCGGGCTTAGTTTTTGACCAAGCCTATTTTGGAGTCAAATGCTAAAGATTTTTGTATGGTGTGTGATTCTAAATGTAGTTAGCACAATTAAATTATTCTAACCAATATATAGGATTTAAATCTCTCGAATGCATCACGAAGTTATCCATTTCCTTCAAAGTTTTCTTCTTCCTTTCTGGTAAGCCATTTTTTATGGAGTATGAGGAAAAAATAGTCGGTGAATAATGCAATGAGTTGTAAAAAACTAGAAAAATCTTTACTGAAGTACTTCCCCCATTATCAGTGCAAGGTTATTTATATAACTCAAATATTGTTTCTCAACAAAATCCTTTAAGGCTTTGAAGTGTGAAAAACATCAATTTTGTACATGATAAATTAAACCCAAGTACACCTCAAGAAATTATTAATAAATGTAACTGCACACTTATCTCCATTGAAAGAGGGGGTAGGAAAAAATATTGAGTCACTATCCATAACCTCAAGTGGTGAAGAAGCTCTCTTGGACATACCCTTAGGAAATGGATCTTGGTGTTTCTTCCCTAATGAAAAACTAGAGAAAAATTCCTCAAGACAAGAAACTCTAGGAAGACCATTAACCATACCATGAATGCTCAGCTCCTTCAAATATTTATAATTAAGATTTCCAAATCATTCATGGAAAAGCTTACTCTCTAAAATTGCATGAGAAACCAAGTATGGCCCTATTGAGGAAGTGTCTTCAAAACCATCAAAGTAATATAGTAAGAACTATGATCAAAAGTACCCTAAGAAAAAAGTGATTGAGGCTCCAACAAGGTTCATACTTTTGTTTCTTATGATGTAAAATTCATTGTCTTTCCTTGAACAGAATGAAAACTTTAATATAGAAAGTAAATTTGTAGTATGTTAGAAACACACAATGCATCATGAATTCTTCCATCATCAAGGTATATGTCACATTCTCCATTAATAAAAATAAATGAAAAATATCCAACCTCAATTTTGGAAGTAGAACTCAAACCTAGAGATACAAAAGAATCCTTATAAAAAGTCATGTGATGAGAAGCACCATAATCTATAACTCAACTATCTATAATTATTGAATGATATATCCCTATAACATTAAGTTCTTTGTCATACTCATTTGAAATGTGGTGGAGTGGAGATAGAGATTTTTTTTATTGCATCCTCTAAGGTTTTCATTTGCTTTGAACACCTAGTTTCTACATGACCAATGCTCCCATAAAAGAAGAATGAAATTCTAGACTTATTATTGGATTTAGAAGACTCGTTGGGTTTATAATTATTTTCTTTGGGTTTAGGATCACTTTGAGATGGACAGTGGGTGAACTTGGATTTACATTTTTTTTTTTCCCTTTCCCTTAGGATTAGATGTTGTTAACACCTTTTGATATGTGGAAGACTTAAGCTTATACATTTTGGATTTTTCATTAGTAAGTCTTTCATAAAGTATTTCTAAGGTAGGCATTTGGAATTTGTCACCTAATGCATCCATGCTAGAGAAAATAGTAGAAGAAAAGATTTGGAATAAACCTCTCAAATTAAATAGCATAAGGAAAACACACTCTTCATATTTCTTATCTCTTTTACTCCCCTTCAATTGTGTCAACAAGTGTTTTAACTTAGTAAGATAGTCTATAATTTTTTCCATGCTCAATCTAATGAAATTATATGTAGTAAATTTCAATATAAATTCGAAGACATTGCGGTTAGATTTCAATGCAGTTATGGGACAATTGTACTCTACCATTGCCAAAAAGATTACATTCCCCAATTTACTTATTGGAGTCTTCCTGACTATATGTGTGGGCGGCCATTTCAATGGAGGTGTATAAGGTTTTCTCTTCAGGAAATATGGTGTGTCTACAGATAATAAATGGGTGGTAGAGACAAGGATGCCACATTGTCATCTTCCACACAAGTCGTGCATAGAATTTCCTCCATATTGACCATATTTGTAATCCTCCCCTTGTCAATTCAAAGCGGTTCATGTAAATATGCATGATGAAAATTCTAGGAAAATAAAAATCAACCTAAATTTATATGAAATACGTAAAAAAAGGATATAAGTAGAAATTCATTAGGTTTGAGGTTTGAAACACATCCAAATGCCTGATTTTTGTAGCACTTTTTAGCTCCCATTTCAGTAATAAGGTCAATTAATTGTAAGAAAACATGTTATCTAAAAAAAATCGTCGATAAATGATCTCATCCAATAATTGGCCATATGAACAATAGGTAGATTTAATGTGCAAATAAAATGTTATACACTGAAATTTCATATGATTTCTTACATTAATGAGTGAAAAATTCTCTCCTTTATAATTATGAGGGAATTTTAGTAATAAAACATTAGAGTGTAGCATAAATTGTCCAAGTATGAAACAATTTCCTTGTTTTCTTAGTTTAAAACTTGATGTACTTACTCTAGGTTGAAGCAATTGATTTCTTGTCAATTCTAGCCATTTATTCATGAAGAAAAGATGTATAAACTATATATAAATTAAAAAGTTTTAAACTTCAACCATGTAGGATCTAAATGTGGCCCTAAAGAGAGACAACACAAAGAAAAATGAAAACCAGAAAAAAGACAACCACCATGGTTGGGAAAAGGACCAACATTGATTGTTGTGATTGCCCAAGTCTGTAGCCTGATATGAAGGAGCTTAATGAGTGACATTTTATAGCATTTACATACATGATTATATTTTGAGTAATCTTGGATGTCGAGCTCTTACTTTTTCATTGGATCATGTATATCAGCTCGGAACAGTGTAACACTCGAACACAACACTGAGAAATTTCATTAATTGTTCAAAATATGTTTTCTTTGGTTAAAACATACCCTGCATTGTCCATAGATATTAGGACGTTAAGCTTTAACATTTCATTTAACCTATAAAATCCTCAAACAAAAAAAAACATATTATGTAATGGATATGATAGGTTCAGAATTGACAACTTGGAGTCCACTATACTTTCGGAAACATCTTCGACATAAAAAATATATATCACTTGCATATTTAATTTATGATTACAAGGAGCACAACATGCCATTTCAATTACAAGTCAATAATAGCGTTTCATTGATGTTTCTAAACAATAAACTCAAACACCATACATTCAACGGTACTTATTATATTAATTCCTCACCATTCTCTAATAAATTGAATGATGCAAGTTACATGTCGACTGCCATGAGATTCTATTATTTTATTCAATCATTCCACATTAAATTAAAATGCTACAAACTAAGATGTTTAAGAAACAAACTCTAAATACTAGCACAAGGCTCAAACACACATTAGATGAGATAAATAATGCATACTATTGAGTCAAATTGATTTCAGAAATAACCCCAATGTGATTCTCACTAATCCTGCACTACATTTTAAATTCAATGTAGTTCTAGTGTGTGTATGTGTGATAGAATTGTGTCCCTTAAAGCTAGGTTTCCCTTGTACCAGTCGCATCAAGATAGTGGGATAAAAATACTGTTTCCCCAAGATGAATGTGTGAGAT
Source organism: Taxus chinensis (assembly GCA_019776745.2). NCBI lineage: Eukaryota > Viridiplantae > Streptophyta > Pinopsida > Cupressales > Taxaceae > Taxus > Taxus chinensis. The sequence goes on from CM034155.1 coordinate 624,226,415, forward strand.
GGAATTTACAAATTACCCTTCATATGCAGTGAATAATGTAGCCTAAAATGCAGTACTTAAGTGTTGCTATTTTCTCTGATAGACAGAAAGTGATAGCTCAATTACTCCTTAGAGTAGTTAGTAGGTTATGTATATACATGACTTTCTTGTTTGAATTATGAAACTTAGTGACACCAAAGGACTATCCAAACCATGAAATAATTATTATAAAATACCTAATGTATTTTATAATAATTATTAAAATACCAAATGGTAATTTATAAAATGAAAGAGAATGGAAAAAAGTGCCTAGAAGGGACATTATCGCTTGGGCGGTAGTGTCCTTAGTGGGTGGTATTGTCCCAAAATACAAGAAATGGAAATAGGATCTATATGACTCAAACAAAATATGTAAATTTAATATGTATAACACAATGTCACAATCTAAACAAATCAAAGACAACAAAGGGACTGAGAAAAATTTTCACCAGTGTCTAATCTTCGCTCTTAGAAATCATGAATCTAACAACATACTAGAGGGATAATGTAATAATAATAAGTTAATAAAAGATATCACCAATGTATAATCTTCACTCTTAGAAATCATGTATATAACAACATACTAGAGGCATAATGTAATAGTAATAACTTAAGAAAAAGGTGTCACCAATGTCTAATCTTTGCTCTTAGCAATCATGTATATAACAATGTACTAGAGGCATAATGTAATAGTAATAAGTACATAATTTTTTGTCTACATTAGGGGTGAAAACATTGAGAAAGCAAACAACTAAGCTCATAGTTTAGTTCGCCGAACAACAACAGTTAAGATTCCTCATAAATTTTAGTGGTCGTGTAATTTTTTATAATGGGAAAATTTATTCAAATATTTTTTATGCATGGTTAAATCTTGGGTGAGATTATGGGAACCCTTTAATGTTTTGTGGGGTATTCTTGGATCATTGTATTTAGACTTATGAATGTCTTTCACCATCAAATTTATCTATACTTGATACACCATAATCTCATTTATAAATATGTGTAAATGCGGGTCATGATCAAATTTATGCATCATGTGTGTGGTCTTATTGTAGTACTTGGATTTGAACCCAGATCAAAAAAATATAATTTGTATGTGTAAGGAAAAAATTCTACAACCTTTTCTATCATCTTATTGTCCCTTGTAAAAATGGGATATTTAGAACAAGGAATTTTCTAGCATTTCCCACCCTTTCAAATTAGTCGAGAAAATGAGGCATAATAGGATGTGTTTTTTTCTCAAATGTTGTAGTTGTGGTGATTGATAATTTGAGAAACCATTGTGTTGATCTTTATGATTTTATGTTCTTTGATGCTAATCATTCTCCTAATTAGAGGTTCTCTCTAGAGTAACTAGCCACAAATAGGTTAGTTTCACTAAAATTCGTCACATTTAATGGAGGGAATTTTGTCAGATGTTTTTACAAGTTCCATGTATATATGTATGAACTATGTAGAAGCATACATAAGCCATGTGAAATATTCAATGGACTACAACATTTACATTTGAGAGATATCTCCATTGGTCTCTATGATTTTAAGTTATTCAATGTCGGTATTTCTCCTGATAAGAGGTTTTCTTTGGATCAATTGTAGGATTCATACATTAATGGGTTTGTTTAAAAGACCTAGGAAAATTTGTGGAAAATGCAATGGACACGTTTTGTTAACATCCTTTTATTCTTTTTCAAAATGAGACCTTCAAAATTGGACATGGACATCCACCAAAGAGTAATCTGAAGTTAAATTTTTTATATGTAGTTGTAGGTGCCATGGTAGATGTGTTAAAATACTATGTGTTTAAATAGGAACTAGATGATTACATGATATGTAGAAAATGATAGATGAAATTGACATCCTCAAGAAGCATTATAACTATTTTTGTGAATGCAACCAATAGGTGTCTGACCTAATGGGTTTACCTTTGCTAGTATAGATGTTGTAGTTTTTGGTGCACAATAATGAATGTATGTAAAATGTGGAAGCATGTAGAAGGAACGTGAATTATTTGAAAAAATTCCCAGAACATATTTAATCTCATAGACTATATTTATTGTAGGATATGCACAACACAAAGTTGTTGAAAAAGCCTTGGAAACTTTCTGGAAAATGCATTCAGTAGGTTTTTCCAGCATCTACCCAAATTTTGTCAAAATGTTATCTTTACAACAGTTCATGGACATCCATCAAAGCACAATGGAATGTTAGATGTAATTGTATGTGTAATGGTAGAAATGTAGGAAAAATAGGAATTAGACATCCTCCAAACATGTGTTAAAGTGGGAGCTTTATAATAGGGCATGCACATCAATCAAATTACAATGGAAAGCTAATTTTTGTTAAATGTAGTTCCAACTAGCTGGGAAGCATAGAACATGGCGTGCACATCCATCAAGGCATAATGGAAAGCATATTTATGTGGAATGTTGTAGTTTTTAATGCTCTTGTAGACATTTATATAACCTATGGAAGCATAATAAAATCACATGAACCGTTTTAATAAATAACTCAAGGAGATGTGGTCTCGTGGAATGAATGTATTCCATTTTCTTATTTGATATCAAAATGAATTCACAATATTATTTTAATTAAAAATTGGTTTTTTGAAAAGGCCTTAGAAATTTTCAAGTGAATGCAATTGGAAAGTGTAAATCTAGAGTCCATAAACTTTACAACCAACATCCCTTCCTCCAAGACAAGACACCACTATTAGAGGTCATGTGTGAGCCTAATGTGGTCATGAAAATTATTTGTTTAAACTCTTAGTAGGAGCCATTGAATATTTTTCATCAAATATAGTGATCAAATATCCAACCCAATCAACTCAACTTTTCTTAGCATACTCGCAACCCATGCAAGAAAAGAGATTTGAAATAGATTGTGGACCTCCATTAAGGCATTTTAGAAAGTGTCCTTTATTTTATGTTGTAGTTGTAAGTTCCTTGTTTGATATATACATACAATATCATAAATAGCCTCGGAAAATTTTTGATAGATTTTCATCCCAATAAATAAACCTTTTCCATCATACGCATAAAATTAGGTTGTTAAAAATGTCGGGAGATTATAAAATGGGTGTGGACATCAATAAAAGATTAATGGGAAAGATTTTCTTATATATGATACAGTTGGAAACACTTTGGTAAATGTGTACGCACAATGTGGGATCATACACAAGGCACAAAATATTTACTCCTTTATGGTTTTGGTATCTCAAAATGTTTTGTGAGTTTTCATACATTCCTTGTTGCAACAATTGGTCCATTTATATTAAAACACACTAACATTAAACCACATTGCTAAATGAGAGCATTCTATTTTCATCACATCTAACGTATCTTGCAACTCATATGAAATTACTAGTATTTAAAGGCAAAGAAACATATTTTAGAAATTAGCTTACATAATATCCCAAAGTCTTTCTACTAAGTTTGTTCCAACAATTTTGAATGAGTTTACAACTCATTTTTTACATTTTAGAATATTAACAATTAAAATAAATTTTTATTAGTGAATCTCATTTTCCACATAACAATACAATTTTGAGAGACATAAAAAGTATCATCATTATAAATAAAGTAATTAAAAAATTCATACATGCAAACCTATTATAGAGATATTACAAACAAAATTTTAACATAAAAACACGCTTGAAGTAATTGTTATTTATATAAAATTGAAACAGACCCAAAAAACCTTGAAATCCTTTTGCCAAGAACATTAGGATATTCCTCAAACACTGTTATTAATTGCATTTTGGTTTTCACACCAAAGTACAATTAGTGAATCTTGTGGGAATCAAAACTCTATCAATAAATGTCGAAGCCAAAGAAATTGTTGAATTTTCATAATGCCTTCTCAATACTTTGCCTCAATAGATGAAATTGCAATAGTAGTTACCTCTTGCACACTCAAGTAACTTGAGAAGAACCAAGAAAAAAAATATAGCCATAACTTGATCGCATGTCATCAATAGAATCATCCCAATGATAATCAATATATCCAACCAACTGAATAGAACCTATGGTGTAGTGTAGTCCAAAGTGTGAAGTGCCCTACAGATTTCACAAAATCCTTTTAGCAACCTGTTGGTGACTTCTACGAGAATAATGTGATAACTGAGATACAAGCCCTACTGCAAAGGAATATTATGGCGAGTATGGTTCATGTACAATATACTTCCAAAAAACTGCATTTACAAGGTAGGATCACAAAGAGGAGTAGTGGATGTGGAAGTAAAAGTAACCCTAGAATGAAAAGGAGATGGACTTGGCTTGAAATCAACCATATAAAAAATGATGAAGAATATCATGTGTGTAGTTTTACTGACTCAAATGAATCATTGAAATTGTCTCATAAATCTACAAGCCAAGGAAATAATTCAATAACCCGAGATATTTCATGTCAAACTAATTGGAAAGATTCCTTTTGAATAGTATAAATGTAGGAAGAAGAGCTTTCCCAGTAAAAGTTCATAAACATACAAGACAAATATAAATAATATTCTTGCCAAAATGTTGGAGATATATTGTAGGATTAGAATGACAATGAACAAAAACAATAGATAGAAAAAAAGAATACATCTTCTCATACCACACTCGAGGGGCCTATAATAGACCATAGAGAGACCTTCGAATTATACAAACAAGAGAAGAGTCATGAACAAATCATAAAGGTTTCTCCATGTATAAGTTCCTCCTATAAATATCTATGTAGAAAGGAACTCTTCACGTCCATACTAGTATATTTGCCACCCTTGTGATGTCCCTATGATGTAACAATAAACAAGTACAAGGCATACTGAATCCATATTAGCAATGGTGTAAAAGTTTTAGAGTAATCATTACCTTCAACTTGTGAGAAACAATTTGCAATAAAGACTGGTCGTATACTGGTCAATTGTCCCATCAGCTTCATATTTGAATTGATATACTCACTTACACCTAACCATAGTTTCTTCCCTTAGAATGACCAAATACCAGGTATTATTTTGTATTAACAGAAAAAATAACTCACCTTGCCATTGCATCTTCCCACTCATGTATCCACACAAGCCTATGAAAAAGACAATGGATCCTTCTTAAACTGACCTATCATAAAAGTCCATAACCTATAGAATGTGCACGATGATGCCTATTGGGTGGAAGATCTTGTATGAAAGGTGTTACTTCATAAAATGTAATATGATGCCACTTATGCATAATGACAACATCAATGAGAATAGAGATCCTTTTTCGACATCCATAACCTCCCTCATTTACCTTTCTCAGAATAAGGTATCCTCAAGATGACATAAAGAATAAGTACGCGTGCAAGAAGATGAAGAAATCATGAGGAGAAATTTTCTTCATCAAACTAAACATGTAGTTCTAAAAATAACCTCATGAGTTATCAGGATCTAAAATTTGATAAGATTTCATGTCCTCCACAATACCCTACAAATATCAAGGGTTTTATCTTGTTATCCAAGGTTTTCCTAGTCTTATTTGGCACAAAGGCCCAAACATGGCTCCCAAAGACTCGAAAAAAAGAGATTTCAGGATTAATTTTGGACCAAGCCTTATTCTAGAGTTAAGTGCTCAAGTGCTTTGTGCTGGTGTGTGATTTTGAATTTAGTTAGCACAATTAAATGTTTCTACCCCAATGTATAAAGAGGTAAATCTCTATTAATGCAGTCATTAATTTAGTCATTTCCTTCAAAGTTCGCTTATTTACTTTCTGCTTAAGCCCATTTTTTATGGATTATGAGGAACAAAATGTTGGTGAATAATACCATGAGTTTCCAAAAAATTAGAAAACTATTTTTTGAAGTACTCCCCACATTATCAGTGTGAAGGTTATCTATGCAACTAGAAGATTGTTTCTCAACCAAATCCTTAAAGACTTTGAAGTGTCTAAAAACATCACTTTTGTACTTGAGAAAATAAGTTCAAGTACACCTCAAGAAATTATCAAAAAATGTAAGTGCATACTTAGCGTCCATTGAAAGAGGGGGTAGGAAAAAAACATCAAGTCACTATGCATAAGATCAATTGGTGAAGAGAGTTCTCTTGGAAATACCCTTAGGAAATGGATCTTGGTGTAGCTTCCCTAATACAAAACGAGAGAAAACTTCCTCTAAGACAAGAAACTATAGGAATACCATCAACAATATCATGAGTGCTCAACTCCTTCAAATATCTATAATTAAGATGTCCAAATCGTTCATAGGCAGAAGCTTACTCTCTGAATGGTATTGAGGAACTTTCTTCAAATACCCTCAAAGTTTATATAGTCTAGAACTATGATCAATAATAACTTGAGAAACAAGTTAAGGAGACTGCAACAAGGTTCATACTTCTGCTCCTTGTGTAAAATTCTCATTATCTTTCCTTGACCAGAATGACAAATTTAATATACAAAAAGGTAAATTTTTAGTGATGTTAAAAAACACACAAATGTATCATGAATTTTTCCACCATCAAGATATGTCACCTTTTCCCTACAAAAAAAAAGAAAAGAATAATATTCCAACCTCAATTTTAGAAATAGAACTCAAAACCTAGAGATACAAAAGACTCCTTAGAAGAAGTCATGTGATGAGAAGCACCACAATCTATAACACAACTATCTACAATTGTCCGACTGAGATCTCCAAACAACATTAACTTATTTTTTCATGCTCATTGAAAGGTGGTGGGGGTGGAGATAGAGATATTTCATTTTTTATTGCATCCTCTAAGCTTGCATTTTCTTTCAACACCTGGTTTTTACATGACCAGTGCCCTCACAAAAATAGAATCGAAAGGATAGACTTATTCTTGGATTTAGAAGACTCCTTGGGTTTAGAGTTGTTTTCTTTTGCGGTTTAGGAGCACTTTGAGATGGAGAAGGGAGTGAGCCTGTGATTTACCTTTTGTTTTTTCCCTTTCCCTTAGGATTAGATACTGCTAATACCTTTTAAGAGGAGTGGACAGAATTAAACTTATACATTTTGGATTCTCTCTTCTATATAAGTCCGCTTCACAAAATATTTCTAAGGTATGCATTTTAAAATTTCTCTCACCTAATACATCCATATTAGAGAAAAAGGTAGAAGCAAATATTTGGAATGGAGCTTTGAAATTGGATAGAATAAGGTAAACACATTCTTCATCTTTCTTATCTCTTCGACTCCCCTTCAATTGTGTCAACAAGTGCTTTAACTTAGTAAGATAGTCTATAATTTTTTCCATGTTCAATCTAATGAAATTATATGTAGTAAATTTCAATATAAATTCCAAGACATTGCGGTTAGAGTTAAACATAATTATGGGTCAGTTGCACTCTGGGATTACAAACAAGATTACGTGCCTCAATTTACTTACTCTAGTCTTACTAACTATATGTGTGGGAAACCATTTAAGTTAGACAGGTGGATAAGGTTTTCTCTTAAGGAATATGGTGTGTCTACAGACAATAAATGGGTGGTAGAGACAAGGATGTTGAACTTTTGACTTCCACATAAGTCGTGCATAGAATTTCCTCCATCTTGACCATCTTTATAATCCTCCCTTTATCAAGTAAGAGCGGTTCATGTAATTATGCATGATGAAAAGTCTAGGAAAATGGAAATAAACCCAAATTTGTATGAAATACATCGAAAAAAAGGACACATTAAGCATAAATTCATTAGGTTCGAGGTTTGAAGCACATCTATAATGCTTGCTTTTTATAGCACCTTGTAGCTCTCATTTCAGTAATAAGATCAATTAATTATACGAAAATAAGTGATGCACAAACAATCATCAATAAATGATCTTGTCCAATAATTGGTCATATGAGCGATATGTAGATTTAATGTGCAGATAAATTGTTTTAGACTACTCATAATATCTTGAAGAATACACTAATATACACAACCTATACTTATGTGAGTTTGGCTTGAATATGTGAAGAAGAGAATGACATATATGCATTACATGAGGAAATGTGGCTATAAACACCCGCCTGGCACACCTCTTGCTATGTGAGTGCTAATACTTTTCAGGCATGGTTCATCTCTCCTCATCTCTCATAATTTATGTTCTTTAGTTTTTCTTTTGCAAACGGAATACAAATTTTAAACCGAAGGATTTTCATAGATTTGATTGTATGAAATCAACTTCTTTTACAATAATAAAACATTATAACGTAACTTACAGGATCCAATATTTTCCTTGGTAGATAATGAACTTAAACCCTCACTTCACAATGATCACAAATAAACGTCCCAACCAAACCTGTTTACTATAGTCCATGTTTGTATTGACAGGTTGAAGTTGAGTTTCCCTGTGAATATGTTGACCGCTTCCTTCTTAAAATAGATAAATCATGATTTTTGGAGACGTGTAAAGTAACCTTCGCATCTCCAGGAAGAAGATGTTATATTTCCTACGTGTACCCTGTTATGGGAGGAGTCACTTCAATCCTTGAATCGGCCTCGAATGATCTTATGTGATATTTGTACGCCCTTCTAGGAGCCCTGTTACACCATTTTTCAGCTTTTAGGAAGCTGCTAAATTTGAAAAGATGCATTCCGTATCATCTCGTCATTTGAATCCTGGACAACGAAATGCTTATCCGCCTTCACAAACCTCTATTATTTTTACTAGAAAATTGCCTAGAACCTTCAATTTGAGGAAAAACACTTTTCTTGATAGTTTGGCAAAGTCATTTTGTAGGCCTCCGATCGTAGTTTGACTAGGTCAAACTGGACCAATTACAACTGGTGGCTCTAGAAAACCCCTTGCCGTTTGAAAACCGTTTGCTAGTTCTTAGTCCCTTCGACTCTGGTGAATTCTCCATATATAGGGGATCTTGTAGGAAGTTTTCTCATTGATCGTTCATCCATTAAACATCAGTTTTGGACGTGGTTTTCCAAGCCCTCAAGCTAAATTTTTATCGTTTACAACTAGGCCAATTACGACCAATGGCCTCAGAAAACTAGCCGCCAATCGTAAATTGTTTGACAGTTTTTGAATTCCATCAGTTCCTGTGAATTATTGGTGTATAGGAGGACACGTAGAAACTCACCTGTGGTGTGTTTTCTCATTAGTGGAAAACGTTTGAAAGTGGTTCTTTAGCCTCCGAGCATTATTTGAACATTTTTGCAGCTAACCGGGAAATGTAAAAAGAAAGTTGTAAGACCCATGTCGGTTTGCCAAAACCATCGTGGAAACTTGTTGACACTTGTAAATAACTGTTTGAAATATTACTTTGTGACTTGTTGTGTAAAATTGAACTTTTGGAAAAATAGTGTTTCTTTCTCTCTCCTTGGTTAGGAAATGAAGCGAATTGAAGTGAAATAAATACGTGTCTCTAACCTTCTTCTTTTTAACGTAAAGTATTAATGATATTATGTAAATGGGAAACTAAAAATGTTAATTATGCTAGATTAGAGTGGATGTCATGCCAGTGACTTATCGTTGATTTCATGCTCACATGGTTTTGCACGATGCATGAAAGATGGCAAAAAGGTGTGGTGCAATTCATATCAACTCGTAGGAAGTTATAAGACCCATGTCGTGTTGCCCAAACCATCGTGGAAACTTGTTGACACTTGTAAACAACTGTTTGAAATCTTAGTGTGTGACTTGTTGTGTAGAATTGAACTTTTGGCAAAATAGTGTTTCTCTCTCTCCCCTATTTCTTTCTCTCTCCTTGGTTAGGAAATGAAGCGAACTGAAGTGAACTAAATATGTGTCTCTAACCTTCTTATTTTGAATGCAAAGTACTAATGATATTATGTAAATGGGAAACTAAAAATGTTAATTATGTTAGATTAGGGTGGATTCCATGCCAGTGATTTATCGTCGATTTCATGCTCATATGGTTTTGCAGGATGCATGAAAGATGGTGAAAAGGCTTGGTGTAATTCATTACTTATTATTGTAATTTATATATATTACTGGAAAAATGTATATATGTTTAATGTAATAGCAATGTAACAGAAAATTTTATATTTGAAATTTGGTGATATGCATGAGATGTTAGTTTTAGGAATACCTTGGGAAATATGCATTTAATCATAGGTGTATTTGATTCATATTTTTGTATGTAAAAAAAAAAGGAAAAGGGGTTGGTTATGCCTGTCAAATGAAATCAAAATTATTATTTTATAGTGCATTTCTAGTGTGCAATAGATGATTAAATAATTGGTGTTGTGTCTCTTACCTTGAAAATGTAATAAAGGAATCTAACCACAATACTCAACCCTAGTATCAAATTCTTGTATAACTACTCTTCCTGTGTGATTTCTCTTAGCATAGAAAATTGAAACCTTAGGACAAAATAAAATCCTTACGCTTTGTAACACCTTCTAGATTAAATAAATAAGATCAAAAGTATGAGTTTATCGTCATAGCTCGTATGCTTAGTGTCATCCTCGCGAACCCGACGAATAGGCACGAAACGGTCCAAAATTCTCCAGAGTAGGTGGTTCCCTTCCAGGTTTGGAAACCATGTGTGTAGTAAGGAGAATGATATTTTCTTAAGGCTACGCTCATGGGAACCAACATTAAACATAGACTAAAACCTTCTTGGACCAACACAAATGGAGCTAGTGAAATAGTTACCCGATGACTTAAAATCTTATTAACGATCTCTTTAATTCCTCGCAGATAAATGTGTTACCTTAGATACTAACAACAGAACACCTTGGTCTTTCATATAGGTTGTTTAGCATAAATTTGTACTCTCACCTTAAACTCATGTATAGTTGGGGTGTAGATTCTTTGGTGTAATTGGAATTAAACCAAACCTTGGCTAATTAAGGGGTTAACTTGTGGGTAGAAAATGGTAAGTAACTCCATACAAATGAAATTGATTTGAATTATGTTGACTTTAGAGAACCCAAGAAACCATAAACTTGGTCCCATAATCCCTTGTTATGCCCTTTTATGACATTAAGAATAATATAAATTTCACATGCGAAATCGTGAAATGCAGAATCCTAGGATCTTACCTTGAACACAAATCACTTGTGGTTCATGTGTAGTTTATAATGCTTCCAATCATGTACTTATTTAAGATGTTAGACAAGTACCTTCGTAACTATTTTGTTATAAAGTGATGCCAATAATGAGACCATAGTGCAATGTAAGAGTAAAACATATAAGAGTAAAATGATATTTGAGGTTAGGAATAAAGTCACTCTTGGATTCCTTATAACTCAATTAGACATTTCCTTGTGTTAAAAAGAATATGAATTGCCTTGGTGAGATCAACTTTGAGAAAACAAAAGATATTTATAAATCTAAATAAATTTTCTTAACTTGGAAATGTTGAATGGGTTCAAAAATTTATCAAACTATATTAACTACGATAGGGAAATAAGGATAACATGATCGAAAAATGTTCATGGAAAATGTATCTTGAATATAAATCTCCCTTAAATCCTAATATTTCTTTCTTGATATCACATCAGATTAACTTATGTCGTGAGGGTAAAATTTAAACATTAAATAAATGTTTGAGAAAACATAAGCTTAACATAAGAACAGGAGAATTAGGAACTTTGTATGCAATTTGAAATATGGAAAATACTTATGTAAATAATGGAGATTGTCGTAAGGGATAAAGAGCCAACTTAAATGGTTGAACTATAAGTTGGATGTGAAATGAATTAAAGAATCTGTAGGTTGAAAAATGATAAAAATTATCCTCTCACAATAATGTCTTTGGAATGTTAATCGTAACTAAGATGTAATCATGGTAATGATGTGTTGTGGGTTTTCCAATCCTTGAGTCCCTTTCTTGTGGTGGGGTTATTACTAGTATTTGTTCATTGGGGAAAGTGTGGTATCGACATGTATATGGTGTTATCGTGTGTCTATATGATTCATTGACTTATGTAAGCATCTTATGTGTTGTTGATTTTCTCTTCTTGGAGCCCTTGTCGTGTTGTGTAGTGAGCAATATTAGTCAAAAAAAATATCATGGTATTATTATTGTCGTATTTTTGTGTGTAATTTGTGGTTGTTATAAAATGTGAGAGTGGTGGAATAGGAGGAAGATATTATGTAGTAGATACAAGATTGGTAGAATAACTAGAAGCATGTGCAATAGAATTTTCACTAAGCACCTCTTGTTCTAAATGTATAACCTTATTAAAAATAAGTGTAAAATATTCAAGTGTATCATATAATAATTTTTATTTTAAAGGAGAAATCAAGCCATGAAAATATATATATTGAATATATATATCTATAGGTAGATAAAGTAAACAATACATACAATATTTGAAATGGAAGATATAATCAGTAAAAGGTCCATTCTTTCCTTGATGCAAAGAAGTAAAATTATCAAATGTAACTTTAGGGCCATTGTTATAAATAAAACATCTAAGAAATGCTTCTTCCATATCAAGATAAATACTAATAGATCTATTAGCCAAATCATAAAACCAATGAGAAGCAATATCGGTAAGAATACTAGGAAATACTTTGAGAAGTAATCTATAGGAATAGGATTGTCATGAATAGAATTATTATAAGTACTAGCATAATAGGCCTTACTATCAAGGGTATGGGTATGGATCTTATTTTGTAAATCACCTACACCATGCATAAGAGAAAGAAATTCTTGTGGAGGAATGAAATAAACATTAAGTGGTTCATTAAGGGGTTGAATCTTTCTATTGTATGTATCTATAAGTACACTATTGGGTTGTAAGTCAATCTTTGCATCATCTAGTGGAAAAATAGTATTAGAAACATGGAAAGTAGAATCGAGATAAGAAGAAGTTTGCCCACTTTTATCAACAAGCTCATTGGAAGAAGGAATACAAGCAACATACACACTATCCATATGATCATTATTTAGAACACTATATTTGGAAATATCAAGAGTAGAAACACATGCACAATTAACTTTTACAAATTTTGACACATCATGAGAAAAAAAATGAGTACTAAGATTATTATGAAGCACACAAGAGGTGGAAAAAGAAAGATACATATTTTGGGGAACAATAGTCAATGAAAAAATACTTGGTTAAGAATAAGTAGAGGGGCTCTAAATATCATTATCAACATAAATAGGATAAACTCTAAGGATTAGTGCATATGTAAGTGGAGGATAAGAAGAAGCAGGGAGAGAGCCATGTAGGATAAAATCTACAACATCAAAAGAAGTATGAGTATCAAACATGTCATTAACAAGACCTTATTCATTTGAAAAATTAACTAAATACTCAACACATGTATCATTTTTATCAATAGAAGAAACATCACTATCATATTCACAATAAATAGTAGCCTCAATAAGGGGTAGGAGTGAAACATCAGGATCAACATTTATAAGCTTTGTAAAGACAAGAGGAATTCTAGGATGATATGTAACTAATATTTGACTTACGGTAGAAGGGAACTTCCTCTTTGGAATTTTTAAAAATACGTTTAAGTCAAATCATAGGAATAAGATCATGCTTAAGGAAGGAGGTTTGGGATCATGGGTTTGTAACACTTTTTTGTAAGCCATGAGGAACTCAAAAAATGAGGTATCCTAGGGAAATCTAGGGTTCAATCAATAAACTGGTTCACTAAATTATTTAATGAAATTTAATTCTTTATCAGAGGATTGAGATCAAACATATATGACATTAATAAGCAAGATATAACATGTAATAACAAGCAAGTGTGAGTAATTAGAAGATGAGAGTGACCTAGCTTGTATCTCATTATTTGGACTAATTATAGACTGGAGAATAGGTAGAACAGGTTGGATTTGAACTGAGTAGGCTTTTTCTGGATTATAGAGATATGAAAGTCCTCCCAACAACATCACTCAAAGGAGGTCAAGACCGCACCAAGTGCTAGTGATTTAACTGGGTGCTAGTGTATTTTTTGTGAGCCTAAATATGATATATTTAGGGTTTGAGAATGTATCCTTCACTTCACTCTTTATTGTTCTAACTTCTCTGTAGGGATTTACTATGCACCTGTACTTGCAAAACAAACCCTAGATAGTAGCACAAGGCTCAAGCACACATTAGATGAGATAAATAATGCATATTATTTTGTCAAACAAACCTCAGTAGTCACCATAATGTGATTATCACTAATCATACACTACATTTTAGATTCAATGTAGTTCTAGTGTGTGTACGTGTGATAGAATTGTGTCCCTTGAAGATAGGTTTCCATTGTTCCAGTCGCACTAAGATAGTGGGATAAAAATATTGTTCCCCCAAGATGAATCTATGAGATGGAATTTATAAATAAACCTTCATATGTAGTGAATAATGTAGCCCAAAATGCAATACTTGAGTGTTTCTATTTTCTCTGATAGATAGAAAGTGATAGCCCAATTTCTCCTTAGAGTAGTTAGTAGGTTATGTATATATATGACTTCCTTGTTTGAATTTCGACACTTAGTGACACCAAAGGACGATCCAAACCATGAAATAATTATCATAAAAGACCCAAAGTTAAGTACTAAATGGTAATTTATAAAATGAAAGGGAATGGAAAAAAGCACCCATAAGGGATATTATCGCTCGGGTAGTAGTTTTGTTAGTTTGTGGTACTATCCCAAAAGACAAGAAATGGAAATATGACTAAAAACAGGGACAAGGATCCCTGTGACTCAACCAAAAGATGTAAATCTAATAAGTATAACACAATTCACAATCCAAACAAATTAAAGACAACAAAAGGACTAAGAAAAGGTATCACCAATGTCTAATATTCACTCTTAACTTAATCATATATATAACAACATTCTAGAGGCATAATGATCGATATTGCATTCATTTACCTATAGCCTCTATGATCCCAGAGGAGATCTTTATCCATGTAGATGATCCACCTATTTTCATTTCAGTTCAGATTAGTCACACTATGGTCAAGTATGCTCTCATTGACAAAGGAGTAGGAATGTGTCTGGCCTCATTATATTTCATTAAGGCTCTTAGTTATTCTATAGATAACTTGAAATATAACCGTACCATTTTTAAATGGTGTGATTGTCAAAAAATTCCTCCTATGCGGTGTATTTTGTTACCCATCATCGTTCATCCTAAGACTGGTCACGCCGAATTCATACTCTAAAACTTTCCTATATCTTATAATATTATCCTTGGACAACCTTAGACTCATCGTATGCACGTTATCACTTCCTTCACTTATTAATGTTTCAAGTTATCTCAATAAGGAAATATTTATAAGACTCATAATGTTAATGTCATCCTCATATAAGAGGAATCTGCAAGTACAATTTCTACTTCTTCCCAAAAGGTGGCTAAGCCTTAGATTTTTCCACCGACTATACCTCTACATACTACTATTGACCTAGTCGACCCATTTTCCCTTTCAAGAGTGGATGATCGAGTCGTTGGTTTTGAGTATGAAGATGATGATCTCATAGGTGATGATCCTATCTATTGTGCCTTGATTACTGAGAGACATGTTTCTCCATTAGAACCATATTCACCCATCGCATTGGTGTCATCCTCAAATACTCTCATTAGCCCCTTATAGCCTAAAAAATAATCTCCCTACCTCTTTTCCCTTATGTTTCCTCAATCCTCTATGACCAAGACATATTGTATATGGCAAGAGGCTCAAGGTCAAGATATTTTTGACTGCGTAACCTATCAAAACCACATGAATAAACTCATATCATAGGTCAAACATGACCAAACTAGAAAGGCTACACATCCTTCCTCTTTAACACCCTTATTTTGTTCTTATCACGGGTATTGTGCTCACACCAACACCACCTATCAGGTTTTATGTAGCAAGCGTCCAATCCATTAAACTTCTTCCCGCAAGCATAACTATGGGGTTGATTCCTCTCAGAACCAACCCCCTTCCCCATGACATCCTGGACCACAACCTACACCCAATCCTATCAAAACTATCTTATCTACCATGAATCCTAAGTCACCCCCATCCCCTTCTACCCCTAATCCTAAACCATCCAATGTGGCTCCTATGACACTATCATCATATTATTCCACATCTAATCCTAATCCATCCTCTTAATATTCTAAGCCACAAAAATGTAATCCAAATCAACAAACACATCTCATTATCCACCCAATTTTGCACCTTTACTTCTTACTCCCCTAAAATCATTTAACCTAAACCACTTCACTCATTTAGGAGAATCCTTGACCACCATCTTCCATCGTCTAAAAATTTTCAGCATGATCATCCAACCCCTAATTAAATAACGCCATAAAAACCTTCCCAAACCATCTTGGTATCGGGAACACTATTATTGTGACTTCCATTGCACCCATGGAAATTTGACCAATTGTCGCATGTACTTTAGGTCTTATGTCCAAACCATCAATAACCAAGGAATTTTTATCCTCATACTTCTCTATCCACCACCTTTCCATCCCAATCCTCTCCTTAACCATTTTTCACCATATAAATCCCACTCAACATCCCAACATTGTCAGCCATCCAAATCTCATCGTACATCCAAATATCCCTCACCAACCAAAACCCAAAACAAATATCACCTCCCATCCTTGGTTAAATCTGACCTCTTAGTACCCCTTAGTCTCATGATGACCACATGACATCATCTTATACATCCAATTTATATCTTATATCTAAAACTATGTTTGCTAATATGAAATATTAAGGCAAAGGCTTAGGAATCCATGAACAAGGCATTCATGAACCCATCTCCCTTAATCAAAATCTAGGTCATTACGGATTAGGGTATAAACCTAATGCTAATAATTTTCCTCCCACTACTCCATCACAACCTATTTTTACCACTCAACCCACTCACAACTCATTTAATCCCTTACAAATACCAAACACCTAAAAATGTATTGAGCACATAATTCATCTCCTTCACAAGGATGTTCTTTCCTCCCCACCCATCCTCCTTCTATCCAACATACAAATATCTTTGCATATACTCCATTATTATCATTACATCCATTCATATCCTCTTCCAATCCATTAATTCAAACATTTATCATACTTCTCAAACATGTTGTAATCCAATAGTACCCACTACAATTGTGTGACCTTGGTCTATCATTACCTCAAACATTACAGTACAATTGCCCTCCCAGAGATCCACACACTTTAACAAACTTAAAAAACTTGTGGTGAAGACCCATGGGCATATCTTGTGACACTCTATCCAATGTCATCTCTACACTCATTTCCATCCACCTTCAAGCCACTAGTGATTCTTAACCCCTTGAGAGATCTTAAGCGAGTGGAACCTCTTTAAAAAAATCCAAATATCAGAAAGAAAAAATCATATCAAAATTTAAAATATCAAATTAAATCCACCTCAAGACTCTCTCTGGGGGTGTTTCCAACATCTCTACCAAAGCTATGGAATCTTGGCTAGCAATAGAGCAATTTTTTGACAAGAATCATATGCATCTCCGTCGAGGCTATGGACGTTTGGCTGGCAGCGGAGAAATGCACGACTTAGGCTTCTGTTCACCCTCCATCCATATATTTTTCTTAATCACTCCCTATACATTAGCTAAATTTTTTTCTCATATTACACATTAAGTCTTCACTTCAAAAAATAGTTAACCATCAAAATCACACACAATTTGATCTTGCATAGACATAGAGCTCACAAGTTGTCAAGTATTGTTTGCACTTTGGTCACACTTTTTTTAGTATAAATATTTCCTTACAACATGGGTCATTAGGTTCATCTCTTGTTCATCAATGATGTCATTTTACTTCCATCCATCACATCCAAATCCTTTTTCCCTTCGATCAAAAATTTGTGGTCAAACGATGATCCTTTCCTTTTCATCCAATCCTCCTCAAACCCCTTTTCGAATGCCATCACCATGTTTGGGGGTAGCCCTACTACCATCTACTGGGGGCATCATCAATTTTAGATACCCTCACTTCTAAGCCTACCCTACACTTGGGGGAAAATCGAACTCATTAATTCATCCACACAGGCACTCTATTTTCGCTTGGGGGCACTATACGAATGAAAATCGACACGTGACTTTCAAGCACATTTGGCCTCCCGAGGGCATTCTAGAACAACAGATGTGGAATGGATAGATGAATATGTGGAAGGTATATAAGGAAAATGGGTGAAATTTGAATAAGGAAAGATCAAGGTAATATGATGTCCTATACGGACACTGATGGGATATGCTCGTCTAAGGAATCAAATTTTTGTCTTACCTACATGGGTGATATGGAACGGTCTAAGAGGATGGTAACATGTAAATGGCGTTCAATATATGGCTCACAAAAAAAAACTCGTAATGGATTTTTGGAAGACGGTAAATTTCTTGCTTTTACCTTGTAGAAGTTTCAAGAAAAGGTCATGGAAGTGTGGGAGGAAAATAGGTAGATCAAGAAAACTAGTCTCACCTAAGATGATTTTTCCAGAACTCGTAAGAAATATCTACTTCGGTGTTCTAGGATTTCATATGTGAAATGATGCCGGGAGGGAGTGGTGTGCGCTGGAAAACCAAGATACAAAGGCCCGTGTCAATGTTGATAAATAGGTGGGGTGCATTTGGTTGTGGGATTCAGGGACCATACACTTGGTATCTTAGTTGTTGAGGACCCTGAATGGTCATGTGTGATATGTGAACTACTAAATAACATAAACCAACAGTCTCATAAAGATACCGCAAGAAGGAAAGGTCAATCCTAGGCCAGCTAGAGATGCGTGGGGAGATGTATTAATTCATGTTAATTAAACTATGTTCCTAATTAACAAATATAAAAAAGTGGATTTAAACTAAAATGATTCAATTACTTTCATCGAATTAATTAAACCTACATGTTGATTTTAGCAAATTGACAAAGGAAATGACTAATATAATAAATAAGACAAAGCTATTCTAATGTTTTTGATCTTTTCAATTGAATAATAGAAATACAACAAATAAAATAACTAATTAAACTAATTCAATTAATCTAACATTTTTGGATTTTATGCTTTCTGGGAAACAAATAAAATAAATCTACAAAATACATATGAAGAAATTGAAATTTTCTCTACAATGATATTAACTTAACTAAATAAACAAATAAACTAGTGTGACTATTTGTCTGTGTAGAGTGGATTTAAAATATCCTAATAAAAAAATATTTTCCAATTTCTATTTGTGGATATAAAATCTTCTCTGTCCTACCTTAGAGACACAAGAATAAGTAAAATATTCTTAGAATATTTTATTCCCCTAAAACTCCCCTGTAGAAATCAAGGATTTAATAAAATCTTATAGATTGAAATGAAACTACAATTGATTCTAAAATAATGCAGGAGATTTCTTCCAGAAAAACTTCCCTTGCAAATCCATATGGATAGAAAGGGAATCAGCGTTCACCAGAAGCTTTATACAAAATAATGGAAACTACAATAATGAAATTTACTATTGATTTGAATACTCTAATCAAATTGTGAATTGAAATCTAAATAAATTAAAGAAATCTTCAAGAAACTAAGTACACCCCCAACCTAGAAGTCTATAAATGTGACAAATCCAGAGATAGTTTTACTCTATTGTCCCCTCAGCTTCTTTTCTAATTTGGCGCTCAGATGAATCCAAGGAACTATTCTGGGTAATGCAGAAGAAGTAGTGAAGAAGTTTTGGAGTAGGAATGGATTGTAGAAAATCTGGTAGAAATGTAGGCAAGATAATAACAATGCAAGAAAATTGGGGTTGATTTTGCATTTCTTGGCGAGATTACAACAACATAACAATCTAATTCACAAATAAAATCTCCAAATAATGCTCTGGGTAGAAGCTACGCTCTTATAAGAAAAAGGCAGAGAAATGGTCTAAACCATTTAGCAGCTAAGTAATGCCACCTCTCTAAAAGAAGCGGTAGTTAACTCTAATTAGTCGATAGGAAGGGAAGGAAATTTTGATACGTATCAAATGAGCCCAAGAACAACCAGTTTGACCAAGAAATGTGCGCTAAATTAAAGTTTGAATAAGTTGACACACTTTTAGAATATGCCAAAAGAATCTCATGAAAAACCACATAGGACCGCCAGTCTATACAAAGGGGTGGTTGCGCAACCGTTGGGGTGGTTACACAATTGCTAATGAGGGTAGACTAACGGTTGCATAACCATCAGGTCAATTCCATGAATTAAGGTCAAAATCTAAGGAAAATTTTTGCAGAATGATAAAAAAAGCAAGAAAAGCATGGAAATGGACAAGGCAAAAATTCTAGGGTACAAATATATACTTTAAGTGGGAAATTAGACTCGAGTACCATTGGAAAAGATATTAATCATCATTGGGGATTTCAAATTGTTCCAACAATGTAGCACGTGTAAAACTAGGTGCCCACATTTTTATAGCTCCAGTTATCTGTTGGTTCCTTTATTTCTAGACATGTTTTGATTGAGACTCTGATAGACTTTGGACATTTTACTATGATATTTTATCCTCATGGACATTATGGCATTTTGGGCGCATAGTGCCAATTGGACTAGATTCGTATACTGATATATTTCTTATGATGTTGATGACACTAACAGGGTTATATGATAGACTTATCAGGTTAGATGTTAGTCTCTTGTGGTTGATTTGATTAATGATATAGTGTTTTGGATTTAATGATGGTGATTTTCATGCTAACCTAAGTATATGTTGTTGCAATTTTATTTGTGGATGATTCATGGCAAACTATGTGGATAATTATATGCATTGCACTATCAATTGTAAATTATGTTCGGACATTATAAGTTTGATTGATATTGTGATGTATAGATGATGTTTATTATATTGGACAGATGCGGTTAATGTGTGCAATGAGTGTGCAGGTGACAGGTATAGGAGAGCATGGGTTTCAGGGCAGCTACACAATTGTGCACAAGCAGCCCACGGGCTGAGTCCTAACCATGCTAAATGTTTGAGGCCTTAGATTAGATGTATTTAATTGGGCACCATGGGTGAACCCCTCAATTTTGTAATGTAATTATGTCTTGTAAAATTAATTAGGTTTAGGATGTGTTTGCATTAAGTAAACTAGCTTAGGGGTTAATAATCTTATCTTAAGTTAAGTGTTGGTTTTGGGAAGTGTGTGTGTGTTGGTAGAAGGGATTGGGGACCACATGTGAACCTTGGGTGAACCCCACACCCTCTACCCTTGTGCCCAAGCATGCCAAACCCGAAATTGGGTTATTTTGGGTAATTTTAGGGACCCCTTTTGAGTTTGGGGGTTCCCTTAGCATGAAAATGGGCCCTTGGACCCTACCTAATAGGTAGGGGGACCTATTTCCAAGGTTTGGAGGGAGTTTCCCTCCCATTTAGCCCTCTTTAGTCACCATCCATGTAAGATGGTTGGATTGTGTGAAAGTGTTAAAAGTTGCTCCACTTTGTTTTATTTTAGTTTTTAGTATTTTGGGTGAAAAGGGATAAAAGGTGAGTTTACTCTTACTTATTTTGTTTTTGGAATCTTTGACTCTTGAGAGGAGAGGGGGTGACACTTGTCACTTTCCCATTGGTGAGGAAACTTTTGGGCTCCTCTTTTTATTCTTTCTCATGTGGGAAGAATGGGTCTTCTTGGTTCATTTTTTTTTGGAGCACTTGGAGAATTTTGGAGCTTGGAGGGAAGCTTGGACAAAGGGGAAAAGCTTAGAGTTTTGGAAAGCATTATAGAGGTAGGGTTCTTAACCTTTTTCTTCTTAGTTTTGCTTATCTTGTAATGTATGCTTGATTAATGAAATAATGTGTGTGAAGATATGTGTTGAGATGGTGAATGTGAATGTAGTTGTTTGTTCTTAGTTGTTTTCTTTGTTTCCTCTCCACCATCATTTGGATTGATGGTTTTTGGAGAATGTAGGGGAAGAGAGAGGGATTTCCCTCTCAAACCTCATGGTTGTTGGTCAAGCCATGAAGGTCCCTTCTCATCCCCTCATATGGTTTGAGGTGGGAGAAAGGTTCATATGGCTTGAACCTTTCCCCATTCTTGGTGAGGAAACCCTCTTGGGTTTGAAAATCCTCCCAAGAAGGATTTCTATAGCATAAGGAGGAATAAGGAGGATGTATGATTAGGAGGTATAAGGAGTTTTGTATATATATATGTATTTATTGGTGCTCCTATGGTTGGACACCTTGATTTGGGCATCCTTCTTCCTCTCTTCCCCCTTGTGAGGTTGACCTTGTTCTCCTCATGTTGTGGTTTTCATTGTGTAGTAGGTCTAAGTGGTTGTTTGATCTTATGTTTTTCTTGTTGTGTGTGTGTAAATCCCCATTATTACTTGTGCACATTGTGGAAGCTAGTTCCTCTCTCCCATGGGCTTGGGGGAGGCTAGCATGACTTCCAACCATGGAAAGGCATGTGATGATGCCTATTGGTTGGGTGGTAAACAAGCCATGATTCTCTTTGGAGTTGGAGCTCAAGTTGGAGATAGTTGGAGTTCCCTATTCATCTTGGTTAGAGGACATTGCCATCATTTTGTAAATGAATGTGACTTATGTGAAGTCTTACACTCTTGTAAACAACCATTTTGTACTTATTGTTACTTGAAAACATTAGTCTATATTTCTAAAGAAAGTTTCCATTCAATAGTTGCAAGAATCTTGTAAGATTGTGATTTGAATTTATATTGAAACCAAGAACTTGTTAGTTTTCAATGCCTTCATTTAGAAAGATTTGCCTTGTTTAGAAATATGCAAAATATTTAGTCATGCAATATACACTTGAAAACTTGAAATATTTACTTGTGCATTGCATATAAAATCAAAAAAAAAATTAGTGTGCTTGCATTTTATTTCAAAAAAAATATGGCATTACATTTGGTATCAGAGCTGTGGTTCAAACACACGGACTCTTTGGGTAATTTCTGTTTTTTTAGTCATCTTATTGCCTTGTTTCAAAAAAAAAAAAATGCCCTTATCTTTCTTGTTGTTTGGATTCCCTCTTGTTTGAAAACTACATTTTGGTTTAGCTATATTACATTGTAGAGAAAGTTAGATGTTATTGGGTTGTACATTTATTGAATAACTGATTATCTTAGTTGCCCTATAATCTTTCTGTTTGAAATAATTTTGTCTTAGCTTTGTTATTGTAAAATGAAAACAATGAGCCATAGTTACATTTTATTTCATGTGTATTTTAGTGAACAGTTAATTTTATTTATAACTATACTTGCTTGCTAGAATAAAAAAAAAAACAAAAATTTGAAATATAAATAATATAATACTGATTTTTTTTTATGTTGAAAAAATATTATATTCTTATTGGAAAAAAAAAAGTAATAAGTTAAACTAAAATAAAATTAATAAGTAGGTATATATATATCTACTGTATTTACATTTATTTATTTGCAGCATATAATATTCTTATTATTATACTATATATTATGACAAATTAAAGTTGGATGAAAATATATAATAATATTATATATAATATGGGACTCAAAAATTTAACAAAAAAACAAAAAAAAAAAAAGCAACAATAATATATATGGCCGTTTGATTTTTTTATTTTGATATTTTTTTAATAAAAATAAAAAATTAAATAAAAATAATAAAAAATAAAAAAAAACAGTTTTTGGGGGGGCCGAAGCCCCCCAACCTACCCCACAGCCCGGACCGACCCCCGCCCCGAACCCTGTCCCCGTTCCACCCGCGGACCCTCCCCACGGCCCCCGCAGACCCCAAAACCCCCTCCCGCACGGACCCCCCCCGCAGCCTCCCGTTCCCCTGTCCTAACCCAAACCCTGCACCCCGACCGTGTCCCCCCCCCCCCAAGCGGACCCCCCCCGACCCTGTTTCCCCCCACGAACTTTCCCCCCCCGAGACCCCCCCCCCCCCGCGGACCCAGCACCTGTTCCCCCCCCCGCGACCGCCCGCGCGCGTACAGACCCTGCCCCGCCTCCATCCCCTGCTGCGCGGGCCATGCCGCCGCCTGCCGCCTCCGCCCATCCACTGCAACCAGGGCTGCAAACCAAAAAAAAAATACAATAAATATAAATATATATATGAATATAGATATATATATATAAATGTAATATATAAATAAATAAAAATATATATAAATAAATATATATAATGTGTATATATATGTAGATATAATATATGATATCCATCAAAATCTGAGTTTTGCTTCAGCAATTTTTTTTTTTTTTTTTTGTAATAATAATAATAATAATACATATAAAATACAAAATAAAATAAATATGTTGGCATATGTTCCATGAAGCCAACCTCCTCCTTTCACCTGCACAAGAGAAAACAAGGAAAACAAAATAAGAGAAACAAGAGGGAAGAATAAACAAAATGAATGAACAAACAAATGAGAAAAGAATGGAGAGGAAAATAGACATAGAGAAATTTAGGGCAAGTTTGAAATGAATGGCCAAGATTGAGATTAGATCCTAGGGCTCTCATTCAACCCTACTTTTCTTTAAAACATGACTTTTAATGGGAATGAAAAAAATAAAATAAAAATAAAAATAAAATAAATTAAATTTAAAAAGGGGTGTGTGGTAAAATTAATTAAAAAGGGGGGAAGACTAATTTATGTACAAAAGTGTAAATTTTTGATTTATAACCCTAAGGAGCTTAATAGATTAAAATGATTAAATTATTGCGGGACGGTATTAATTTATTTCGGGAAAATAAATAAATAAATAAATTAATTAATTAATTAATTAATATTATTATTAATTAATTATTAATGGGAAGGGGTATTGCTTTTGGTGTTATAATGATAATAACAATAATAATAATAATTAAATAATAAAAATAATATAATGCTTCCAACAAACGTTTAGAAAGTTTATAAAACATTTGTTTTTACCTCGGGTTCAGGATGGCACCCAAGAGGGGACGTTCGGCTCGAGGTTCGGGTCGTAGCGCACCTACGCGAGAGCCGCCGGCCCCCGATTTTGGGCCTCTATTATTGGAGACCCTGCAGCAGCTGATAGGTGTCGTTCAGGAGCGTCTTCCACCACCGCAGGTGCCGAGAGAGGAGGACATTCAGTTAGGAGATGAGGAGGGGATTGGTGAGGACGCACATCCAGAGCCACCTGAGCACAACATTCCGAGACGAGAGAGGTCACGCAGCCCTTCCATCCTTGGCGAGAGGGTGGCCTCGTTTCGTCACAGCCGTTCACACAGCTTCGAGGGGTCATTTGGAGATATGCGACCCCTCTCACCTGTTAGACCACACCGTCAGGATCGAGACACGGGCAGTGTGATTCGAGACCTTCTTCGCCTGCAGCCGCCTACGTTTACTGGTTCGACAGACGGCTTTGGGGCGGAGTCCTGGCTTCTTAGCTTGGATAGCTGCTTTGGGTTGCACTCTCATGAGAGCAACGTCAAAGCCAGGTTCGCCATACACCTCCTCCGAGACGCAGCAGGCGTTTGGTGGAGGAATGAGGAGCGGAAGCTCCATTTGACACGAGATACAGTGACATGGGAGTTGTTCGAGGAGCGATTCAGGGCCCGGTATATGTCAGAGCATTTTGTGCAGAAGAGGATTGATGAGTTCCACGACTTGCGACAGGGTTCTGGCTCGGTGGCGCAGTATGAGAGCAGGTTCTTGGATCTCTTGCAGTATGTAGACTACCTGCAAGACGAGAAATTGCAGGTAAACAGGTTCATTCGGGGCCTGAATGCAGATATAGCAGGAGCTGTTAGGATGTTATCTCCTCCCACGCTCGAGAAGGCCGTTGAGAAGGCCTACTTGGCTGAGGAGAATAGGACCAAGGCTCAGGAGCACAGAGAAAGAAACAAGAGCAAGTTCCAGGACAGAATTCAGGCATTCCAGAGTCAGAGAGCACGGGGAGCAGTACCACCCCCTAGAGGAGGATTCTGGTCTTCTCCAGCAGCATCGAGAGCTCCTCCACACCCATCACAGCAGACACAGCACCAGGGACACCAGCATCAGAGGGGTAGACAGACTCAGAGTTTTCAGCGAGGTGGGTCTAGAGGTGGTTTTGGTGGGTCTAGAGACAGGAGGCCGGGTACTCATCACTCACAGCCAGCCCGCTCGCAGCAGTCTACTAGGGTTGGACCGGCAGGTTCAGTTCGCCAGAGCACAGGAGGGACCCCATCTCAGAGGGGTACAGGAGGATGTTTTATTTGTGGGGCTCCAGATCATTATGTGCGTATGTGTCCGCACAAGCCCACTACTACGGATATGCAGAGAGCTCCTAGATCCGAGCAGACGGTGGGTGACGTGGGACGCGCCCATCGTGTGTATGCAGCGGTTGACAACCGCCAGGCTGAGCATCAGGCCACAGTCATTGAGACGACAGGTACTATCAGGGGTATTTCTGTCTCAGTACTTTTTGATTCAGGTGCTTCAGATTCCTTTATATCACCTTCTATAGTGGACCAGTGTGGGCTAGTGGTGGCTAGGCAGCCAGATAGTTGGCAGGTTGAGTTGGCCTCTGGGGCTAAACTCGCCGTGGACTCGTATGTGGAGAGTTGTGTACTCGATTTGGGAGTCTTCTCCACTACGCTTGACCTCCGAGTTATTCCTTTAGGATCCTATCAGGTAGTGTTGGGTATGGATTGGCTCGAGGCTCATCGAGCTAAGGTGGATTGTAGAGAGAAGGTCATTGAGTGTCAGGATGATTTGGGTAGTGCAGTTGTGATTTCAGGGATGCAGAGACCCATTTCCTTGCGCATGATCTCGGCTAAGCAACTCAAGCGGAGCATGCGTAAGGGTTGTCAGTTGTTTGCTATCACTATCAGTGATCGTTCGGACAGTACTCCAGAGCATTCACCCCTTGATGATCACGCAGTTTTGAGGGAGTATGCAGATGTGTTTCCAGGAGAGCTTCCAGGTTTACCACCTAGTAGGGAGGTGGATTTCACCATTGACTTAGTGCCTGGATCTGCACCAGTTTCTAGGGCACCCTATCGGATGACGACTTCAGAGCTTCATGAGCTCAAGATTCAGTTAGAGGAGTTGTTAGAGAAGGGTCTCATTCGCCCTAGTGTATCTCCTTGGGGAGCGCCAGTCATATTTGTGAAGAAGAAGGATGGTTCTCTCAGGCTTTGTGTCGATTTCAGACAGCTCAACAAAGTCACAATAAAGAACCGTTATCCGCTTCCCAGGATTGATGACTTGTTTGATCAGATGCGGGGAGCTAGAGTGTTCTCCAAAATCGATCTCAAGTCAGGATATCATCAGTTGCGCATTTCAGATGCAGACATTCATAAGACAGCATTTCGCACACGTTACGGGCATTATGAGTTCACAGTGGTTCCATTTGGTTTGACTAATGCCCCAGCTGTCTTCATGAGCCTCATGAATGGAGTATTCAGGACATTTCTGGATCGCTTTGTCTTAGTGTTCCTTGATGACATATTGATTTATTCTCGTTCTGAGGAGGAACATGAGGAGCATTTGAGGCAGGTACTTCAGGTTTTGAGAGAGCAGAAGTTGTATGGGAACTTGGAAAAATGCAGCTTCTTTCAGACAGAGATTCAGTACTTGGGTCATATCATATCAGGCGAGGGTATCTCCGTAGATCCCTCTAAGATTCAGGCTATCTTGGATTGGCCAGCACCCACATCAGTCACTGAGGTGAGGAGCTTCATGGGTTTAGCAGGGTATTACCGCAGGTTTGTGCAGGACTTTTCTAGGATTGCTCACCCTATTACTTCTCTTCAGAGGAAAGGGAAGAAGTTTGATTGGTCAGAAAAATGTGAGCAGGCCTTTTAGTTGCTTAAGGAAAGGTTAACCACGGCGCCCATCTTAGCAGTTCCAGACCCAACAGAGGATTTTGTTGTTTGCACTGATGCATCACTAGAGGGTTTGGGAGCAGTTCTTATGCAGGAGCGTCGGGTTATTGCTTTTGAGTCTCGTAAGCTCAAGGACTATGAGCTTAACTATCCTACTCACGACTTAGAGCTTGCAGCAGTTGTTCATGCACTTGTGCGTTGGCGACATTTCCTTTTGGGTAGACCTTTCATCTTGAGGACAGATCATTGTAGCTTACAACATATCTTCTCTCAGCCGAACCTCAACGCTCGTCAACGGCGTTGGATGGAGTTCCTTTGTGAGTATGACATGGAGGTGCAGTATATCAAGGGAAAGGAAAATGTTGTTGCAGATGCACTTAGTAGACGACGGCATGTGCTTGCTTCTTTGACACTGCAGTCAGATTTGAGAGGCAGGATACTTGAGCATCTTCCAGAGGACAGGTTTTATGAGGGTGCTAGGCAGATGTTGGATTCTCAGGGTTCTTTTGAGGGCAGATATTCAGGATGCATGTTAGAGTCAGATGGTTTGCTTCGGTTCCATAGGCGCATTTATGTGCCTAAGGCAGGTGATCTGCGTAGTTTCATCCTTACTGAGGCTCATCGAGCCCCATACGCAGCACATCCAGGAGTGAAGAAGATGCATGCTGATTTGAGAGAGTTATATTATTGGCCAGGTCTTCGTCGAGACATAGCAGATTTTGTAACACGGTGTCTTGAGTGTCAGAGAGTCAAGGCAGAGCATTCTCATCCCGCAGGACTTTTATACCCTCATGACATTCCTGAGTGGAAATGGGATGTGATCTCCATGGATTTCATAGTAGGACTTCCTATGTCCTCTTATCGTCATGATGCTATTATGGTCACAGTGGATAAGTTGACCAAGGTTGCGCATTTCTCGCCAACCAAGGTCACCTATAATGCACAGGCCATTGCCAAAGTGTTTATGGAGGATATTGTCAGATTGCATGGGATTCCGAAGACGATCATTAATGACAGAGACACCATCTACACATCAGTTTTCTGGACTTCTTTTCAGGAGGCCTTGGGTACACAGATTAATTTCAGTTCGGCTTATCATCCAGAGACAGATGGGCAGACAGAGAGGGTTAATCAGGTTCTTGAGGACATGTTGAGGATGTATGTGATGGACCAGCAGAAGAAGTGGGAAGACTATTTGCATTTAGTTGAGTTTGCCTACAATAACAGTTATCATAGTTCCATTGGCATGGCCCCCTATCAGGCTTTGTATGGACGACCTTGCAGGACACCTTTGAGCTGGGATAGACTTGATGACAGGATTATTTTGGGGCCAGCTTATCTTCAGGATTTAGAGCAGCAGGTTGTTCTGATTCGGCAGCGTCTTGAGCAGGCTAGAGCACGCCAGAAGGCGTATGCGGACACCAAGAGGATCGATCGTCACTTCTCAGTGGGTGACAAAGTCTTCTTGAGGGTTCGTCCTCATAAGAGTCCGATCCGTTATGGAAAGGGTTCTAAGCTATCGCCTCGTTTTGTGGGGCCTTTTGATATTCTTGAGGTCATCGGTCCAGTTGCCTATCGCCTAGCTTTGCCACCACGCCTTGCACGGGCCCACGACGTATTTCATGTTTCTGTACTACGTAGATATGTACCAGATGTTTCTCATGTCTTGGATTGGTCGGCATTACAGGTAGAGGACGGAGGACAGTGGAGATTGGAGCCCGTACGCATACTGGAGCACCGGAGGTTGGCCCTTCGGGGTCGAGATTTGGACCAGGTTAGAGTGCAGTGGGACCGATATGACGAGTCATCAACTACCTGGGAGGATGCTACACCACTGAAGGCTAGATATCCCTATCTCTTCCAATGACTTCCAGGAGGAAGTCTAATTCTAGGAGAGGGGGATGTAGTGCCCACATTTTTATAGCTCCAGTTATCTGTTGGTTCCTTTATTTCTAGACATGTTTTGATTGAGACTCTGATAGACTTTGGACATTTTACTATGATATTTTATCCTCTTGGACATTATGGCATTTTGGGCGCATAGCGCCAATTGGATTAGATTCGTATACTTGATATATTTCTTATGATGTTGATGACACTAGCAGGGTTATATGGTATATTTATCAGATTAGATGTTAGTCTCTTGTGGTTGATTTGATTAATGATATATGTGTTTTGGATTTAATGATGGTAATTTTTATGCTAACCTAAGTATATGTTGTTGCAATTTTAATTGTGGATGATTCATGGCAATCTATGTGGATAATTGTATGCATTGCACTATTAATTGTAAATTTTGTTCGGACATTATAAGTTTGATTGATATTGTGATGTATAGATGATGTTTATTATATTGGACAGGTGCGGTTAATGTTTGCAATGAGTGTGCAGGTGACAGGTATAGGAGAGCATGGGTTTCAGGGCAGCTACGCAATTGTGCACAAGCGGCCCAAGGGCTGAGTCCTAACCATGCTAAATGTTTGAGGCCTTAGATTAGATGTATTTAATTGGGCACCATGGGTGAACCCCTCATTTTGTAATGTAATTATGTCTTGTAAAATTAATTAGGTTTAGGATGTGTTTTGCATTAAGTAAACTAGCTTAGGGGTTAATAATCTTATCTTAAGTTAAGTGTTGGTTTTGGGAAGTGTGTGTGTGTTGGTAGAAGGGATTGGGGACCACATGTGAACCTTGGGTGAACCCCACACCCTCTACCCTTGTGCCCAAGCATGCCAAACCCGAAATTGGGTTATTTTGGGTAATTTTAGGGACCCCTTTTGAGTTTGGGGGTTCCCTTAGCATGAAAATGGGCCCTTGGACCCTACCTAATAGGTAGGGGGACCTATTTCCAAGGTTTGGAGGGAGTTTCCCTCCCATTTAGCCCTCTTTAGTCACCATCCATGTAAGATGGTTGGATTGTGTGAAAGTGTTAAAAGTTGCTCCACTTTGTTTTATTTTAGTTTTTAGTATTTTGGGTGAAAAGGGATAAAAGGTGAGTTTACTCTTACTTATTTTGTTTTTGGAATCTTTGACTCTTGAGAGGAGAGGGGGTGACACTTGTCACTTTCCCATTGGTGAGGAAACTTTTGGGCTCCTCTTTTTATTCTTTCTCATGTGGGAAGAATGGGTCTTCTTGGTTCATTTTTTTTGGAGCACTTGGAGAATTTTGGAGCTTGGAGGGAAGCTTGGACAAAGGGGAAAAGCTTAGAGTTTTGGAAAGCATTTAGAGGTAGGGTTCTTAACCTTTTTTTTCTTAGTTTTGTTTATCTTGTATGTATGCTTGATCAATGAAATAATGTGTGTGAAATATGTGTTGAGATGAGTATGATGAATGTAGTTGTTTGTTCTTGTGGTATTTTCTTGTTTCCTCTCCACCATCATTTGGAATTGATGGTTTTTGGAGAATGTAGGGGAAGAGAGAGGGATTTCCCTCTCAAACCTCATGGTTGTTGGTCAAGCCATGAAGGTCCCTTCTCATCCCCTCATATGGTTTGAGGTGGGAGAAAGGTTCATATGGCTTGAACCTTTCCCCATTCTTGGTGAGGAAATCCCATTGGGTTTGAAAATCCTCCCAAGAAGGATTTCTATAGCATAAGGAGGAATAAGGAGGATGTATGATTAGGAGGTATAAGGAGTTTTTATATATATATATGTATTTATTGGTGCTCCTATGGTTGGACACCTTGATTTGGGCATCCTTCTTCCTCTCTTCCCCCTTGTGAGGTTGACCTTGTTCTCCTCATGTTGTGGTTTTCATTGTGTAGTAGGTCTAAGTGGTTGATTGATCTTATGTTTTTCTTGTTGTGTGTGTGTAAATCCCCATTATTACTTGTGCACATTGTGGAAGCTAGTTCCTCTCTCCCATGGGCTTGGGGGAGGCTAGCATGACTTCCAACCATGGAAAGGCATGTGATGATGCCTATTGGTTGGGTGGTAAACAAGCCATGATTCTCTTGTAGTTGGAGCTCAAGTTGGAGATAGTTGGAGATTCCTCTATGTCATCTTGGACTTACTCCTCTTTCTGTGGGCATTGCCATCATTTTGTAAATAAATGTGACTTTGTGAAGCTTTATACTCTTGTAAACATCCATTTTGTACTTATTGTTACTTGATAAACATTAGTCTATATTGCTAAAGAAAGTTTCCATTTTATAGTTGCAAGGATCTTGTAAGATTGTCATTTGAATTTATATTGAAACCAAGAACTTGTTAGTTTTCAATGCCTTCATTTGGAAAGATTTGTTGTTTAGAAATATGAAAAACATATAGTCATGCAATATACACTTGTAGAAACTTGAAATATTTACTTGTGCATTGCATATAAAATCAAAAAAAAAATTAGTGTGCTTGCATTTTATTTCAAAAAAAATATGGCACTACAGTATGGCACTCCCAAATGGGAGAGTTATAAATTATACCTGACATGTCTGTGTGTCGAAGTGATGCTGATCCAAGATTCCTAGCACCTACAAGAAGAAAATGGGAATCAAGTGCAGATATAATATAAAATTGACAAAATATGCTTAAAAAATGACGAGAGGACTTACTATATCCGCGGGGATAGAAATATACCTACACCAACGCTCTAGCCATGCAAAACACACACACTTGAAAATGGAGTTAAAACATCTTATATATAACAACAATTACTATTTCTAGAAATCATTTTCACTCACCCACTTAGTGATTTTTTAGCTTTGGATCACCTCTGATGGTTTCGTGTGCGAGTATATAAGAATTGAAGAGCACAACAACAAGATGGAGGCACAACCAGTGGGAGGAGCAATGACTTAGAGACATGTGAGTTATTTGTGTTTATTTGTTTATAACCAATAATGTGAAAATTTTGGGAAATATTACCTAGGGGTTATTTTTGCTAATTTTGTAGTCAAAATGTTCACATGGGCGGAGCCTAGGTGTATTTGGCTTATATTTTGTCAGAAATAGTCATTTTTTGTCTTTTTTTTTGGGCTTTATGGGTCATAGGGTACAACACGTCCTTTTGGGATAGGACTGCTGCTCTAAGTAGGCAATGGTTATGCAACCACCACTCTGCATAGAGGGCCAGTTGCATAACTGCCGCAATTATTTCACAAGAAACGCTCTATATAGAGAGGTGATTGCGTAATTGTTAAGGTAAAGGCCAAAATTCACTAAGTGTGAAGAATGTTTTTAGTTTTTGTGTTGTTTTATGATGTTTTTGATGAGATTATTGTGCACGAGATGTTTCTAACTTGTTCTTTTGGTGTTTTAGTGATTACAAAGGTCATAGAGCCAGAGAGTGTCATTGGCTTCCTCAGATTTTAGACGGCCTTACTCAGGAAGAGAGAGATTTATCACATAGGGTCGGGATATGGAGATTATACCAAACTCAGTTAGTAGTGCCAGTGAGTCACTTACTATGTGACTTTTGGAGCTATTGGGATGTAGACTGGAACACTTTCTAGCTTCCTGGGGTTCGAGGAGAGTGGACCATTACATTAGAGTATGTATACAAGATTCTAGGTGTTCCTGTTATAGGAAGGAGACAAACTTTGGAGAGTGTTGAATCAGTGGTAATATTCCAACAATGGGCTACCTATATGGGATATGGATTAGCACATCGTGTTGGTACCAAATAGGTTATGAGACTATTTTAAGTTACCTCCGCCCCTATCTCCACCTTGTTCAAGGCCATTATTGGCATATTTTCTTTGCATTTGGTTGGAGACAAGTGTGGGGAAAAACTACTCTAGTGCCAGGCCCCATCATTTAGAGTATAGAGAAGGGTTGCATATACGCATGGGGTGTTGATGATCTTTAAAGATTTGTTAAACTATGGGGAAAGTCACTGAGTCATCCTACATTGGTGATGTGTTGGGTGTATGTGAGCATGGTCCCCTATGATATGGGTGATGGGATTGTAAACCCTAAGGCTATCAGAGCCTTGAGATGGAAAATTATGGCCTCGCTCATAGGGTGACATCATCTAGTGGTGACCCTCACCACCAATGACCTTTTTACGTAGTTGTATTAGGATATGGCTGGCCTATGAGGTGAAGATGTTGTTATTGTGGCTACATATAGTACCACCACACAGTTGATAGACGAGACTGAAAGAGTTGAGTCTCACCTTATTGATATACTACCGCAACAGTTTGGACTACCCTATGTTGATGCCCTTCATGTGGTTCCGATTTTTTATCATGGTATTTGAGAGGCTAGAGCTTGGTGTAGAGGAAAACTCGATTGGACATTTTTCACTCTTGGGGTCCCAATTAGTGCATCACAGGTTGTTCTAGATCCAGCTAGGCTAGGAGTGATGTTACAAATTGGGGCCTCTCACACACATAGTGGGGAGGAGGAGGAACAGGCCAAGGGGGGAGATGAGGAGACCAATACTGAGTGGAGATCCAGTAGAGAGGCTTCCATAGTAGATAAGGTTGAGGGTGGGACTCTTCATTCAGAGGAGCCTCTTCTACCTGAGGGAGGGGGTGACGAATAGTCCACTATAGGACACTAGGTGGCTTCTAAGGAGATCGTAGCCAAGAAATTACCCATAGTGGCTCCACCACCGACACTAGTACTAGTAGATCCATCCTGACAATCAGTAGATCCAAGTAAGTGAACACTCTTCTCTCGACTCTACTATCTAAACTATAAATGCTAGTGGATTACACACTATCTTCTTTTAGGGTTTTCGAAAGTTTTCTAACTCGTCATTGTTTTCTCTTGTGTTTTTCAGCCACTACTAATGGATGGTGATATTTAATTCATCAGATCCTAGTTGACACACTGCTCCTTCCCACGGGTAAGAAACAAGAGGAGCTCCTTGCAGATATTAGCTAGCCATAGATGGCCAGACACTACACTGATGTATTTACACCATTCTGTTGAGTTGCAGAGATTATGAACTGGGTGAGGACTGAGCTTGCTGCATACCTGTTAGCCGAGATGAGATAGAGGTGAGGCCATTCCTATAACGAGACTAATACTAGTAGATCACTTGCCCATCTCTTGGTCACTCTCACCGTTCTACTCATGGAGGCTCTCACTCAAATCATAGGAGTCATAGTAGGAGTCACAGCCATGCTTCTTCATCTGGATCCCATAGAGTAGGGATATTCCATGGGCTTTTATTGCTTTGGATCATTTTTATTATGTATATATCAATTTTTTGGGACTTTTATGCTCATTGCAAGCATTTTGACCGCACTCATAGAGTATGATGACATTGTATACATGAACTTGATATATGTATGTGTGTATATATGTATATACATATATGTTTCTTCTTTTTAGCTTCAGATATCTTGTGTAAGATTTTACTCACTTAGGACTTGCTTCATGTATGTACTCTTAGATGTGTAGAATCTCTTGATGAATTTTTTATATGCTTTTATGAATACATGTATGGATGATGATGATGAGCTAAATGTGTAAACAGAATGATCTCTATATTTATCCTTATTTATTGTGTGTGTGTGTGTGTGTGTGTGTGTGTGTGTGTGTGTGTGTGTGTGTGTGTGTGTGTGTGTGTGTGTGATGCGATATGAGGAAAATATTGTGAACTTAAAACCTTGGTTTTCAAGTAATATTTGATATTCCTGTTTTTTTGGAAAATTTGATTAAAGTGATATAATAATGAAAATGAATCCACTCTCGTTCTTAACTCCATCGTAACCAATAAGATGTGAGGGCTCAACACCGAGATTCAAGAAGGACACGAGTTATATGACTTTGATGAATGAAATTAATGATATGAAGATAATAGGTTTTGACAAAGACCCAATTAGAAGACTACAAATAAACTCTAGGAAAGGCTAACTATCCAGTTTAGAATGCAGTTTGCTTGCAAGTTGTAACTAGACTTAGACCCATAGATGGTCTTCTGATTGAAAAAATATGGGTGTATGGATTAACTCTCTTATAACTTATACATATAATTCATGTTTTATGATGATTTCAAAGGACTCAAAGCACTTGTTTACTTGTTGACTTATTTACAACTTATCGATTTATTTGAAAGGATGCCTTATGTCTTTCCCCATGCTACTAGTAAGAAGCATGGGCTCATCACCAAGGAAAATTCATAGGTGGGTAATGGCACTTCCCTCCTTTCCTAAGCTACATGCTACCTGTTGGAAGCATGGGATCATCACCAAAGATTAGTAGGGCAGAATAAGTGTGGTATTGTTTTCAAAATGAAATAATTTTTGTATTTAATGTATCTTGATCCTATATATGATATTGATATGATTGAATTTTAAACTTTGACTTGTGACTTTTGGGAGGGAAAACCTTCCCCTGGCCTCAATCCCATGCGACCAGTAGGATGTGAGGGCTCGTCACTGAAGATTGAGATCAGGCAGACAAGAGTAATCCAGGTGAAATGTTTTAGATTGCTTTGGTTATGAGAGAGATTTTTAGAGGAAAGATGTGACATCAAGAAGATTCCAGTAGAAGAATATGGGAAAAACATCTAAGCTAGAATCATTCATGAATAGAACAAAGTGTGTAGGTCTTGGTAAGATCAATGTCAAAACTTCACCTTGTACCAAGATGCTAAAAGATTAAATAGTTTAGAGATGACATAATGAATGGTTAAAGAAGTATGATTAAATGCTTTGCCAATTCTTCAGAAATTTTAAAAGTCTCTTGAAAAATAAGTTTCTTGCTTTGACAATGTTACAATATGATTATACAAATGATATGCAATATGGATGCAATTGTGTACATGTGGAAATTTAAATGAATGATGTGTAGAAGAGTTTAAGGTGAAGACAATTGATGGATGTTAAAATCCTCACCTCCCAAGGTACACAAATGTTATGCATGATCTTTGAAGTTTCCATTCTCTTAACAAGGTTCTTACTACCTTGGATTTAAACTCACAAACCTTTCCCACAATGTGATCATATCTATTTGATCATCTAACCTCAGTGCATCAATCTGTCCATTTGAAATACTGTCTTTGTCAACCTCCTTGTCACATTTTTGACACATTGTATTCGTGTGAGCATGACTATGTTGCTCATATTTTTTCCCTACGTAGGGATTAGTGGTTACATTTCATGCTTATTGAGCTAATGGATTTTGTCTCATGGATACAATAAGCTTGGATTTTTAACATATTTGTGTCTAGACCAAGGCAAGGAATTTGAGGAAGCCCTTACAGATGAATTTGATGGGTATTGTTTTGTTCTCAAAATCCTCTCCTTTCCTTAATTATTTCTATCATGTTTACATCATAAACTAAGATCATCGGAAGGAAGATAAGTTATACCAAGGAGGTAACCCATTCCTTGTGGTTCGAATGTGATGAAGAATCGAATCATCACTCTCTAAGAGTTTCATAATCTCCAATTGTGGTTTTTGGTGGACATGTTTTCCATAGATATTTCCTTACCCTTATCGTTTTTGGCTACCTTAAATGATTTTTGAGGTCAATCACTATTAACTTTTGGAACATGTTCGGGGTGCTTATGATAAATTATCTATTGAAGGAGGCAGGTTTGTTTAACTAATTTACAGGGAGCTCATATTTCAAATGGACCCCTGGTTTCTTCTTG
Source organism: Taxus chinensis (assembly GCA_019776745.2). Lineage (NCBI taxonomy): Eukaryota > Viridiplantae > Streptophyta > Pinopsida > Cupressales > Taxaceae > Taxus > Taxus chinensis. Next base: position 624,263,627 of record CM034155.1, read on the forward strand.
AAGATTTTCTAAACTGTATGTTAAAGGGCTTAGAATCCCCTTGAAGCAATGAAGACCTTTCCCAAGTGGACAAATCTTACGTCTCAAAGAATAATGTGGAGGGAATAGCCTTCATCTGGTGAATCCAAGGTCTACCAAGGATCATGTTGTAGTTCATCTCCTTGTCGATGATGTACAAAACTCTATCAAGATGGTTTTTGGCCCAAGGGAGAAAAGGAAGAACTATAGTTCCAATTGAGGTAGTCTTAATATTTTCATACCCTCATAATGTGTTTCTCGTAGAGGAGCAATTTGTCTCCCCATATCCCAAACTTCTAAAAGAAATAGAAGGGAACCACATTCACAATAGCCCCATCATCGATCATGGTTCTCTTAATGCAGTTGTTATATACACATACCTAGAAGTATAAGACAAGATCACCTCTGTAGGATATTTCTGCATCGGAAGGAATTTTTTTATATAGAAAAAACCTCATTACCCCTATCACTCTTCCCCAGAGGACATATGCTAAGGTGCAATATGATTTATTTGCACTCCAGGAGGAGGCATAACATGGATTAGATGACATCAGCTGGGCATCAGCTGTCTGGTCACTGTAAATAGGTTGTTTTTATGCTAATTTGCTGTTGGTTTTGGGTTTTATTCTGAGTAGGTTGTTTCCTGCTACTGGGCTTTCATGTTTTACCACGATCTTGTTCTTTTTCTTTGATTCTAATTTGTTCACATCTGGCTCCGAGAGCCTTCTTGTATAAGGGTATAGTCCCTTTCAAAAAACTATTTACCAATAATAAAAAAAACATGGATTAGATGACCAAGACCCAATGCATCAAGCAATGTAGAACGATATGTTGGGGAATTCTTCAACAAATATAAAAACGAGATGTGAGAAAAGGTCTTGTTCAAATCCAATATCAAATCATAAGCTCCCACCAGTTTTGAGATTGTAGGAACATCATCTTGCGAGAAGGAATGAATGGGGAGGGGTTGTGAAAATTAATCCCTTATCTTAGTTGTTGCATTAATTTATTTTTTAACCTCTAGCTCAACTAATCGTAAAATATTTTAGGCCAATGATGGGAGCAACTCGAGAGTTATCAGATGTTGAGGTATCATGGTCATTAATACCTACATGAATACCCTTGTTTATATTCTAAGGATTCACTTTAACATCGTCAAGACGCTTAGGGAACGGGTCCCAATAGATTCCTAAGTTTACATTTTGAGGTGTGACGGGTTATGTATGACCAAGCTATGAGGGCCCTTTAGGATTTTCTAGGAACATGTCCATAAAGATTTTCCTTTGATTCTCAGGGAGTCTTTGTATGAACTTGTTGCAATCCCTACAGGTTTTAGAGTCATGACCAATTATATGATGGAAACCATAATAAATAATGGGATTGTATTCTCTTTTCCTTTGGTTTAATTTTTTTTGTTTACTGTAACCCTATTTGTAGTTTTAAAATTGGGTTTTATAACCATGGTTCGTTTCCCCTTGGCTAGAGTTCTAGTACTGGTTATGGCCTTGGGTTTCAACCTGTCGGGGAAGGGGGCTATTAAAATCAACCATATTGACCAAGGAAATATAGTTAGGGCCTCTCTAACTTCCCATGTTATTGTTGTTTTTATTATTGTTACTGTTACCATTGTTTGTGAAACCACCATTCTTCACTTGATTAGTAACACCATCCAAGGTAACACCACGATTACGATTCAAGACTTTATATCCTTAGTTGTTAGATATGATTCTTTGATTAATTGTGTTGTTTTGATTAAGGGATACTAATTTTCCATTAAGACTATAAGTCTTACGCCCGTTATCAATAGAGGCTTGGTCGATTCAAAGTGCACCTTCCAGCACTTATTCGTAACTATGGAAAGGAAACTTCTAAACTTATTTGCTGGTCTCTCGATTAAGAGAGTGAAGGAAAAGATCACAAAGTTCCATCTGATCCATGTTAGGTGCATCTTCAGAGGATTAAAGAACTTGATGCCATCTCTAAATGAAATGGGTGACAGATTCGTTTTACTCCTGCCTAATATGCAGAAACTCCCCAATTCCTATTCAAAGTAACTTGTTCATATCAAAATTTCTAATGAATTTTAAAAAACGTTATTTAAAGGATTGTATAGAATCTTCTGGATTCTTGATAGTACCAATCTAAAGTGATTCCCTCAAGGGTTTTCGGGAATATATTAGCTACCATAGCATCCCAAGTAAGCAATTCCTTGATGGAAGTAGTGCAGACCTTGATATGAGCATTCAAATCTCCTTCTCCCTTAAATTTAGGAAGATCTAGCAATGGATGTGGAATCATGGCACCCTGTATTGTAAGTTTAAGGGGTTCTTTTGAATACCCATCGTAAGTACCCATTAAGTAAGATTCCACCATTGAAGATCCTTGGTGAGGACGTGGAGGAGAAAGAGTTAGATAGGCCGCAAGGTAGGCGTTAGTTGGAACGTATGAAGCTCATTGATACAGTGTATAAATAGTAGGGAAGGTATATGGTTCCATCTGGGGGGACTTTGCATACATATGCAAGTAAGGTGGAACAATACTAGGAAATGGGCTAGTGGGCGTGAAACCAGGGAACATCGTATTTCCTGATGGAATGACATTTGAGATCACACTTTCGGTCAGCCCTTACATAGGGTAAGTGTGGGAAGGGTGAGGGCCCATCCCTAGGGTATCATATCCCGTGAGAATATCACTTGGATTTGATTAGATATAATAACCATTTTTTACATGATGTTGCATTGGTTGCTAGTTAATAGGGGTTTACCGTTTATTGTCAATGAGATGCCCCATTTTCTACCATACTGCATAGGTTGGTTGTCATGGTTGGAAACTCTCTAGTTATCTAATCCTCCCTACTAAATTGGAAATAACACTGTGAGGCAAGGATTGAGTCTTCCATTTGGGTGCCTACTGTCTAAGGGTTGGTTGAAAGGGCACATGATATCCTCTTATAAAATGTTCAATGTTTTCATTCTTGTTTTCCTTAAAATTAGGAGTCTCGTGATAGGTTGTTGATACATTGTTATTGAATGGTTCTAAGGAATTAACCTTCATCCTATCTAAGGAATCATCTATTTGGCGAAGAGGATTAACAATTCATGCAAAAATTTCATCTACTTGTTGATTGCATGGCAATGTGAGGTCTCGACAAGACTCTAGGGTAAGGATTTGTTCCACTTGAAAAACCATGTTGTTTGAATTGGGTGGCCTATATTGCATGTTCAAAGGTTGATCAATCTCCTCTATTCTCATATGATTAGTAGGGTTTGAGACATAGCTAGGGGAGGCCTGAATGTTCTTGGTGTAGTTGTTAGCCCATCTGGAAAAGGAGGGGGTTGTTATGGATGAACGTTGGTATAATATCTATCAAAGCCAAATGGCCCACCAAGATCTCTCCCAGAAACATTTTAGGAAGTATAAAATACCTTAAAAATAGGGGAAGAAATGGAAAGGTGAGGTAAAATAAATGAAATAAAATAAAATCAAAAGGTTATGTGTTCGGTTCACGTCAAGTTCACCAAATTTGTAAAATTGAAAATCAATACGTGACTTTTAGGTGCACTTGATCTCCCAAGGTCATGCCAGGACAACAGACGTGAAATGTATAGATGGCTATGTGGAAGATATTTAAGGAAAATTGGCAAAATTTGAATAAGGAAATATCAAGTTAATTTGATGTCCTGTACAGGAACTAATGGGATCTACTCGTTTAAAGTAACAAATGTTTTTTACCTATGTGGGTGATATAAAATGGTCTAAGAGGATGGTAACGTGTAAATGGAAGTCAATATCTAGCTCATGAAAAATTCTCTCAATGGGTTGTGGAAGATGGATGAACTATCCTGTGTTTTCCTCATAGAAGTTTCCAGACAACATCATGGAAGTGTGAGAGGAAAAACGGGTGGACCACAAAAAATAGTCTCACCTAGCCTAATTTTTCCATAACTTGTAAGCACTCTCTACTTCAGTGTTCAGGGATATTAGGTGTGAAATGATGACAAGTTGGAGTGGTGTGGATCGGAAAATCAATATCTGAAGGCCCATGTCAATGTCGATAAATAGGTCGGGTGTGTTTAGCTTCGGGACTCGGGGATCATACACTTGGTATCTTGATTGTAAATGAACCTGAATGGTCATGTGTGATATGTGAACTACTAAATCACATAATCCAATAATCTCACAAAGAAATTGCAAGAAGGAAAGGTCAATCCTAAGAAAACTAGGGATGTGTGGGGAGATGTATTAATTTCCGCTATTTAAACTATGTTCCTGATTAAAAAATATAAAAAATGGATTTAAAATAAAATGATTCAATTACTTTCCTCAAATTAATTAAACTTACGTTTTTTTTAGCTAATTGACAAAGGAAATGACTAATTTAATAAATAATACAAATCTATTCTAATGTTTTTGTTCTTTTCAATTGAATAATACAGATACAACAAATAAAAAAACTCATTAAACTAATCTAATATTTTTGGATTTTATGGTTTCTTGAAACAAATAAAATAAATCTACAAAAGAAATACGATGAAATTAAAAATTGCCTCTACAATGTTATTAACAAAATTAAACAAACAAATAACCTGGTGTGACTATTTTTCTATGCATAGTGGATTTAAACTATCCTAATAAAACAAAATCTTTTCCAATTTCTATTTGTGGATCTAAAACTTCCTTTTTCCTACCTCAGAGACATGGGAAGAAGTAAAATCTTCTCAAAATATTTTCTTCCCCTAAAACATCCCTGGTAGAAATCAAGGATCTAATGAAATCTTATAGATTGAAATGAAACTAAAATTGATTCTAAACTAATGCAGGATATTTCTTCCAGATAAAATTCCCTTGAAAATCCACAGGAATAGGCACGGAATAAAATTTTACCAGACACTTTATGCAAACTTATGAAAACAACAACAATGAAATTTACTATTGATTTGAATACTCTAATCAAATTGTGAATTGAAATCTAAAGAAATTAAAGAAAGCTTCAAGAAACTAAATACATTCTCAACCTGAATGTGTGGAACTATGAAAAATCCAGTGATGGTTTTACTCTGTTATCCCCTCAACTTATTTTCCAATTTGGTGGCCAGATGAATCCAGGGAACTGTGCTGGGTAATACATAAGAAGTAGTGAAGAAGTGCTGGAGTAGGAATGACTTGTAGGAAATTTAATAACAACGTAGGTAAGAGAATAACAATACAAGAGAAATGGGCTTGATTGTGTATTTCTTGGCAATATTACGGCAACATAACAATGCAATTCACAACAAAAATCTCCAATCAATGCTCTGGGTAAAAGCTTGGCTCTTATAGGAAAAAGGTAGAGAGATGGTCTAAGCCATTTAGCAGCCAAGAAATGCCACCTCTCTCAAATAAGGGGCAGTTAATTCCAATTATTTAGTGGGAAATGATGGAAAAGTTGATATGTATCAAATGATTCCAAGAAAAACCAATTTCACAAACAAACATGCGCTAAAATCAAGTTTGAATAAGTTGAATCACTTTTAGCATACATAAAAAGAGTCTCGGGAAAAACCACACAGGACCCCCGATTTGGGGTAGTTACACAACCATCAAGGAAGTTACGCAACCACCACTGAGGGCATACCAGCAGTTGTGTAACCACTGAGGTGGTTCCATGAATTAAGGTCAAAAGCTAAGGAAAAATCCTACAAAATAATAAATGAAAGAAAGAAAAGCATGGATATGGACAAGGAAAGCATTCTAGGCTACAAATATATACCACAAGTGGGAAATTGGGCTTAAACACCATTGTAAAAGTTATTAATCATCATTAAGGATTTTAAACCGTTCCAATAATGTAGCATGTGTAAAATTGGGTGTGTACTTGCACACCATCTCCCCCATACGTATGGGCCTATCTTATCATTGTCCATATCCCCCATCTTATCCTATATCACATCCCTCATCCTAACTATCTATCTCCCATCCCACATACCATTTAATCCTAACCTAAAAACCAATCCCTATCCTATCCAACCTATCCAATTTCCTATAATCCTTCCCTTTCATCCTATCCAAACACACTTTGGTATTTATATGAGAAAGTCACATCCCTCCTTACATCCTTTTCCATCCCCCATGAGTTATCCCATCTCGAATCCTTTCATCTTACCTATTCTCAACCATTCTCCCCATCCGAAATCCAAAATCTTAGCATCCAACATCAAACAATCTAAACTTCCAAAATTCAAAATCTAAAAATCACAAAATTCATAAAAAAAACAAAAATGCAATGTGTGTGTTTACTTGCTTATCTACATTTTTGGTCGATGATATGAGGCCCATTTTGTTTCTTTTTATTTATCATGGTCCAATGATATGAGGACCATATTTTTTCACTAATATGTCCAATGATATGAGGACAAGGGCATTTGGCATTTTAGTCATCATGGTCTTTAAACCTTGGTGCATTTCTCTCTATGCCACAATCACAACTGCTAATGATGATAACATTGGGCACTTTACGGTAAAACACCCCCTTATATCATCATATTTTATCATTATCATCATCCACACCTAATCATCATCATCATCTAACTAACTATCTAACCTCCTCATCCCCTATTCAATCAATCCTTTATCAATCAATCAATATCCACATCTAAATCTTATTCTCTTGCATCCAACATCCAAAATACTCACCCCTTGGTTGGGGTTTTATTCTAACATCCTCTAAGTCAAACATCCTCAACTCCAAAATCCTCAAAACCTAACATCTTCAAATATGACATCCTCAAAATATAAAATTTTCAAATCCAACGTCCTAAAATTTACATCCCAAACCTCCCTGACCCCTTGACTTGGGCATCCTATTATCCAAAATCATCAAAACATAACCCCTTGACTAGGGACATCTTTTAATCCAAAATCTTCACCCTTATCATACATCATTGACAGGGGCATTCAGAGATCCAATATCTACTAATCCTCTAATATTCATCCTCTAAATCATCAAATCTTCTAATCATCAAATCTCTTATCTTATAATCCTCTAATCCTAATCCTCTTAATCTTCAAACCTTCCAATCCTCTAAATCCTAAAATCTTCTTCTCCTTTAATCCCCACATCTTCTCATCTTATTATCCTCTCTCATCTACTAACTCTGGCCTCTCCTCTTTTTGAGCGGTTATGTGACTCATTCCTCCCTATCTAACCCCTCGAGGAGGCATTATATCACCATCCTAACATCTTCTCTTCTTTTCTTTGAACTATCATTGCTCTACAATAACACTTTAAAGAGGGGAAAATGTAGATATCTAAAATGTCGACATGATCAATTACGATTAATCTATCCCACAAATAACATCATCACTATCCATATAATAATTAATCACAAGATTTATTATTATTATCAATTTTATAATATTTACCTTTTATCCTCATTTATCATGTATCCCAAATTTCCATCATTAATACTTTTATTTCATTATCATATCTTATTTTAATTCATAGTCCTTTAATGCATCTTAATTATTCTATTATCTCACAAATAATCCCTATTAACATTTTCAAGGAATTTAATATTCCTACATCTACCTACCCACCTACCCAACACATCCCTACACCTAGCTTCTCCATGTAACCTCGCCCCTAATCATCATTTCTAATCCTAATCCTAATCCTAATCCTAATCATATCCTCACCTCTAAATCTAGAGGCTTCTATTTTTATAAGCCTCTCTAAATTTCCTCTTTCATATTTAAAAATTCAAATATATCTCCCTCCCTACATTAAAATTTTAATTCAATGGAGGCTTCTTCTAAATTATAGAATTATCCAATTAAAGATCTTTCTATCCTCACATGCATCCTCCACTCTTGATTTAAATCCAACTTGGCTTCATCTTAGCCATTGAATCCTCTGCCCACAAAATATAAATTGAGATCTCCTCCTCTATGAGAGCCAACTTGAGAATCCATAACCAAGTGTTGTCAATTTGTTCATCCAATCAATACATTCTATCATCATTCCTCATTATATCCTTCATCTTCATCAAGAAAATCCAAGCACAGTAAAAGTGGAGATGTTGTCCAAATGAATCCATAAATCTAAATTAACCAATAAGGAAATCCAAGAGAGAATCCACCACATCAAAGGAGGAGTTGTGCAATCTTGTAGATAAGTGCATATACAATCTCTCTCCTCCTTTTATTCTAATGCTCTATCTGAGGTATTGTTGAAAATATTAGTATAGGGAAGTAAGTTTCTTTGTATTCTCTCTAATATTTATAACATATACATCTACTATTTCACTTCATGCTTCGCATCTAGTATTTCACACACATCTTGATACACTAGTATCGTCACTACCCTATGACACGCTCTTATGCTATAGTTCACACTTGACTGTTAAGGGAATACTACATCCATGAAACTCACATCATACACATGACACATTTCACACTCAGCACAGTCAAGAAACAAGTTTATAATTATCACACAACACACTTCACGATGACGCACTCTAGTTCCACGGTTAATACTCGACTGTTGAGGGTCTAAATCATAAATTAACCTCACTACACTCACCCATTCTTTGTGATAAATGCTTCATTCTTGACTGTTGATGGGGAATTTATAAATGAACCTCATCTCATGTGTACTCATTCACATTCACTCGGAGGGCACACTGCTCCTATCACACCTACTTTTCATTCCATTCCATTCACACTCACAACATGTTGCATATCTTGGTTGCACTTACACTTGTTTTCTTATACTCGCATGTTACACTTTTCTTACCATGTTAGACAAATATTTTGCATGTCATTATCTTTTCTATATACACATGTGTGTTCACTTTCCTTTTATTTGTGAATGTATACTTTACACAGATAGTTACATGTAGTATGGATGCCTGGCATTGTACGTCTTACTAGTCCCAAAACGAATCTTGGGGGAATCTACTTTTGTACATACTGTAGGAGCTATTGTTTCATTATATACTACTTCATATTCTTACTATCATACTACTTTATATCGGACCATACACACTTAGAAATAATTTTTATCTTTCTAACATGCTAATGGGTGCTTTATGTGCAACATTTTCTTTGCAGGAACTATTTTCTACCATGGTTTTCTGATACTTTGCTTTCAATTATTTGTCATTATTTTCCATTGGATGCCATTGTTTTCGAGTTATGCCCTTTATCTTGTGTGCGCACTGTATGATTTTTGCCGCTTCGGCCCTAATTATCTTATGATATTTTGAGTAATGTACCGTGTTTAAAACCTACTTTTCATGGTCTACATTGTATCCTTGTTTTCTAGATTACACATTGTCTTTTATATGCATATTTGTCTTCTTTGTACTAACACATGTTTCGTATCCACTTTGTTCACAAGTGCCTTGGATTTAACCAAGCACATTCCATCCAAATACAAGGTATTAGTTTTAGATCGGCATCCGGTCCTCTTTTTTGGGTTGCATCCTCCTAGTAATGTCACATGCACCCCAAACAAGGGGGGCATACATTAAGTGAATCGATCACTCCATAGAGATGTACTTATCAAGAGATCATTTTAGAGACAGAGTTTTCTAGAATCTCCCTAAACCATCACAATGTGGAAGATCGATCAAATAGCTTTCCATCACCTATTTTTGTGCATGAAACAAACTTTGTTGGAGTAAAACACTGTCCGTAAAAGGTCACAGTTGAACAGGGGCAGTTTGGGTCAACTAGCCACTTAGGCAGTGACACATGGCAAAAATGAAGGTTGAATCTAAACAACGAAGTTTGTTTTCAGAACGCCAGTCTTTGATGGTCGGATGAAAAATAGTGGGCCCCGCTATTTGCTAGTTGGAGACCCTTAGCTAGGATCGACACACTCTTTTGACAGAGGGGTGTCGTTGCCACCGATACTTTGTATTTATACTGCCAAAATTTTTATTATATGTCATTTGGTGCATTTGTATTGTTCCATATGGGATTTTATATTACATTAATTTTATTTCTCACCAAACCAACTCAGTGAGTTATTTCCACATTTGCATCGAAGACCAAGTTATCTGCATTGGAGACCGAGCTAGTTTCTTAACTCGGTGAGTTAGTTTTATTCTCCCACTGTCCAACTCGTGGAATTGGCAAGCTTGTTATTTTCATTGGCGAGTTCATATACAACGTGGCATTTAAACCATGTAATTCATGGGTGTTACAATTCAACATGGGTAGGCATATAAACAATGTATAAGGGTCGTTATATATATGGCATTTAAAGCTATGGCTATACACAACGTGGCACTTCAAACTAGTCCACCGCCACCATATAAACCACTACGTGGAAAAATATTGGGGTCATTATATATATGACATTCAAATCTATGGCTATTCACAACGTGGCACTTCAAACTATTCCACCGCCACCATATAAGCCACTACGTGGCAAAATACTGGGGTCTTTATATATATGGCATTCAAAGCTATGGCTATTCACAACGTGGCACTTCAAACTAGTCCATTGCCACTGTATAAGCCACTACATGGAAAAATATTGGGGTCTTTATATATATGGCATTCAAAGCTATGGCTATTCACAACATGGCACTTCAAACTAGTCCACCACCACCGCACTTCAAACTATAAGCCACTACGTGGAAAATACTGGGGTCGTTATATATATGGCATTCAAAGCTATGGATATTCATAACGTGGCACTTAAAACTACTCCACCGCCACGATATAAGCCACTACGTGGAAAAATATTGTGTACATGGCCCAAGGCACAATGTTCAATAACTGCCGAAGCCTATTTAAAGGCTAAAAACTATATACCAACAGAGGATTGTGAGTTTTCTTCCACACAGATGACTTTATGCAAAAACATGGGTGGTTAGGTTCAAAATGATGACCACAAAACTCCCAATCCATGTGCCCAGACGTCAAGACAAGTGGCTCGACATGTAAATAAATATGCTCACTTCTATATAAAGAAGTTTTGTGAGCAGACTGTTATAAGGTAGTTTTGGACCTGTTTGACAACTCACTATTTTTTAAGGCCTTAGAGGCAATAGTTCTATAAAAAGAAAAATAGTTCTAAATTCTGAGACCTTCATAGTGGTATAATCCTTTTTCAGTTTTGGTGATTCTGTGATGTTGTTTTAAGTTGCGAAATTCACTATTTGTTGAATTTCCAAAGGAATAGTTTTAGAAATATGATTTTTTAAAGCCTTTAGAAGTCGAATAAGCCTTCACAAAGAACTGGAGAATTGTTATAAATTCTGAGATGATTAGTTTAGTATATTAATTTTACCTTGAAGCATTTTTAATTTTCCCATTATAGGATTTTTTCTAACTCGTTTATGCAGAGAATGCTCATGGGAAGACTTGCAGAGCCACAGATAGATTTGGGGACATATTTCTGATTATTTGCAGAGTCTTCATGTCATTATCATCTCTTTATGTAGGTCAAGGTGATCTAATAATCATTTTGGAAGTGTGACTGTACTTCTAGTGGTTTTATAATATATCCATTCACGATTTGTGGATCTGGAGACATAGGCTTACATGTCAAACTCCATTATCAATTGTGTGTGTTTCTTTTCCTTGCTGATTATTGTGATGGATGATTTTAATTTCTGCACTCTAATCAGTTAATTAATCAGAATTTATATATTAATAAGTTATGACACTTATTAAAAATTAGTTAAATGGGATCTTGGATGGTTCAGTGGGTAAATTGATATGAATGTAACTATTCATTTAAAATCGTATTTTTAAACCACTTTCAATCAGATTTCGTTCCTAAATTTGGTCATCCAGGTAAACATTTCTTTTAGTGGATTTTATTTCCGCTAAGCTTGTGGATATAGTACAAATTCATAGTTTAAACCTTCATAGTACAGGAACAGAGTAGTCTTTAATAACAAAAACAACCCTTGATTCTGACTTGGGTCATCACCATAGTATAGACGCCAGTACCCAGACATAAACATGAGTGCTTGGGCACTCATGACCCTTCGTGGGAGCCTATGATTAGGGGGTAGTTACAAAGTTTTTCTCAGATTAGCACAATTTTTAACATTTTCCACGGTAGTTTTCACATAAGAGGCACAATCCTCCATAAATCAACATGCATGTTATCTTATTTTATTTATTTTTCATTGGATCAAACTTGATCGAATTGGGACAAAGTAGGATCACAACATCTATATTGGTGTATAAATCATCAGGAAGCATTTAGGGTTGGAAAATAACACTATACCTTTCTCCCCAACACTTCTTCTCTCATGGCATGAGATTGCCCAACAAAATCACACTTGGCATGAGATCACCCAAAAATATCGTTTCTTCATGTGAGATAGCCCAAAAAAATGTTCTTCTACAACATTTTCAGGATATTTTCTATCCTTTTTACTCATCATAGATCAGGTGCACATGTCTCTTTTACTACTTTTTACATATTTTCACATACTATATACATGCTTGGATTGAATTTTTCATATACATGAATTTGAACACTCTTTTCACTCTTGTTTTGCATATTTATCTTTAATACACAACAAGAAGCAACCCTTCATCAAGCGACAATGACAATAGGTACAACATGGTGTAACACATATGCTTTCACCCCTAGGGTCACTTCCTCTTCTTTAGCTTCCACACTTCATTTTTATCACTCCACATTTTTTCTTGTCTCTTGTCATGCTTTCGCCATCGATCTACATGGTTACCAAGTATGCATCTCCTTTCTACTTTATATTATCAATTTTTCACTCAATAACATAAAGTGGGGGAAAATGTAGACGTTAAATCACACAATTGGGTACATTTCTAGGTCCTAATCACATAGAACTATTCATATGATTCCTAAGCAAGAAGAATATTAATTGACCTCTATCTTTGGTCTCTTTCTTTTCTTTCTTGCTTTCTTTATGTTCTTACACAACCCCCTACCCAATTTTACTTTCATTGTTTTATCTTTCTTCGCTCTAGAAACTAATGCTCAGCCAAGACGTTAGCGCATAGGTGCCCTCATCCCCTATGGGAGCCCCTGACCTATTTGTATCTTGTTCTTCCCTTTTGGTCCTCTTTCATCTTGTAGGCATCTTGTTTTCTTGGTGGTCCTCCTTTTAGATACTAATTACGAAATTCAAACAAGGGAATCACATAAATACAAAGCTATATGACCAAAAGAAAGGACCAAGCTCTAAGAATATATTACTATCACCTAAGGTTGCATCTAAAGGAATTTTAATAGCATCAAAGTATTCATCCAGCTTCATTCAAGGGACAATGGACTGCATGCTTTTTCATACACTTCATATAAGGGGAAGTTCATTTTGACATTCACACATCTATTTACATTATTACATCTAGTTATTTTTGTATATCAAGTGCATCTTGCATAAGATCCACCTAGGGAATGATTCTTCACACACACATAGAACTACATGGAGTATAGGATGTAGTACAACGCTTGATCATAAGTTCACTCTATCATGTGATGCATTTTTTAGTCTGACTCCCCATTTGCATATTTTTTATTTTTAGGATTTGATGTGTTTTAGGGTTTTAAAAGAAGGTCTTTTGTTTTGCAGGTTATATGAGAACTCACCTATCTTCCAGTGACCTACAAGTGATCAATAAAAAATATTAGCGCACACCTTGCGACACTAAAAAATTCAATCTCTGAGGTTTTTTGCAGTCACGGGAACCCATAACTAGACTCCACCGCCTAGGTGCCCTTGACCCAGTCCAGATGCCATAGTACCAAAATTTCTGATAGTTATGTAATTTTTTGGGATCAATTGTGATATTCTTCCTTGTTGTCTCACCTATTTTCCAGATCAATACATCTTTGGGATTATTTTTAAATCATCTAAGTCTCTTATTCCATCTCTTTCACTTAGGGTTTTTATTTTTTATTTTCTTATTTCTTATGTCATATATGTGTTCTATTGCTTATTTACTGCATTGTGACTCTACAATCAGGGTTTTATGGATATCAATTTTTTTAAATCATTAACTACATCATAAAACCCATGCTTAAGACCATAAACAAACATGAAAACATCTCACTACCTAAATTGAATTGACCCCTCATGCCTCAATGCCATCAACCATGTTATGTAAATCCAACAACATCAACCATGATATGATCAGTTGTTCTAACATGGTCAATCCCTTCTACCTTAGGGGTCCACAACCCTTCCTAGCAATAAATTTAAAAACTCAACCTAATGACTCTAAATATTAAAAAATTATCTCAAACCCATCTAGACATTGACCTGATCTACATTTAGAATATTTATTTGTGAAAAATACACTAGCTTAATTTGTCTCTTCATACATTTTTTTCTCCTAATTACCCTTTCCCACTTTAAAAATAAAACCTATCAAGGGACACATAACGTCATTTTCCCTACCTTCACCACCTTGTCTGCTACCTTATACCCTCCCCATCATAACTCAAACCACTCAAACTGGATAATCATATAGCCTAGTTTATCTTAATATAAATTAGCAAAGTGCCAGATGAATTCCCACTGCTACTATTCATATGAATGTTTATAAATAATTTCAATGTAACTTTCTCCAATCTGTAAACCTTCATATTTTCCAAAATAAAAATCATATTATAGAACAAAATCTATTCACTCGAGAAATTTTCTAGTTTCTAAAGTACATTAATATATATATGATTCCTAAGAAATAAAACTAGTGGTTGACAAATCCTTTTGGCCTTTTTTATTTATCTCATCTTCTTTTTGGTCTTACACATCTTACAGCCTTGAGATAAATTGACTTCTTTATCTTTTATGGCCTTGGAAACTAGTTCCTAGTTACGAGACCAACGCTCATGCGCTCCTATCCCTCCTGGGAGCTCCTGACCCTTTGTATCCTTTTCTTACCCTCTCGGGTCTCTTTTACCTCTTGGACATCTTTTAGTACTTTGGGTTAGACTTCTAGTTGTCAATTATGAAATTCAAGCAAGGGAATCTTACATATACTTAGTTAATTCTCCAAAATTAGAGGCCAAACACTAAGCATTATCTACTATTACCTAAGGTTGCATCTAAAGGAATAATATAATTTCAAAGGCATCCACCTAACACATCTACACAAGGGACAAGGAATGTATTACTATGCATACATAACATAGGAGGGGAAGTTCATTTTATTCCATCTCACACATTTGCATACTTGGAACATTCTAGATCTAGCTCATAATCATAGTGCAAACTTCACAAGGGATAACTAGGGCATCAATACACACACATTCACATAGAACTACATGGATTCTTAGATTTAGTGTAGTGATTGGTCGTAAGATCAATCTTCGGGTGAATTTCGTGTTCATTATGAATCCCCATTCTACATTTTATTTATTATGTATGATGTGGTTTGTGGGCATGTGTAGTTAGCTATCTATTTCACAAATAAAACGTATGACTTGTGACATTGGAAAAGAAATCAGAGCGATAAAAGAGGACTAATAGAAAATCTTCTCCTGCACAGAAATGATCAAAACCTCAACATCTGACTAGGCATGAGTGCACATATATGAGTTCCAAAACCTCCAGTGATCCTTGATGACATTGCTTCCAATCTATTTCAATTATTCACCGACCTAGATCATCTCCAGGTTGCACAAAATCAACTAAGTCACCTCCTCTCTCTCTCTCTTTGATATTATAACATGTTTGTTGCTTGTCCATTTATAGTATATTATCATTGTACCTCATTCACTACAATAGTTACTCTGAATTTAATATTTAATCCAATTTATATTAAATCATTTGGTGAACTCGTTTTCTCGAACCCAACCTTGCTGCAAGGTGTTCTCCTTCAATGGATGATACTTATGAACCCTTTACCGATGAATACCTTTGTGATCTCTAGGATTATATTGTTACAAAAACTCAAGACATGATCTCTTATTATTTGTTTCTCGTGAAGAGGCCATGAATTTATCTAATATCAACCCTCCAGTCTCCAATGATACTTATCTTCCCATTTAGACACATCCTCCTAATTCTGCCACCACTCTTCTACCTACATCTACCATACCTACTCCTACCAATCACTTTACCTCCTATTACTTCTCACAAATGGCATGTATCTTCTTTGGGCACCCATAACCTACCGTCTTTATACCATGATTTTCAATCCCAAATTTTTCAATTATAGCAATCTCCTTCATATTCCTCTCCATCTCTAGATTCCTCATTACTCCTCCATAGCCCTTTTGCACCTACCATCTCATCTTATCCACTACCTCCAAACTTCATTTCTCCTAATCTTCCCACCTTCATCGCAACCCTTCGGATCACCTTTGATCCTTTCATGTGACATACCTTTACTATGGAGATGATCTTAAATTATTGGCTAAATTATTCCCTCGAAGCTTACACAATTATGTTATGTGATGGTTTTATTATCTACTTGTTCATTTAGTAACATCCTTCACATCATTAGATGGTGCATTCCTTTCTCACTTTTTTATAAATATCGGTACTAAGATATCCTATGCATAATTATCTCAAATAAAACAAGGATCTAATGAATGTCTTGTGCATAATGCCTTGGGCTACAAGAAGAACCTTCCTAAACTGACCAATGTTCTTGTTGATTCATAATTTCACGATATTTTTATTAAAATTCTCTTACCACCACTTCAAGAGGGTGTCATCTTTGAGACTTCTTCCTCCTTTGATCACTTATGACATACACTCAAATTGTGCAAAGTAAAGCTTTTATGTATAGCCAAATTGAAATATTAAAATACTCCTTCATCCTCATCCTCTAGAAAGTTTCAAGCTAAATATACCTTCAAACCATTTGCTAAGACTACTTAATTTAAATCCACTATTAATATTATTTCTACTTCAGACAAGTTTCAGTTACAACCCACAATGCATACTTTTACCAAGCCACCTTATGTACCTCATTTCCTATTACCGCAGCTCATCCAAAACAATCTAATCACTCTTCCTCCACCTCTGAATCTTGATCCTTATCATTACATATGGTCGTAAATACGATGAAATTACACGCTGTAACTACCACCAATGCATCAGGACTTATAATGATCATTTATTTAAGCTTAAACATCTAAATCATGATCTTATTAACAACAATGTGATTGAGCTCCCTGAGCAATATACTTCCAAGTGGTCAATGATAATCAAAAGCTAAAAAATATTCAATGATCCATTGCCCAAATGTCACAAGCAAGCTATTGATTCTTTTGTAAAGCATTCATATCATGACATGCCTCCTCCTTCATCGAGGAAACTTTATTTTCTTATTTCTATAGTTGATGTTCCACCACCAGTTATCACATTCTTGGATCATGATTATCATGATACATTTTCCTTTTATTCATTGCATATAAATAATTCCATCGAAACTTATACAGTCAACAATACTTTGGTCTATCCATCATCCCTTTCCAATGTATGCCCCGTGACACTCATATTATCTATCAAATTTCCAACTTTCCTAATCACATTTCTAGTTCCTTATTCTTACGGTCATGCCATGCTTCCCATTATAGTTGGGTCTCTTACAATTCTTGTGTCATTCCTTGTTAAATTTATAATCAAAGGATGTGACATGATCTTAAGTCTTCTATGGCTCCACGCTACCCAGGTTATCCCTTTTATGCATTATTTATGTCTTAATTTTATCCATAACAAGCAAGTTATCAGCATCAAAGGTATTCCACCACGTACACCATTACCTCAACCCACTCTTGCCTCTATCTTCACACCGATAATAGAATATAGGTCTTCTACACCTCTCAAGTTTGAAGCTACTTCTGCACCTCACTTTCCCATTTGTACAAAACCTACATCATGACCATTTCATCCTCGTGATTCCATTAGTCCACTTCATCAGGCTAAGTCCCCTACTCAGGAAACCCATTTGCATAATTGTTCTCCACCTCCCTTCCCTCATCAGCCTCCTTCATGTGCACATAGTTAATCCCCTACACCATCATTCCTAGATCTTGGTCAAGTGCATTTTTCTCTACGAATATTGGGTGGGTTTCCCTCACTCTCCATTATCGTCAGATAGTATCATAAGTCTCACACACTTGGGGGGCATCACACACTTTTTCCCCTCCATCACTAGATCAGTTGTCTCTATTGTCTACTACTCTATTTCATGCTTCATGCTTCATTTTTTATCTTTTCAATCATTCCCACATCTATGGTACACACATTATACCGTCATTACCTGAAGCCAAACTCTAGTCCCATGGTTCATAGTCGACTGTTGAGGTTCAAATTCTTAAAGTAACCCCACATCATATACTTTTTGTACAATTCACACTTAGTGCTTCGTGATACATCTTTTCTAGCATCTACTATCAATCGCATACAACACCTTCATTACCTGATGAAACACTCTAGTTCCATAGTTCATACTCAACTGTTGAGGGTCCAATTATTAAATAAACCTCAAATCATCTACACTTCATGCTCAGTGATTCAGAATACATCTTTTTATCTTCTACTCTCAATCGTACACAAAATAATCATTTCCCATGACACACTCTTTTTCTATGGTTCAATCTTGACTATCGAGGGGGGATTTATAAATGAGCCTCATCTCACGCACATTCTCTAGGGGGAAACATTTCTCCTCTCATCATACAACTTTTCACGCTATCAGCATATCTTGCTTGCATTTACTCTTGCTAGCTTATACTATTCACATGTTACACTTTGTTTATTATGCTAGTTGGATACTTAGTATGTCATCATCTTTTTATATATACACATCCACGTTCACATGGTATCTTGAGGTGAATGCAATACTTTTACATATTCTTGCATGATGCATGATGCTTGACACTACTCTATTACCAGTCCCACGAAGGCTCTTGGGGGCATTTATCTTTTCTACTCTTATAATTTACATATCACATGTCCTATTTTGATATTATTCTTGTTACTATCACTTAGTTTTTGGTAACATATACATGATTCAACATACTACTTATCTTTTTAACATGCTAATGGTTGCTTCGTGTATATATTTTCATTGTAGGATCAATACCACCATGGTTATCTGTCACTCTTTGCCTAATATTGTTTATAATTGTTTTCGGGCTATGCCCTATGTCTTGCTTGATCATTATATGCTTTTGACCACTTCGGCCCCAATTGTATTGTGACCTTCGGACTAATGTCCCATGTATGAAACCCACTTTTCACGGTCCAACTTGTCTTTGAAGTTGTTTTCTACATTGTATTTTATTGCATGGTATATTTGTTTACACTTACACTTGTTTCTATTCTATCTTGTTTGCATGTGTGTTGGTTTCTACCATGCACATCCTTTATCCCATGTAGGTATCCACACTCAAATATGCACCCCAAATGAGGGGGGTATCTATTAGGTGAACAAATCACCCTTACAATGACTCAGATCTTTAGAACAACACAACATAGTACAAAATTAGAATATTAACATAGTCATAGATCGGTCCAAAATAAGACCTGGACCCAAAACATAGAGAGGACACAAGCACCCAGTGTTAGACACTAGTGGTCGGCACTTGTGTGCCCTTGGGTTATTTTTTCTCGGTGGAAATTATAGTTAATTTAGCATTTCAACACAATCTCATACAATTTACAGTCCAATTATCCATTAGCAGGCACTTTCCTCCAGTTACAAAATTCATTCAATCAGTTTTAATCAGTTACATCACGAACAACATGAACAATACATTACAAATAAGGGATGTACCATCTAGTATGGTGCTTATTGGGAAGCTTCATGGAAGGAGAGAAAAACTAGACCTCTCTCCCCAAAACTCTTCTTTTGGCTTGAGATCACCCAAACAACTCGCTCTTGACATGATATCACCCAAAAAACTCACTCTTTACATGTGATCGCCCAAAAACCTCACCATCGGCAATAAGGAGTCTAAATATATCAACATCTCTAAACAAAACATAACAAATTTCTACAATTTACTTTTTTATACATCAATTGCACTAATTTTTTAACACAATGTTACTTACTTATACACATGTTAATATGATTTTTCATATACAATAATTTGACCACTTTCTCACTCTTCTTTTGTAGGTGTATCCTTAATATAAAACAAGAAGCACCTCACATCAGAAATCAAAAATCTCTAACAACACATGCTACTATGTGTACACTTCATCCCGAGGGTATACCTCCCATTTCTAGTTTCCACACTTCACATTACATCACTTCACTCTTCACTTGTCCAATCGACACGCTATCGGAAACAATATTTTCTAAATGTTTACAAGGTACAAATATTATATCTACTTTATGTTATTGAGTATTCACTCAACAACATAAAGTGGGGGAAAATATATACATAAAATATATGCACTTGGGTACATTTCTAGGTCTTAAAGCATAGTAATAATATATATGATTTGTATGTAAGAAAAATAGTGGCTAACAATGCCTTTTGGCCTTTTTGATTTATCTCTTTTCTTCTTTTTGGTATTACACATCTTACATCCTGAAAAAACTTGACTTATTTATATTTTATGTCCTCAGACACTATTTCCCAGTTAGAACACAAGTGCTCAAACAATCTTGTCCCTTGTGGGCACTCCTGGCCCTATATATCCGTTTCTTACCATATTTTACCTCTTAGGCATCTTTTAGTAATTTGGTAGGCCTTCCAGTTGTCAATTATGAAATTCAAGCAAGGGAATTATATATATATAATTATATATATATATATATATATAATTAGTTACTTCTCCAAAATCAGGGGCCACACAGTAAGCATTATCTATAATCAGCTAAGATTGCATCTAAAGCCACGAACGCATTTAAAAGGCATCCATGTAGCACATCCACACAAGGGGCAAGTGTTGCATCACTATACATACACATCATAAGAGGGGATGTTCATTTCATTCCATCTCACACATTTGTATACTTGGAGCATTCTAGATCTATCAAGCTATCATATTACAACTTGCATAAGGGAAAACTAGGGAATTATTACACACACAAAACTACATGGAGTCTAACATGTATTGCAGTGCTTGGTCATAATATCACTCTTTGAGTGACCATCAGGGTCAGTTTGATTCCCCATTATACATCTTATTTATTAGGTTTAATGTGGTTTGTAGGCATGTGGAGCTAGCTATCTATTTTGTCAGTTATAGGTACGACTATCGAAATTGGAGAAAAAAAATAGCCATAAAAGAGGACCTACAACGAAGATCCTATTGCATAGAAAATATCATAACCTGAGCATCTAACTAAACATTATCACCCATATCAGTCACTAGCACCTAGAAACTCTTGTCTTCCTGTGGGAACTTCTATCCTGCACATCTCTAGGTTCCAGAGCCTTCAGTGAGCCTTGATGACACTGCAACTTCTAGTTTGTTTCAACTATTCACTTTCCTAGATCATCTCAAGGTTTCACAAAATCATCTTCTCTCTCTTTCTTAGGCTGTGATATTATTTTATTCTTGTTAAATTCCCATTTACTATATATTATCATTCGTACATCATTTATTACAATAGTTACTCTGAACTTAAGATTTAATTTGATTTATATTAAATCACATATAAAAATTTCATTAATTGTGCCACAATTTTGGCAAAGAGCCATTCATTTTAACATATTTAATATACCTCTAGAAGATTTTGTTAAAAATTATCATTTCCCCACTTTTTCGTCATCTTAATGCTCGGATACATCATTCCCATAACCTCTTGGCTAGGTGATTTATGTATTATTTCACTAATTATCTTTTAGTGTTTCAAAAATAAAAAACAGAAAAATGAATTTTGAACTCTATGTTTCAATAAAGATGAGGATGTGGAACATGGGGGTCATAAGAAAAGAATGGAAATGGAGGGAGCATGCGTCGAATTGAATTATAATGTAATAGTAAAAATTTGGAATGTCACGTTTAATAGTCCTGATAAATTTAATCATTGATAGAAATCATTTTAAAGTCTCAGAATGTTTTGACCTCTATTCTAATAGGAAACTCATATCATCATAAATATTAAAATAAACTAGCAATACCATGTGAAAATGTAATAGGGACAATGAATAAGAGGCATAGGGGAGTTTAAACATGAGAAAGTTAACCAATGTAGGAGGAAAAGGGGTAATGAATAAGGCATTTGAAGGAGGAAAAGAGTCAATGTGGAGAAACTTTTGTGGAAGATAATACTCAACTCTTCTTTGTTACAACTAGGAACATACTAACCATGTGCCAATTTTGTTGATTATTTGAAAGAAAAAATGGGGTTTTGTGTAAAGGTCATTGAGGCAACATAATTTGGAGATATCTTAGATTAATAAAAGGCATGGTTCATTGATTTTTTCAATGTCAATATTTTTTATTTTCAATGTTAATTCTTGTGGTTTATGGGTAGTTAGAACACACATCAATTCAAGGGAAAGTTTTTTTCACATCCTGAGATAATTTAGAGATAGAAACATGTCATGTAGATTCAATCCAGTGGCTGAATTTATCAATTAAAAATCATGGGAAAAAGGTTGTTGTATGCCATCTTTAGATACCCTTATCTTAGGACATTCTCCTCATTTGTCTAGGAAATGACAAATATTAGAGTCAATAATTTTCCTTTTGGATTTTAATCTAACATTGCCTCCTCAACATCCTAGGTTCTGAACACATTCAATGTGAAGAATTATCATGTACATATATATCAGGTAAGATATTAATGACCCTTGATCTTCTGTCATATTTTTCACTTCTAGTAATGTTATCGCCAATGTTTGAACACACAACCTAACACTACTATGATGGAAGTTATCTTGTCAACCTAGTTGACGAATAAATAAAATAGAATCCATTAGTGTATTACATGGAGAGGTGGGTCAGTTTTTCAAATGATAGAGTCTCATTTTCTACATCCAATAGAAAGAGAAACTTACACATGTTCACGATGTAAACTTTGTATGTGTTAGATACAAAAAATCTACATTTAGGTTTTATTATGTCACCAATTTCATACACATCTACAATTAATATTTATCTTTACCTATTAAGGTAATTATCAAGATTTCCCTCATCGAAAATCCCGGTGATGTCATCTATCAATGACCACCAACACAAAACATCAAACTTTTATTTCTTGATGCATGTAAGGCACATCCACTGAGACTACTATGTAGAAATGCCTATCAATGTAATTAATGTTCAAGGAATTGGGAAAAGAAGAATAATTGATTTTTGTATGCAATTTTAGATCCTCCTTTGATGTTTTAGCTCATCTAAGGGTATTAATAGTAAATGTTCCAATCCTAAGATAATAATTTCATGTATCGGTTTGAAGATTGTTATCTATGAATGAGCCAACCATTTTGATAGCATGGAATCTGTATAACATATGGATGTCATTCGAGGATAGTTAGGATAGATGTCATTCCATATGTTTGTGCATGGGGGCAAATATTGCCTATATGATATAGATGTTTGGAGAGATGACCAATATAATTTCACTCACTTTTGTAAATAGTTTTTTTGCGTGTTGTTTTTCTTGCACAGTCCATTTTAGTCAAGGCACGTTAATGGTAAATCAGTCCTTTTCAAGAAGTTCCAAGTGCACCCCATAATCAACATATGTTTCAGACTTCTACAATGCTTCATCTTTTTCCATGATTAAATTTAGTTTTCTTCAAAACTTGGAAAAAAATAGATTTGGAATAGTATTAGTAGTTCATTTTTCATCCCATCTGATCATATTTCAAAGGAAAGAGAATTCTAGGTTCAAAACAATTTCCCACTCGACCTTCTCTTGAATATTTTCTTACAAAAGATAGGGAAATGCAAGTAAAAGGAAGCTCCACAATTCAGACAATGTTTCAACAACTCATGGTATAAAATTCAAAGTTCATGACTAGTTTACAGGTGTATCAAAATGACTTCATGCCTAATGGACACTTCAAGATCACTGGTCACACATCTAGTAGGAAGATGTCCACAAGAGGTCAATAAATTATTATTTATTTTTACCCCTGGGTAAAATAGACAACTTAGGAGGATGGGTTTGAGCACTGGATAGGGCTTCATGAAACAATCCAGAATGATATAGGTGATTTTTCAAGTTTGGGGAGCATTGCAAGTGGTTTCGGGAAGCTTTAGAGGTTTTGGAGCATATTAATCAAAAGCGGGCTTTTGGGCCTAAAGGAGAATACATCATGAAACAGGACCTGAGCTTCAAAGAAATATTATGAGATCCAAGATAGGAATTTTAAGCCCAAAAAAGTGTCTATGGAAGTCATTTTCCATTCCCTACATGATGGAAAAGATGAGACATATTGAAACATCATACAATTTCCAAGGCAACTAATTCTTCTGGTGCACAACTAGCCATCCCGAGAAATAAGGAGCCATTTGGAGGTGTTAAAGTAAAAATTA
Organism: Taxus chinensis; assembly: GCA_019776745.2. Taxonomy (NCBI): domain Eukaryota; kingdom Viridiplantae; phylum Streptophyta; class Pinopsida; order Cupressales; family Taxaceae; genus Taxus; species Taxus chinensis. The sequence continues at coordinate 624,288,055 of CM034155.1, forward strand.
GATCTTAATATCATTACCATTATATTAAATTGGTCATTTTCAAGTGGAATCATATAAAATTTTACCCCAAAATTCATCCAGGAGCCCAAGATATTGCCTTCGGAAGTTACCTTATAAAAACTTTCAGGCCTAGGAGGATTTTTTGCAAACTGGTTAATTTCGGGCCTAAGGGGATTTTTTACAAACTATTCAATTTCAGGATTGGGTTTTTTTTTTTGCAAAATTTTAAAATTTTGCAAATGGTGCAATTTTCAATTTTGGGCCCGAGGGCCCTTTTTTGCAATTTGCATTTTCGTCATCTCTTGTGTAGATTAATGTCAATTTTGAAATGAACATAACTTTTTATCTGATGCTTAAAATTTGACAAACTCTATATTGTTGGAAAGGTTTCGAGATCCTCTACATTTTGGAAGGTTGAAATATAAATTTTTGTGAGGTTAGGTGGGTGAAAAATAAGAAAATGTACTCAGCTCTAAAAAGTGCAGTCCCAGGCATTCCAACCACTGAATTTAATGAAGTATTGTATGATTTCTTCTCTATAAAGATAGAGTACATTGGGGAATGGATTTTTAGAGTTGCCCATGCCTTTCCCAAATCATTTAATGAATTTTTTTGGTGGATGGGAGTATAAATCCAAGTTTATCTTCTTTCTCTCTTCTCTCCTCAATTTTATATATTGTAAACACTTCTCATTTCATAAGGGAGATATTCTGGATATGGGAAAACTCTACCATTTTTGTTTTCTTAATGTCTTTGAGTTGTAAGACTTCTCATAGGATCTGTAAATGAAATTGTGCCTTTATTCTACAAATTTAATGGATTGTGTATATTCATGGAGCAATAAAAATTTGTGTTTGTGGTGTTCTCTCAACCCTTGCATTTATTTTATTGCATTCCCTTGCCTCTTTATTGTTGTTATATTTTGTGTCTACTTCCATTCATTTACAGGTTTTTCATGTTTTGTTTCATGGATATTTGTTACTGAATGGAGATTTGGGACTATGTCACAGCTGTCTGGCCTCTTCCAACTCCATTTTCCTTCTATATTTTCTCTCAGACAGATATTTTAGTCCCTTTTCTTGGTAGGTGCTATCACCTCTGTTAGTGCATGATTTATTTATATTCATGCACTCTCCCTCTCCCTGGTCCCTTGGAAATCATAGATTAGGACTAGTTAGTTGCATTTCCTTCCTTAGAAGTAGTTTAGTGCTAGGAATAGGTAGAGAAACCAACCTTCTTTGAAGGTCCATCTCAAGTAGCAAGTCCCACAACTCTAGAGATGGTCCAATGTTACCCAAAAACATTGGTTGCTCATTCACATATGCATGAAAAATAAGAGGGTGGTGTAATTTGGTGATAACAGTAGCATCAGGAAACCTAGGTTAGACAATCATCTATGTAGAATCAGATGGCCTGAGTTGGATGTCGGTCTATGTTACATCAGACGACCTGGATTAGACAACCGTCTATGTAGAATCAAACGGCTTGATTTGGATGGTCATCTATTCAACATCAGACAACTTTGGTTGGATGATCGTCTATGTAGAATCAATTTGTAATGTCATGTACAACGTTACCACAAGTCCTTTCTCTGGTGACCCTATTGATAAGCGGGGGTAGGTGGTGTGCGTGATTCCGTTGACCGTTAGTCGACCTCTACCATGTCACAAAGAAGGATTAGTGTCCTTCCTCCCCGTCAGGTCTCCCCGTGTCCTTGTTGATGCTGCTTGTGGAGGGCCTCCACAACGCCTTTTTCGATTACCCTGTTAAGGCAAATCTTGTTCTCGAATTCTATAGGTGGTTTGAATGACGACTTGGTGTTGTTAGGGCATGTCCAGCTAACAGGAATATCTACATAATAATAATTATATTGTATTGTCAATTTTTTCTTATTGTTATTATTTTGTCGAGCTTGACGAGCGATCATTATTAATATGGTTAATATTTTTTTGTGAGCAGTAAATAATAATAATAATATTATTATTATTATTATTATTTTATATGTCGATTGGTGATTTTTTTTAATTATTATTTTTTATCGTCGAATGTTATCGAAATTAATATTAATTATTCTTATGATATTTTATTGTATCTTTTCGATCGTTCCCTAAGAGTGATCCTCGATTCACGCAAGAGAAACTTGTTGTTGGTGGTGCCTTTGTTAAGGGCGTGGTGTTCATGTTAAATGTTAAATGTTTCCTCTTCATCCTTGCATGCTTTGTTATTATAGCAATTTATTGGTGAGTTTAGTGAAGGCATCCACCTACCTTGCAAATTCGAAGACAATCCACTATTTCAATCCTCCCTGCTGGCCGTATAATCTACCTATTATTTTATTTGATCTACTGACCATTTTTTGGCATGCTTGGCGTGAGACAGTGGAAGATATTATTTTAATTTTTTTTGGGCCTTGTCTTGAGGTTGCTGAAGTACCTTTTTCCTTGATGACTGTTGACAACATTAATTAAGATGGTTGTCTCATTAAATTTATGACCTGGCTTCCTATTGCATCTTGCAAATGTTGCTCCCGATGCTGCCGCATGCTGTATAATGGTTGTTTTTCTTTTCTCCTCAATTTTGGTTTCTCCCTCATTTTGCTTTCTCTCCTCCCTAGGTGCATGCAACTAGAACATGGACAAGTTTTTGTTTTCTCTCCTGATGCTTAGGTTTGTATGGTTGGGGAAAAATGCATTTTCCCTAGCCACGTGCAAATTTCAGTGTAGGAGACTGGTGTGGGACTGCGTGAATACTATTGAAGCTGGCTACGTGAAATTTGTGGAGCAGTTGATGTTGTGGCTTATGGATTACTAGGGCATTTTTGTTGATTCTGTTGTGTTATCCTGCAATCATGGCATTTTCTGAGGACCACATCTCTCTGAGGAACTTGTCTAAAGTTCCACATCTTGTGTATCCCTTCACATTTGTTGTCACCACTCCTGGATGCCTGCAAATTCAACCGGCAAAAATGTGGATTCCATTGTGCTTCGATGGTTGTCCCTGCCCTGAACTAACTATCCCACCTTTGATGCACTTTAGGAGCCAGTTTGTAAGGTTGTGGAGGTATGGACTTTCCTATCAACCACTCCTGGAGGTTTGGAAATTTCGGTGTAGGAGACTGGTGTGGGACTCAGCGTTCAAAATTGAACCCGTCACAGCCCTTTTGAGGGCTTCAAACCCGTCAGAAAAGGGCAGGTCAAAATCTGCCTGTAAAAAAAAATTCAGAACTTATAAATCATTTGACAAATTTTAAGTGTAATATTTTTTTCAAATTGTCAAAAGAAGGGCTATGTGGAAAAATGGCCATCAATCATAAATGAGATTTGACGCCCGTCCTAGGAATTTTTGCTTGCTAGTCTTTACGGTTTTTGTTTTTGAAAAACTATTTTGTAAAAAAAAATTAAATTTTTATTTAACTGTCAAAGTAATGTCTTGTAAATTTGGTCAAACGTTATTTTGGTTAATGCAAGTTTATAGTTAGCATTGCCACTTCCATTGTAAATTACCATTTGCTAGCGCAACAACACAATGTCATAAATACAATACCATTTCCGCATAAACTGCCCTAAGTATTTCCATGTGCGTTCATAAATATGAGGAAGTATTGCAGTTAATTTTTTCAATAAATTTTTTGAATCTCCCTCCACTTTTTGAGTACCTGAAATTTTGTATTTGTTTGTAATATACTGCTCAAAGTTTTCTCTTACAGTTATGGATATGGACACCTAAATATTAACATTTAATTCATGATATTCCAACTTGATATACAAAAGTTCCAGATAGTTGGAGTTTTTCCTACATGCCATCGATTTTCTTCAAAAGTCGCAAATAGGTAGAGTTTTTTCTACATGATATTCTGGTAGGTTCTACGTTAATCATCTCTCTCCAATTTTTAAGCAAGTTCAATATCTTCTATTATACATTTTTTCCTTCAAAACATTATGGGCCATGCTTCCTTCTTGTTGTTTGTTTTTTCTGCTCTGAATTAAAACATGATTTTTATTATAATAATAGTTTAAACTATGTTCATGAATATCATGCTTCCTAAGAATATATACAAGTTACAATGATAAATGTGCATATATAGAAAGGTTCAAAAAGATAGTGTATTACACAAAAAAACATTGAAGGATATGGGTGTGAAAGACATTTCATTTGAGAGTATGAAGCAAATTTTTGTTGGCATGCAATATTAAAACCCTTTGTAATGAATGGATTTGACATGTAGACTTGATTTATCCTTGTCATGTGAAGTGTGAAGTATTAATGATACTTTTCATCATGGAAGGGCTGGGCAAATATTTGCCCTTCAAAATAAAATTTTGACCTACCCTTCAAATTTGATCACTGGTGGGACTGCGTGATTACTATTGAAGCTGGCTGCGTGATATTTGTGGAGCAGTTGATGTTGTGGCTTATGGATTACTAGTGCATTTTTTTTTATTCTGTTGTGTTATCCTAGAGTCATGGAATTTCTTGGGGACCACATCTCTCTGAGGCACTTGTCTAAAGTTCCATGTCTTGTGTATCCCTTCACAGTTGTTGTCACCACTCGTGGATGCCTGTAAATTCAATCGGCATAAATGTTGATTCCCTTGTGCTTCGATGATTGTCCCTGCCCTGAACTAACTATCCCACCTTTGATGCACTTTGGAATCCTGTTTATAAGGCTATGGAGGTATGGAATTTTCCCTATCCCTCACGTGTTTCTGGGCCCTCCACTAAATCCATTTTGTGTTTATTCTGCTGCTATGGCGGTCCATGAGACCTCAGTCCTTTTAATTAGAGGCCACTGGTCAAATGGGACTCCCTGCATGTGCATGGGATGGTTGTGAATGAGGTTTGGACACCCACCTAGTAGATTTTGGGGAAGAATGGTCATCCTTACCTTTGCATGTGCCTGGTTGAAGTTAGTTGCAAGTGTTGGAGCTCATTTAGGCATGATAATACTACCACCTAAATTTTATACAACCTTTAACCATACCATGAAATGAATTACTTTTCTTGCTGAAATGGTAGTTTTCTTATAACTAAATGGTTGTTATGTTGTTGATTCCTCCCTACACCCTTTGATGATTTTAAATAAGTTTTCTTGATATATTAGGGATTACACATGAATTTGAACCTGAGATCTTGTTTATTTCTTCCTTTGGTTGTGTTTTGTTGGTTGTGGGGTATTCTTGGAATGGGAAAGGGAAGATATGGGATTGTTAGTTTTGTTTCCTCGCTTTAGTGATCTAGGTATTGGTGGTTGATAGAAAAAACCATGACACGAATAGTGTGTTTCCTGAACTCTAGAGTATGCTTTTATTTTTTTTATTGACTAGGGAATATTTACCCTCTTCTGGGTGTCAATGTTTCATTATTATTGATTAACCATTCAAAATATTGGCTCTCTTGTTGGCGATACTTTGAGCCTTGGTCCAAACTTGGTTTAATTTTAGCTATTGGTAGATCAATTACTTGTATTTACCATGTGATGAGCATGCTCCTAGTTTACAAACTGAAATGAGCAATCCATGTCTTCCTCGCTAACTTTGATTGTTGTAGTTTTGTTCTCTGATCTTGTGGTCTTTTCGAAGTAGGGGCTTAGCTTGTGAATTTTGTAATTAAATAAATAAATAAAAATATGACCCTTATCCATTTGTGGGGCTCAGATTAAAGCTAGTGTGTTAGATGCATTCGTATCTATGAGATAAAGAGGGCCTAGCCAACTTGGTTACATGAATCTTAATGAGAAGGATGCCTCTTTCTAGCTGACACCTTACCCCTTTCGTGGTAGGATTAAAAAAAATCTGGATAATGTAAATTCTTGACTATTACGAAAGGAGTTTAGGTGGTACCTTCTTTCATTTGTTGTAATGGTCGGGAATCATTGTTGCCATCTTGTGATAACTCGAGGCTTTCCTTTACCTAGTAGGTTGGATAGGGGTGGTTACCCCTCCAACTGTTACGAATAGGAAGAATCATGATTTGTATGTGATGTTGGAGGGTAGTTTTACTTTTGAGATGACTTTGGTGATTGTACCATTTATAATTATTATTATTTGAGGTGACTAAAGAAAGTTTCACCTTTGTTATATTTTGGTTAATTATCCTATTCTGGATCGAGAGAGGGAGGTACTTAGGAGTGGCGAGATAAAAGAATATGCTTTCATTCAAAAATTAGGATAGGGGGTTTTAATTGTTTAATTTATGAATTTGTGTTTCCAGTTGTTTAAGGTGCTTGTCTCAAACGAGGTCGTTGTAATAAACTAAGGAAGCTTAGGATTTTGTTTGTTATCTATTGTGGAAGATATTCCTAAGTGCTATTCGTTTAACATCATCATACTAGTCCTTTATGACGGTTTGCTTAAATTTTATTAATATAAGTTTATGAGTGATTTAATTGATTGGACTGTATATTAAATCTTGGTAAGATGGTGGCATTAGATTCATTTTAGTTGTTTGACTTACTAAGTATGTGTTCTTTCTTTTATCATATTTTTTACTGCCTTACATAACATGGTAAGATGATCTTATGTTTGAAACTTTCTATTATAACTCACTCCATATGTTCCTTGCAAGAAATTTGGTGTAGACATGTTGTGGTGTAAATTTCCTTTGAAAGGGGCAATTAGTTGTTAGTAGGTGATGTTAAATTTCTAACCTTAAATCTATTCAATCTTATGACTTATTTAAAGGAATGTTGATTGATGATTGAGTATTGGATTTCAATCATGTAATCTATATGGTTACATGATTGAAATCCCAATACACTCTTCTCTCTGTTTCAGACTCATTGGGTCTTTGATCCCTACTAGAATGATAGTAGTTTCTTTGTTGGGTCAGAAACAATGTTCATAACAGATTTTTATGGTTTCCCTTCTTAATTTGAAATAGTAAATCTTCCGGCATGATTAAAGAAGTTATTAGTGGGTTAGAGCTTAGCATTTTTCCTTTTAATAAAAGGTTCATTTAGGATATTGTTAATGGTGGAATATGAGTTCTATGTGTAGTTTTATCATGCTCAGTTCTCACGAATAGACTGGGGCTATAAATGTGCAGATGGCCTTCATGAGTAGAAAAAGGGAGAGTTGTATCGGTGTTGCTTCGAAGCTTGTTTGTTCGGGTGTGCTTTTTTTTTAGAGAGACTCTAAATTTTGGTATGTCGTGTTGGATAAAATGTGTACCCATGTATAGTTTCTCAAACACGGTATTGATAAACGTATATTTGAGTTAAAAACTTGTGTAAATAGCTCCCTCTGGGTCATGGCATAAGTGTAAACCTAGGCATGTTAAAGTGGGTTAGTAATATTTATAAAAGTATTCGAAAAAATAAGGATAATGTATATGTGATCTACTTGATAACAATCAATTCCATAAGTGATCAAAGAGAAAACTATCTGTTGTAAAGTAAAATTGAATACCTTGTTGTCCCTAGCTAAACTAATCAACATTATCCTTTTATGGTGAACTCGTAAATGGTCTTATGGTGAAATCAATGATTAGTTTTTGGAAGAAAATAAGGTTGTACAAGTAGGAGGGAAATTGTTTAATAAACCCTTCGATATCTCTCTTAATCGTTTGAAATGTAAATGGTTTTCCCTTGTCAAACTTAATCAAACAAAGTCTAAATAAAACTCTTTAATAATCTTGATAAATTCTTAGCCTCAATAAAATACTGAGCAAAAACCCATGGGACCTTGAAGTTGAATTTTTTGACATGTTCCCCCCTTAACCCTTGCCTTGTTTCATTGTAATATTTCTTAGGTAATGTTAAACTTTATATCCTTTAGCAAAGAAGATTATCGTTCTGAACCTCAAATGGTAATTTACCTCAATCGGAGCTTGTGCTTATAACCTGAGCAATAGGGGTGTGGAACAAATTTCAGTGGCTTGTGCAAGATTATTTACCTTGTGAGAAATGGAAAATGTTCCTTATTAATCAAATGAATTAAGCAAGTTATTGACATATAATTGATGATCCTCTTTTAGAAAACTTGGTCTTAAGCTAATTAGTCGATAGTATAAAAGAAAGAAGTTCTCCCTTGTGAAAAGAATTGTGCGAATAATTACATGAACCTTATAAGAATGTAAGTTAAGAATTAAGAGACGTTTTAGTAAACAAAAAAAAAACTTAAAATACTTTCATCGTGGGATGCCCCTAAACGTGTGTTTTGTAGTTGGACTTGTATGTGATGTTCTGTCAAAATGGGAAGTGAATAGTTTCATGTCGAGCATCGTATATTTCCTTATACTTTGGTGATCAGTGTTGTGTCAAGCTTATCGTGAGTTGGTGGTAGCCATTATGACCTCTTTTTGTGTCGTGTAAAACTCCAAGCAAGTTATAGAAAAAATGTTATCTGAGTTTTTCAGTGTTGTATTAGTGTGTGTTTTAGCGAGCGTTACACAATCGATCTGTCACCTAAGTTGGATGGCCATATATATAGAATCAAACTGCCTGAGTTGGACATTCATCCATGTATAATAAGACAAACTATGTTGGGAAACTATGTAGAATTAGATGGCTTGAGTGTTATGGTCGTCTATGGTAACACTCTGATTTCGTATGTTAACTTGGTGAATGTTTTACATACTGTTATAGCTGCTGGAATGAAAGCAAACATGTTAAGATATGTTTTGATCTTAAGAGAATGTGTTGCTAATTTGGATTCTTGCATACTGTGATTTATTGCATGGGACAGCAAATATTGTACTTGTGTGTTTGCTGATGTGACGACAGATTGTCGTATACTTGCTTGCTCTTATTGCTGATTGACAGCATACCTTGAATCAATTCCATTGATCCAAGTATGCTGAGGTTCTCTTGTGATTTCTGGGTCGATCCACACTTGAACCGAACCCGAGATTGTTATGAGCGTGCAGCGCCTGATTGCAGGTGTGAGCAGCTAGCACGAAAATGCCAACGACAGGGATTCGATTCTTTAATCCTGTACTGTCGAACTTGGGACCTCGTAAGGTGAGAAACGCCTGGACACGGGTGGCCTTGGCACGTAATCCGAAGGACGTAACGTCCTGCTCTGCGTTAATGTGAATGTCTGTAAGGAAGCTGGATGGAGGGTGTTTAGTGTTAGTGGTTAGTGTGAATTAAACCTAAACTAACCCTAAGGCCTAACATACATCCTACACCACTATCCTAAGTGGATTTTTAAATTAAAAAAAAAAGGGGGAAAATAAACCTAAGGCTAAACTAAGACCTAGGTCGAATGATTTATGTAACCTAAACTAATCCTAAACTAAGGGGTACGCAGACCCTTGGGAGGAAAGGGATAAGGATGGAAAGGGCATTCATGGCATTTAATAAACTGTCCCTACGTGGACAGCGCCAGTTTTGGCGGGGCAGGTAAGGAATTTAGAGGCATCTATTTTGAAATAGAGCCAAATTCAGTTTGCATGGAAATTTTGAAATTTAGAACTCGCCAACCCGAGTGGCGGTGGCGTGGAAAGTAAGGAAAAAGGGGTGAGCCTTAATTGCATTAATTGTTTCGGTCCTCGCGACCAGCTCGCCTTGGAAACAGCATGAGGGAATTTGATCTTTCATTGTTTCGATTTGGTTTGGCCGAAGTTGCTCTGCATTTGGTTTCTTTGGTCTGGTTCAGTCGAACCAGCTCTTAGCATTTGACATTTTCTTGGAAGTTTTGAGGCTGTTGATAAGCCTGAAGAAGAAAGGAGTGCTGGGAATTTTGTGTTGTCGCTGTGGAAGAAAAACGCGGCAAATAAGGTTTTCATCGAGCTCTGGAAAAGAGATTTCAGGCACGTTAAGCCCTTCTCTTTAAAAATCTTTGCTTTAATTAAATGTTTCATTAAAACAACCCTGCTCTTGGGTTGGGATTGCATGATTGCTGTTGAGTTGATTTGGAAATGGATTTTGTTGGTTCTTGCTTCTTTTCTTTGGAAAATGATAAGGAGATTTGCTTGGGTTGCTCTGCCTTGATCTGTTTTTGCTCGAATCATGTTGGAAATGATTTACAGTATTGGTTGTTGACTGTATAAATGGTTTGAAATGGATATTCCTTTCACTGTTCGTGTTGTTCGAAATTGGAATAGGCTGTGCAATCGCTCCTTATAGTGAAATTGTTTCTTTAAGTGTAATCTTTTCTTGCTGTTATATGGGGAATTGTCCTTGCATGTAAACAAAAAGAGGGAAGTGGAGATACAGCTGTGTATGTTTCTATGAATTGGGTTTCATTGAATATTGCTGTCATTTTGGAAACAATAAGGAAATATTGCCTTGACTGCTGAGTTTTATTGTCTTGTAATTCTCGAATGATGTATCTCCCTGTGTGCTGGACGTTTGACAGTAATGGGAAATTCATTGTATATATATATATATATCTTGTGACTGTACACTATTTATGAGTTGTTTTCACTATTGAACAATCGTTATTGCTAACGAACTGGAAGGAAGGGAATAATAGTTGATGAAGTAGTTCTTATAGAAATTTTCTTTAAGAAAGTAGATTCTTCTTCTTGTACTGTTTGGATATTGGATGGAAGTGGCATTCGGGTTCACCTTGAGTAATTGAACTCGAACCATAGGAAGTTTAAGCAATAATATCATTGCTGTACCTTTTCTTGAGTAGGAACTAAGTGAATACGTATTGGGTATTCGTGAAATAGGGAAAAAGATAACTGTTTTTCCTTCTTAAAGTTATCTATGGATTTCGTTTCTCCTTGTTGAAAGAATAAGGTGGTTTCACTGTGTTATATGAATGCTGTTTGGTCTTCTTATACGGACTGTTGACACAGCTTCCACTTGATTGAATTCTATGCAAAGAATGATTGTATTTCTATATACTGTAATAAAAAAAAATTGGGATCTAATTTGTCTTCTGAGTTGCTCTGGCTGTACCGAGCTCATACAATTAACACCTGGTTCGGGTTTGCTCTTATAGAAGTATGGACAGTTGAATATGAGTTGTTTGTGGTATTGGATTGAACGGTACAGGCTATGAGAGTTTGTTTTTTTGATAAGAACGACTGTTCTGTTATCCTTATAATGAGCTGTCTTGTTTGAGATGAACACGGATTAGGTGTTTGATTTCGTTTTGAACAAATGGTGTTTCATAGTGAAATTAAAAGGGAATGAATTCTTTTCCTGCCTGCTGTTTTAACCTGATGAAATTCATCGTCATGTGAATAATGGACTTGCTGTAGGTAACAGCAATGAATAAATGTTATTCTGAACGGGGTACGTTCCTAGAATTAGATCATCATGTGAATGATTGACTGCATGATTGAAATACTGTTTCTGTTTAGTATGCAGCAAAAGAAATATGGTTTCCTTTATTATGGCAATATATGGTATGTAACCTTATATTGTTTGATCTTGGATGTACCTAATGTTGTACTAATACGTTTCGAATCCTTAAATGAGTCTGATTCCAATGAAGTATGGATATGAATGGTGAATTCTTTCCTGTTTTCATGTAAAGCTGATTATATATGAAATTAATCTTGCTGCCGGAAAGTGAATTCCGAGCGGATTTTGTAAGTTTCACTCTGAACTGTTATCTTGAATTGATTTTCGTTTGGATTCCACTGTTAGGACAGTCATGTGGAAGGAAATAGAGATATGAATGAATGTTTTAGAGAAATGATCTTTCTTCTCTCATTCAGTTGGAATCTGGAATTCGTGAATGATAAATTTTATAGTGCTTAGATGGGAGCTACTATATGCACTGCTGTTCGCTTTCTTGTCTGTACTTGAATGCTTTAAATTTAAAATACTTCATGAACGGAAAGGAAAGTAAAGGATTTATATTCAGTTAGTTTCATCCTTTGCATTTGTTATTAATGAAAGGCGTGGAAAGGATAACTGAATGTTATATAGGCAGCAAGCTACTTGTATTCCTAACTTTACAAATATTGTAAATTGATACTTGCAATGATTATGTGAAAACGGGACAGCAGTCTTATTGCTGATTGTGATAATATTTTGATAGTTCAGTTGACATGCTGATCTTCCCTTTGTGCCTATTTCGAGATTGATGTTTTGCAGTAGTTTCATAAAAGCAGGGTTCTTTTATTGAAACAGTTAGTTGAAGCATCTTATTTTAAGGATAAGTGCTTAATGTGCTCAGTTCATTGAACTGACCCGTGCAATTCATTTTGCAGATGGAATTTGATTAGAATGAAGGCTTGGCTGTTTTCTGATGCCTCTTGATTAGATGTAAAACAAATTGTAAATGTTGTTTTTATTCCTCTTTGAGGAATTGTGAAAAGAAGAAAATATATTCTTCTGTCCTTGAGTTGTATGGATGCTTTGTATAACTATGCCCAATCAGCTGGATTGGCAACTGTACAGATTATGACTTGAACATTGAATACAAGTACGAGTGTGATATTTTCAATAATTATATCAGTTTGATATTGTTGTTTAAATTGGAAATATGATGTTATTTCTTGATTTGGAATTGTTTCATTATCCTTGGATGGATGTTGAATTGAAACTGATATCTATTCTTACTTAAATGCAACTTTTAAGTTGAAGATGCGATTAGTTCATACTTGGGTAAAGATGAATTTTAAATTGACATTAAAAGGATTAAGAAGAATATGATTTCATAATCAGAAGGTATTCAGGATTAGCTTAGGAGCTAAGGAATATCAATTCAACTTCGGAGTAATCGAACTTCGCTTTCGAACTCCATTAATGATCCCGTTTGATAAAATTCAGAATTAAGGATATAAGATAGATATATCCATAACTAATGGACCTTAACTATATAACGTTAAGGAGAACAAATGAATTCATTTCTTGAAGTTAGACCTCGTTTGAATGACGTCTAATAAGTTAACATTCTGAAATTAGTTGCAGTTGGAAAAATCTTGGCTAAGTTTAATAGATTAAACTTATCACGTCCGTCGGTACGGACTGCTTAATCCAATGATTAAGAAATAAACCAAGTAAGGAATTGTAGCCCTTCGATACGAAGGTGAAGATACATAATAAACTAATGGACGGTTTAGTCCCTCTTAGTTATATACAATTGCAACGGAAACGAGGATCAAGGGATCAACACGAATGCTGAAAGTTGAATTTAATTATTAACTCGTGGCTAAGGCACTTGAGCAGGATGTGTATTCTCGATGGGTGGATTCTGCAGGACATTGGCATACGCCAGCTACAGCAAGGTGTCTTCATGAAGACGGGGTCTTCATGACGACACAATGTTGCAGCTGACATATAGCAATGCCCTCCCGAATTAAAACATTTAGAATACATAGGCTGAATGTGTAGATCTCGGCAGGGGCATAGGGTATGATCTGGTATACGGAGTGACTCCGGAATACTAAAGACAAATAGACACACGGAGTCGTGGGGTAACGACACCGTATGTCTGCGTATCTTTAGTTACCGGGAGTGCCTTCCTATACCCGTTCATATTACTAGCTGGAATTGAAAGTTTAAAACTGACCTTAAACGATGAGGACTGGTAGGAGCCAGGAAAGACCATTCTAGATAACAGGTGAAGTGAAGTGAAGGACGTATTCCGTAGATGTGTATCACATCCAGGAATATGATCATGCAAAGCATGTGAAAATCTTTGGCCAAAGTATCGCAATTGCTGGTTGCGTTGTCCTTATCACTTAATTTAAGATGCAGGATGTCAGATGAATATCAGTAACAGATATTCAGATAGGCTTCTTAAATGGATCACTTCGATAACCGGGGAAGGTTATGAGAACAGGTATATATAATATACTATGCATAAATAAACATGAAGGATCGGTTGTTGCCGAGTCATGAAATGAAGGATCGTTGAAACTCCGAGCCATGAAAATGGAAGATCGGTAGTTCATCGAGTCATTTACAGTAGCATATAGAATCTGTTATAAGATTGAATGGCATTGAATGTGTGTTCCATATTGTAAATATGCGAACAGGGAACATTCGTTTTAAAAGGAAATTGTGTGAACCCAACTGTGTTGTTTGGGCAGAGAACAATTATTAAAACTTGAACGTGTGTTTGAATTTTATAATTCATAACAGAGAACGTTATTTAAAAAAAAAAAAAAAAAAATTTCCCTTGTTCTGGTGTTTTAAAATGGGGATGTTACATCTTGGTATCAGAGCTGAAGGTTGCAGCTCTTGGACCTAATGAGTCCACAATATTAATAAAGTTTACATTTTCTTATTGAACAGAAAATGGTCAGGACAAGAGGGAATGCTGCGAATAACCCGTTGCAGGGTGGAGAAGCAGCAACTGCCCAAAAGCTGGATGAAATCCTTGCTGCCCTACTTGATACGAGGGATCGTTTGACTGTACTGGAACAACAGTCAATGGGCAATGAAGAGGAGGGGAATGAAGCTGAAATAAATGATCAGCTGCCTCCTATGGACAACATCAACGGAGGGAATCCGGGTGTTGATGATAATAATGTAATTGCTCCTAATCCCCCTGAAAATAAAAGGGCAAGATTAGCAGCTGAACTTACAAATGATATAAAGAGAATAAGTCCTCCAAAGTTTGATGGAACAACTCTTGGGGACGGAGCTGAAAACTGGCTCAGTGAAATGGAGAAATACTTTGCTATAAGAAACTTCTCTGAAGAGACTAAAGCGATATGGGGAGCATATCAGCTTTCTCATGAAGCATCGTCCTGGTGGGACAACCGTAAGGTTGAGCTGAATATTGTCGAATCAGACATAACTTGGGATCAATTTAAGGGTTATTTTAGGCAACGATGGCTGCCTCAACTCTATTTTGATAGGAAAATGACTGAATTTCAGAACTGGTCGCAAGGAAGGCTGTCGGTGACGGAATACTGGGAAGGGTTTACTAAACTCCTTAAGTATGTGCCGCAGTACCAAGCTGACGAGAAGTTCAGAATACGGAAATTCATAATGGGACTGAATCCCATCATTGGGGGCGAAGTGGATGTCCACGGCCCAACCACCATGGATGGGGTTGTTGAAAAGGCAATCAGACAGGAACAGAAATTGAGAGCAATATCTGCTCACAGGGAAGAGATAAGGAAGAAGATTCCCAATCCTTCTTCGTCTCTTGCACCAAAAAGGGGACCTTGGAAAAGGTTTGGTGTGAAAAATAAAATTGTTGTTGATAACAACAAGAAACCTGTGATGAATAGACCTGTAAATAGCGTGCGGAACAGCTTCCCAAAAGTTAATGGCATTGGACAAAAGTCCTATGGAAGCCAGAACGATAACTTTAAGGCTGGTAATAAATTTGAACCTAGAAAAGGGCCAGCTGGAGGATGCTTCAACTGTGGAAAGGACCACTATGCGAATCACTGTCCTCTGAAGAAGGATGATCGCGGACAGCAGCATAGGATACATGCTGCAGTGGCTAACAGACAAGCTGAAAAGCAAGTGACACCCATAGAGGTTACGGGTAAGTTATTCGGTAAACCTGTAGTTGTACTTTTTGATACTGGAGCTACAGAATGTTTTATTTCTGCTGAACTTGCTATGAAATTAAAAAGAAAGGCTGCGAGAATGGATAAAACATGGACAGTGCATTATGGGAATAATGCTGTCCATACAGTTGAAATGTGCCTTTTTGGGGCAATTCTTGATCTGCCTGGGTTCTCCACCGAAGTTGACTTGTATGTCACTCCTCTAGGATCATATGATATCATTATTGGAGTTAACTGGTTGGCTGAACATAAGGCAAAGGTTGACTGTTATGAAAAACAAATCTGTTGCCTTGATGATCTGCAGAAAGCAGCAATCATTCAAGGTGTAAAACGAGAAGTTGCAGTTAGGAAACTGACGGCTATGCAACTAAAGAGGGCTAAAAACAGAGGCTGCACCTTGTATGCGGTAAAAATGACAGAAATTGAAGAGGAAGATAATGATTTCATGGAAAGATATCCATTGTTGAGGGATTTCCGTGATGTGTTTCCAGAGGAATTGCCGGGTCTTCCGCCCAAACGTGAGTTTGACTTCGCTATAGAAATCAAACCAGGAACGGAACCCATATCTAAGGCACCTTATAGAATGACTACCATTGAGTTGGTAGAACTGAAGGCTCAGTTACAAGAACTTCTGACTAAAGGGCTGATCCGACCGAGCGTCTCGCCTTGGGGAGCGCCGGTAATCTTTGTAAAGAAAAAGGATGGCACCTTGAGGCTGTGCATTGATTACAGAATGCTGAATAAAGCAACCATTAAAAATCGATACCCACTTCCGAGAATCGATGATCTGTTTGATCAGATGCGAGGAGCATCAGTCTATTCAAAAATAGATCTGCGGTCAGGGTACCATCAGCTGAGAATAAAAGAGGAAGATATTCATAAAACAACTTTTAGAACGAGGTATGGGCATTATGAGTTCACGGTGTTGCCTTTTGGGCTGACTAATGCACCTGCCGCCTTCATGAATCTAATGAATAACATTTTTCAAGAATACTTAGACAAGTTTGTGCTTGTATTCTTAGACGACATTCTTATATACTCTAAAAATGTCGAAGAGCACCAAGAACACCTCAGGATAGTGCTGGAAATCTTAAGAAAGAGGAAGTTGTATGGCAAACTGTCAAAATGTTCCTTTTATGATGCAGAGGTGCATTATTTAGGACACGTTATAAGCAAAGACGGGATAGCTGTTGACCCTTCAAAGATCACAGCTATAACTGAGTGGCCTGCGCCTAAGAACGTGCACGAAGTGAGGAGCTTCATGGGCTTGGCTGGATATTATCGAAAGTTCGTCAAGGACTTTTCAAAAATTGCTGCCCCAATCACTTCGTTGCAAAAGAAAGAAAAGAAATTTGTCTGGACAGACAAATGTGAATCTGCCTTTAAAAAGTTAAAGGAACAGTTAACTACAGCACCTATTTTGACTGTACCTGATCCAAATGGAGATTTTATGGTTGTAACGGATGCTTCAGGAGAAGGCCTTGGAGGTATTCTGTTACAGAATAACCATGTCATCGCTTATGAAAGCAGAAAGCTTAAGTTACATGAACAGAATTATGCTCCACACGATCTTGAGCTCGCTGCCATTGTTCATGCGCTTCAAATATGGAGGCATTACCTTCTGGGCAAGCCCTTTGAATTAAAAACAGACCATCTGGGGCTGAAGTATATTTTCACTCAGCCAAATCTGAATGCAAGGCAGCGAAGATGGTTAGAATTTCTGTCTCAGTATGATTTTGATATAAGCTACATTAAGGGCAAGGAAAATAGAGTAGCAGATGCTCTGAGTCGAAGGAAGCATATCTCTGCTCTTATAACGTTAAGAACTCAGTTTAAGGATGAGGTAAAAGATGCCTTGGAATCAGATCCTTATTTCCAGCAAGTCAAATCAGCACTTGCTGCGGACCCGCAGGACATCAGGTATAAAGGATTTCGTTTTGATAACGAAGGAGTTCTGAGGTTCGAAAATAGGGTATATGTACCTGTGGCAAATGACTTAAGAGGGAAATTGCTAACTGAATTCCATAACTCACCCTTTTCTGGACACCCTGGCATTACAAAAATGCTCGCTGATCTTAAGCAGCAATATTTTTGGAAGGGAATGAAAAAGGATGTGGTAGAGTTTGTAACACACTGCTTGGAATGTCAGCGTGTTAAAGCGGAACATATGCACCCTGCTGGATTATTGTATCCCCACAGCATTCCGCAGTATAAATGGCAAGTGATAACGATGGATTTCGTTCAAGGATTGCCTATGTCAAGAAATAAACATGACATTATCCTGGTTGTAGTCGACAAATTGACCAAAGTGGCACACTTTATTGCTGGTAATTTGAAGGACGATGCACCAGTTTTAGCAAGAAGATTTGTGCATGAAATCTTCAGATTGCATGGAATACCGGAATTAATCATATCGGACAGAGATCCGAGGATGACATCAAGGTTTTGGCAAACGCTTAATGCAGCCTTGGGAACTAAATTAAACTTCAGTTCTGCATATCATCCAGAAACGGATGGACAGACTGAGAGAGTTAATCAAGTTTTAGAGGACATGCTAAGGATGTATTGCATGGACCAGCAGTATAAATGGGAGGAATACCTTCCGCTGGTAGAATTTGCTTACAATAACACCTACCATGCCTCTTTAAAAATGGCGCCCTTTGAAGCATTGTATGGAAGAAAATGCAGAACCCCTGTCAGCTGGGACAGCGTTGAAGACAGAGAGGTAATTGGGCCAGAAATCCTTATGGAAATGGAACAGCAAATCAAAATGATTCGGGAACATCTAAAGGAGGCTGCCAATAGGCAAAAGAGCTATGCAGACTTGAAGCGGGTTGACAGGCATTATAAACTTGGAGAGAAGGTCTTTCTTCGGGTGAAGCCGAAAAAGAGCTCCATAACTTTTGGCAAGGCTGCCAAGTTGTCGCCACGTTACGTGGGACCTTTTGAAATTGTTGAAATAATCAACCCTGTAGCTTATCGTCTAGCATTACCTCCTGCTTTGTCTCAAATGCATGATGTTTTTCATATTTCTTTGCTTAAGAAATACGTGACAGATTTATCCCATGTGCTAAATTGGAATTCCTTGCAGGTCCAAGACCCAGGAATAATCGTGGTTAAGCCCATTCGAGTGCTGGGAACTCGCCAGTTGTACTTGAGAAATCGCGAAGTGAACCAATGTAAGGTCCAGTGGGACCAGTTCAGCGAAGAAAGTGCAACTTGGGAGAATCTCGAAGAAATGAGATCTACTTTTCCACACCTGTTTAACTGAATTTGAAATTCAGAGAACTGATAATTTTACCAAATTTAGACAATTATTAGTCTATTGTACAGTTGTCTTAAAACGCTGTTTTTAAGAGAGAATCTGTTTTTGGTATGAACTTATGAAGGAAAGGACAATAACTGAACTTTGTCCTAGGAACTCCTTGACTTGTTAATCTGATCATCGGGACGATGATTCTTTAAGGAGGGAAGAATGTAACACTCTGATTTCGTATGTTAACTTGGTGAATGTTTTACATACTGTTATAGCTGCTGGAATGAAAGCAAACATGTTAAGATATGTTTTGATCTTAAGAGAATGTGTTGCTAATTTGGATTCTTGCATACTGTGATTTATTGCATGGGACAACAAATATTGTACTTGTGTGTTTGCTGATGTGACGACAGATTGTCGTATACTTGCTTGCTCTTATTGCTGATTGACAGCATACCTTGAATCAATTCCATTGATCCAAGTATGCTGAGGTTCTCTTGTGATTTCTGGGTCGATCCACACTTGAACCGAACCCGAGATTGTTATGAGCGTGCAGCGCCTGATTGCAGGTGTGAGCAGCTAGCACGAAAATGCCAACGACAGGGATTCGATTCTTTAATCCTGTACTGTCGAACTTGGGACCTCGTAAGGTGAGAAACGCCTGGACACGGGTGGCCTTGGCACGTAATCCGAAGGACGTAACGTCCTGCTCTGCGTTAATGTGAATGTCTGTAAGGAAGCTGGATGGAGGGTGTTTAGTGTTAGTGGTTAGTGTGAATTAAACCTAAACTAACCCTAAGGCCTAACATACATCCTACACCACTATCCTAAGTGGATTTTTAAATTAAAAAAAAGGGGGGGAAAATAAACCTAAGGCTAAACTAAGACCTAGGTCGAATGATTTATGTAACCTAAACTAATCCTAAACTAAGGGGTACGCAGACCCTTGGGAGGAAAGGGATAAGGATGGAAAGGGCATTCATGGCATTTAATAAACTGTCCCTACGTGGACAGCGCCAGTTTTGGCGGGGCAGGTAAGGAATTTAGAGGCATCTATTTTGAAATAGAGCCAAATTCAGTTTGCATGGAAATTTTGAAATTTAGAACTCGCCAACCCGAGTGGCGGTGGCGTGGAAAGTAAGGAAAAAGGGGTGAGCCTTAATTGCATTAATTGTTTCGGTCCTCGCGACCAGCTCGCCTTGGAAACAACATGAGGGAATTTGATCTTTCATTGTTTCGATTTGGTTTGGCCGAAGTTGCTCTGCATTTGGTTTCTTTGGTCTGGTTCAGTCGAACCAGCTCTTAGCATTTGACATTTTCTTGGAAGTTTTGAGGCTGTTGATAAGCCTGAAGAAGAAAGGAGTGCTGGGAATTTTGTGTTGTCGCTGTGGAAGAAAAACGCGGCAAATAAGGTTTTCATCGAGCTCTGGAAAAGAGATTTCAGGCACGTTAAGCCCTTCTCTTTAAAAATCTTTGCTTTAATTAAATGTTTCATTAAAACAACCCTGCTCTTGGGTTGGGATTGCATGATTGCTGTTGAGTTGATTTGGAAATGGATTTTGTTGGTTCTTGCTTCTTTTCTTTGGAAAATGATAAGGAGATTTGCTTGGGTTGCTCTGCCTTGATCTGTTTTTGCTCGAATCATGTTGGAAATGATTTACAGTATTGGTTGTTGACTGTATAAATGGTTTGAAATGGATATTCCTTTCACTGTTCGTGTTGTTCGAAATTGGAATAGGCTGTGCAATCGCTCCTTATAGTGAAATTGTTTCTTTAAGTGTAATCTTTTCTTGCTGTTATATGGGGAATTGTCCTTGCATGTAAACAAAAAGAGGGAAGTGGAGATACAGCTGTGTATGTTTCTATGAATTGGGTTTCATTGAATATTGCTGTCATTTTGGAAACAATAAGGAAATATTGCCTTGACTGCTGAGTTTTATTGTCTTGTAATTCTCGAATGATGTATCTCCCTGTGTGCTGGACGTTTGACAGTAATGGGAAATTCATTGTATATATATATATCTTGTGACTGTACACTATTTATGAGTTGTTTTCACTATTGAACAATCGTTATTGCTAACGAACTGGAAGGAAGGGAATAATAGTTGATGAAGTAGTTCTTATAGAAATTTTCTTTAAGAAAGTAGATTCTTCTTCTTGTACTGTTTGGATATTGGATGGAAGTGGCATTCGGGTTCACCTTGAGTAATTGAACTCGAACCATAGGAAGTTTAAGCAATAATATCATTGCTGTACCTTTTCTTGAGTAGGAACTAAGTGAATACGTATTGGGTATTCGTGAAATAGGGAAAAAGATAACTGTTTTTCCTTCTTAAAGTTATCTATGGATTTCGTTTCTCCTTGTTGAAAGAATAAGGTGGTTTCACTGTGTTATATGAATGCTGTTTGGTCTTCTTATACGGACTGTTGACACAGCTTCCACTTGATTGAATTCTATGCAAAGAATGATTGTATTTCTATATACTGTAATAAAAAAAAATTTGGGATCTAATTTGTCTTCTGAGTTGCTCTGGCTGTACCGAGCTCATACAATTAACACCTGGTTCGGGTTTGCTCTTATAGAAGTATGGACAGTTGAATATGAGTTGTTTGTGGTATTGGATTGAACGGTACAGGCTATGAGAGTTTGTTTTTTTGATAAGAACGACTGTTCTGTTATCCTTATAATGAGCTGTCTTGTTTGAGATGAACACGGATTAGGTGTTTGATTTCGTTTTGAACAAATGGTGTTTCATAGTGAAATTAAAAGGGAATGAATTCTTTTCCTGCCTGCTGTTTTAACCTGATGAAATTCATCGTCATGTGAATAATGGACTTGCTGTAGGTAACAGCAATGAATAAATGTTATTCTGAACGGGGTACGTTCCTAGAATTAGATCATCATGTGAATGATTGACTGCATGATTGAAATACTGTTTCTGTTTAGTATGCAGCAAAAGAAATATGGTTTCCTTTATTATGGCAATATATGGTATGTAACCTTATATTGTTTGATCTTGGATGTACCTAATGTTGTACTAATACGTTTCGAATCCTTAAATGAGTCTGATTCCAATGAAGTATGGATATGAATGGTGAATTCTTTCCTGTTTTCATGTAAAGCTGATTATATATGAAATTAATCTTGCTGCCGGAAAGTGAATTCCGAGCGGATTTTGTAAGTTTCACTCTGAACTGTTATCTTGAATTGATTTTCGTTTGGATTCCACTGTTAGGACAGTCATGTGGAAGGAAATAGAGATATGAATGAATGTTTTAGAGAAATGATCTTTCTTCTCTCATTCAGTTGGAATCTGGAATTCGTGAATGATAAATTTTATAGTGCTTAGATGGGAGCTACTATATGCACTGCTGTTCGCTTTCTTGTCTGTACTTGAATGCTTTAAATTTAAAATACTTCATGAACGGAAAGGAAAGTAAAGGATTTATATTCAGTTAGTTTCATCCTTTGCATTTGTTATTAATGAAAGGCGTGGAAAGGATAACTGAATGTTATATAGGCAGCAAGCTACTTGTATTCCTAACTTTACAAATATTGTAAATTGATACTTGCAATGATTATGTGAAAACGGGACAGCAGTCTTATTGCTGATTGTGATAATATTTTGATAGTTCAGTTGACATGCTGATCTTCCCTTTGTGCCTATTTCGAGATTGATGTTTTGCAGTAGTTTCATAAAAGCAGGGTTCTTTTATTGAAACAGTTAGTTGAAGCATCTTATTTTAAGGATAAGTGCTTAATGTGCTCAGTTCATTGAACTGACCCGTGCAATTCATTTTGCAGATGGAATTTGATTAGAATGAAGGCTTGGCTGTTTTCTGATGCCTCTTGATTAGATGTAAAACAAATTGTAAATGTTGTTTTTATTCCTCTTTGAGGAATTGTGAAAAGAAGAAAATATATTCTTCTGTCCTTGAGTTGTATGGATGCTTTGTATAACTATGCCCAATCAGCTGGATTGGCAACTGTACAGATTATGACTTGAACATTGAATACAAGTACGAGTGTGATATTTTCAATAATTATATCAGTTTGATATTGTTGTTTAAATTGGAAATATGATGTTATTTCTTGATTTGGAATTGTTTCATTATCCTTGGATGGATGTTGAATTGAAACTGATATCTATTCTTACTTAAATGCAACTTTTAAGTTGAAGATGCGATTAGTTCATACTTGGGTAAAGATGAATTTTAAATTGACATTAAAAGGATTAAGAAGAATATGATTTCATAATCAGAAGGTATTCAGGATTAGCTTAGGAGCTAAGGAATATCAATTCAACTTCGGAGTAATCGAACTTCGCTTTCGAACTCCATTAATGATCCCGTTTGATAAAATTCAGAATTAAGGATATAAGATAGATATATCCATAACTAATGGACCTTAACTATATAACGTTAAGGAGAACAAATGAATTCATTTCTTGAAGTTAGACCTCGTTTGAATGACGTCTAATAAGTTAACATTCTGAAATTAGTTGCAGTTGGAAAAATCTTGGCTAAGTTTAATAGATTAAACTTATCACGTCCGTCGGTACGGACTGCTTAATCCAATGATTAAGAAATAAACCAAGTAAGGAATTGTAGCCCTTCGATACGAAGGTGAAGATACATAATAAACTAATGGACGGTTTAGTCCCTCTTAGTTATATACAATTGCAACGGAAACGAGGATCAAGGGATCAACACGAATGCTGAAAGTTGAATTTAATTATTAACTCGTGGCTAAGGCACTTGAGCAGGATGTGTATTCTCGATGGGTGGATTCTGCAGGACATTGGCATACGCCAGCTACAGCAAGGTGTCTTCATGAAGACGGGGTCTTCATGACGACACAATGTTGCAGCTGACATATAGCAATGCCCTCCCGAATTAAAACATTTAGAATACATAGGCTGAATGTGTAGATCTCGGCAGGGGCATAGGGTATGATCTGGTATACGGAGTGACTCCGGAATACTAAAGACAAATAGACACACGGAGTCGTGGGGTAACGACACCGTATGTCTGCGTATCTTTAGTTACCGGGAGTGCCTTCCTATACCCGTTCATATTACTAGCTGGAATTGAAAGTTTAAAACTGACCTTAAACGATGAGGACTGGTAGGAGCCAGGAAAGACCATTCTAGATAACAGGTGAAGTGAAGTGAAGGACGTATTCCGTAGATGTGTATCACATCCAGGAATATGATCATGCAAAGCATGTGAAAATCTTTGGCCAAAGTATCGCAATTGCTGGTTGCGTTGTCCTTATCACTTAATTTAAGATGCAGGATGTCAGATGAATATCAGTAACAGATATTCAGATAGGCTTCTTAAATGGATCACTTCGATAACCGGGGAAGGTTATGAGAACAGGTATATATAATATACTATGCATAAATAAACATGAAGGATCGGTTGTTGCCGAGTCATGAAATGAAGGATCGTTGAAACTCCGAGCCATGAAAATGGAAGATCGGTAGTTCATCGAGTCATTTACAGTAGCATATAGAATCTGTTATAAGATTGAATGGCATTGAATGTGTGTTCCATATTGTAAATATGCGAACAGGGAACATTCGTTTTAAAAGGAAATTGTGTGAACCCAACTGTGTTGTTTGGGCAGAGAACAATTATTAAAACTTGAACGTGTGTTTGAATTTTATAATTCATAACAGAGAACGTTATTTAAAAAAAAAAAAAAAAAATTCCCTTGTTCTGGTGTTTTAAAATGGGTTTATAATGGTGATTTGAGATTTATTAATTTTTGGTGGTGGTGGTGTGGGTCATGAATCAAGGAGGTGGAGATGTTATTTTAGCACGTGTGTCACCAAATTGAAATGAAAATGCAAACTTTGGAGTTTTCATCTCATGCCTAAATGATAGAAAAGTAAAAGTGATAACAAAAGGCTCATCAACCTCATTATCGATTATCATAAAAAAAGTACACTTACATGCACAAGTTTCCTCTACATAATTTTTGGTATGCGAAATCAAGCATGCCCAAATCATATGCTTTGATTATCTTGGATAAGAGGGAGATGTTTGTGCAATGTTTCATACCAAATAGGTGGGATATTTGTTTGGGCATCGAAGGCCAACCACGAGGGCATTTCCCCTACCTCTCACACCCCCAATTTCAGTGTCATCGATCTCACAAAATTGGATGTGGTCAATGTAGAAACTAAATTTTGGTATGTTTGTCCCTCATCTAGCATTCATTATACTTCATCGTCATCTTGCACAATTGCACCCCTCTCCCTATTTGAATTCCTATTTCACTCCTACATCTCACTTGTACCATATAATTTCCTATTTTCCTATCTTAATCCCATCATTAATTTATCTCTCCATTATTCATCCCATAATCACATTTAATTATCCCTAAAACCATCCATTATCGTAATCACATCCCTAAATACCCCATTTATCCTGTCTAGACTCCCATCTACCCTCATTCAATGCCTTCTCCATCCTCCAATTACCTTTTATCATTCTTATGCAACCCTAACCCACCTAAACAGCTCGAAACCCTAATGAAACCGTCTTTAGGACCCTCTTATCTCAGGTTGGGCATCATCTCCACTGCACAAAGATCAGACGATTTTCTGCAATCAAAGGCAACCCAAGCGGGTTGTCGATCAACCCTATAAATACACCTCTATCCTCTCTCTTTCAAGAGGATGAAATTTTGGGTATTCCGGCCTTCTTGCGAGTTTTCTCATGTTTCCTTTCTCTTCTTGTGAGATGCTGCAATCAGCTTGGAGTCCTTGTTTGCCATTGTTGGAGATCTAGAGCTTGGATTATGCTTGGAGCTCTACCATTGTTTCATCATTCTTTCGATCATTTTTACAGGTATAGTGCTTTGTCTTAGAGGTCTATCATCCTACCATTGTTTCATTGATTCGTTCCTCATATCCCAGTTTTCCATCTATCAAGCTCCATTAAACCCTAATCCAACCTCGGTCGCCGTCGATCCATCCCAGTTGCCATCGAAATGATCTACATCAATTCATTTCTCTGTTTTATGTCATCCAGCCATCTGTTTCTCAGTTTCTACATCACATGCATCCCATCAAATCTTGCAAGCTCTCTATTCTGCTTATCTAACAACTCAGATCTCAACTTTCCTACTCCGGTCGTCGTCGAGTCCAGCCCAATAGCCGTCGACTTGATCTACATCAACTCAGTTTCTCTGCATTCTACCTCATTTGTCATATATTTTCCAGTCTTCTTCAACACTCAGATCCTCTCTCTTTTTGTGAATCCTCCCTATCTGATAACATCATAGATCTCACTTCTTGGCCCCAGTCATCATCGACTATCCCATATCTGCCCCTAGTCGTCGTCGGTCCGATTTGCATCCATCATTTTCTCATCAGATCTCTTTGCTATCTTACATCCTTTATCGTTTCTTGTGCCTTTCGGCATCAGTTTTAAACATCCTATAGCATTTTAGCAATCAGATTTTAGATTTGCTTTTCTGCACCTTTTATTGATCTACTTTGCTACAGTCGTCGTCGACTACCTCTGTTTGTCTTGGGTCGCCGTCAGACCTGATCATGTTTGATATTACATTTATCTCAATTTCATTAGCATCTGCACTCATTTGATCTGTGATCTAGCATATCTCTAGCCAATTTTGGTTCAATTATCTCCGTTATGTTATATTCCACATGTTATCCATCTTTTATCTTTTATCGACCTTTTAATCAAAGTGGGTTGACATCCTCTCTAGGAAGTTTATCACTTCTCGAGGATTGACTTTGCTCAGGCAATGCTACCATCCAATCTACTAATCTTTTTCTTGTCTAACGTTATCTTTTTGTTGTGCAGGTTATCAAGCTTCACCGCAAAGAGGATTTTTGCGCCCGTATCTTCATCTTCATCATCATCATCACACATCATGGAGGTAGCCTTAAACCCTACCATATATTGGAGTTTCTTGTTTTCGTGCATACCATTTCATTAACTTGAAACAGGAGCATAAAACTCGTCAAATAGTCAAGGTCGATATAAATTCCAAGACATCATGGATAAAGTTCTCCACAAATATGGGCCATATGCACTTTTCCATTGTAGACAAGACTACACACCTCGATTTCCTTCCTAGAGTCTACCCGACTAAAGGTGTTGGTGACCATTTGAGTAGAGATGGAGAAAGTTATCTCTTCAGGAAATATGGCATGTCCACAAACAATACATGGGTGGCAGAGATGAAGATGCAAAAATTTAACATTGAGAGGCTCATCATCATCATCATCTATCATGATCAATAATCTACAATTCCTTGCACAAGTTTTCTTTGTAGAATGTTCCTTATGTGAAATCAAACATGCCCAAACCATATGCTCTAATTATCTCATGGAGGAGGGAACATATAGTTATGTCATGGCTATGCTACAAACAACACGAGTGGGACATTTGTGTCTGCAGTGGAGGGCACAACCTCGAGGGGCTTTCCCCCCACCTCTCACATCCCCATTTTCACCATGATCGATAACATGAAATTGGATGCAATAATAGGTCATGATAGTTGGGAAAAAGCTGACATTGATTGTTGTGATTGGTCAAGTCTATACCTTGATCTAAAGGAGCTTGATGAGTGAGCTTGTATAGCATTGGCATACATGATGATCTTTTGACTAATATTGGTTGTCAAGCTCTTACTTTTTCATTGGATTAATTGTCTCAGCTTTGAATGACGTAACATTGGAACACAAGTATGAGCAATTTCATTTATCATTCAAAGATGATTGCATTGGTTGAGACATAATCTACACTGTGTTTCGATATTGGGACATTCAACTTTGACATTTTCTGTAACCTGACCACAAGTTAAATCGTCAAACCATGTACACAAATAAAAGCCAAAACGCAATTTTAAAAATAGAAAACAATAAAAAATTATTATGTTGTTGGTACAATGGGTTCAAATTTGACAACATGCACTCCACTATACTTTAGGATACACCTTTTCCATAAAAAAAAAAAAAATCTCACATGCATATTTCATAAATGATCTTTTACAAGATCGACAAAAGTAAAGAGCACAACATACCACCATACATTCCTCAGTTTATAACAAAAAAAACACACAGACCGTTAATTCAACGCTAAGTATTATATGAATTCCTCACCATTCCCTAATAAATTGAACGATGCAAGTTGCATATCGACTGCCGTGGTTTCGATTATTTTATTCAACCGTTCAACACTAAATTGAAACGCTACAAACACGCCTACCTAAGCTTTGGAAACATGATTTTATCGGTAACAACTGGCACCAATTTTTTTTAATCGACCACAAATTTCTTCCTGATTTGTAACGCGAAATCCAAAACCCGCTCAGGCGTGGGAAGACTCTTCTTTACGCTCTCCCTCTCCATACATTTTGTAACCCACGCATGTAGCAGCGGAAATCGAGTCTCCAACGGCAGCTTAAAATTCCCAATAATTTCATGACTGTGGAACCATGACGCAAACGGAATGTAGGCAATATCCAGAAACCCAAACTCCTCTCCGCCGAAATAAGGCCCTCCCTTCGACAACTGCTTCAGCGCCCCTTCTAAATGTTCCAGATTCTCCAACATGTCGCGCTTGGCCTCCTCCAGAGCCTCCCCTTTCGATCTGATTATACGAGATCCTGCCTCGTAAATCTACCAACCAGAAAACATTTGTATGGAAACTGAATCCCGAAAAATCTCACAAACATGGAAAAACAGAGAGGACGCTCTGTGCATTGCACTGTTTACATTAGTTCTTACCTTTTTGTCTACGAAATCAGCCCAGAATCGGGCAAGAGCACGGTCATATGGGTTGGATGGCAGAAATGGCTGGGAAGCTGGCCAGGCTTCGTCGAGGTATTAAGTATTATAAGAGACTCGCAGATGGGCTTCCCGTTGTGAATAAGAACAGGTATTTTCTTGTGTACTGGATTCATTCGCGAGAGCAGGTCGCTCTTGACGGCAAGATTTTCTTCTTGGTATTCGTATTTGACGCCTTTCTCTCCCAATCCAATCTGAACGCGCATACCGAAGGGACTCGGCCAAAAGCTCAGCACTTTCACTTCCTCCATCGAAAATCACTCTTGGAAAGAAACTGTGAGATGGGAACAATTGCAAAGTATAGATCGTTACTTATTCGACGATGGGAATACAGGGGATATAAATAACAAAAGAGGATAGGCAAGTCTGGACCAGTTTCTAGTTTCCTAGAAGCATCGCGGCACACTCACCAACGCAATGGCGGTGAAAAGATGTTTTGTATATTAAATCAGAGTGTTTCGACTACCACCAAAGGCCTTCTCATGTCGTAAGAAAGGAGGTGGGGCATATTGAGCATTTTGAATGCTTGACTATCTTTGGAGTCTCGGACTTTCAAATGTGTAGGTATTTCGCAATCATTAAATGTCAAACGCCTTTTTGAAAAATTTGTCACATTTTCTTCTTCTATTTTTTTTGGTCCGGTTCTCGATGCGAATTCACAACTAAAAAAAGGTTATAATGTGTCAATTAAGAGAGTTCAAATTACGTTTGGGAAAAATATGTTCCCAATATATTGTTACATAGATTTTGACAGTTTCTACCAAACACAACTTCAAAGGTGAATGCCTAATAATAATTAAATAATGTAACTAATAATTTTTTGATATGTAAACATAGATTAAAAGGTGTTAAAAAGAATAATAAACTCTATTATATATTATAGAATGAGTGTAGAATTATGTTGCCTATTAATAAAATATCATAAATATATGTATTTTTGAAACAAGGAGCAATATGAATTTGAAGGGACTTATATGTGTTGATGTCCTTTTTGGTTTCTTTCTCGATATAAGTATGAGTGACACAAATTTATGTAACTACAAAAGATATATTTAATCTTGGTAAGTGTTCAGCGTAAGAAAATGATAACTATTTCACGATGCAGAGTTTGATTCTAACAATTGTTGCACAAGTTAATTGTGTAAAATTTAACAATTTTGTTATTGATGCAGAACGAGGGGAAAAGGAAACTAGTTCAAAGAGTTATTCTTGTCAACAACAAACCCAAGTTCTCAAAAAGAACTTGGGCCTATTGATTTTGAATACTCAAAATGAAACAAGGCCATGATATGGCAAATCCTGCCGAAGGCTTTGCTTTGTTGTTGTTGGTAGGTGAATGCATGGTTGTTATTGGTCGTTGTGCAATGAATGCGATGCAATTGTATGAAGGTTTAGGGAACTACATCGATGTTGCAGAAACATGTTTGAAAATGAGTGTGCTCGTCATGTACTGCAATTGGGTAGGGTGTGTTCTGGGGCAAGGCTGTTTCTCTTTTGTTGAGGATTGGAGATGTCTTTGGCGAAGTATTGTGTGATTGCATTGTTGCTAGTAGTCGTTGTACAATGGAAGTGTTGGTTGTTGGTCGAAGATGGCAAATACTATTGGCGAAGCATTATTCGATAGTGCGGCTGTAATTTGTTGCAAGGATGAGTTGGAAAGGAAAAGCGGCAAGTATGTTGGATTCAAATTTAGGGTACTAGATCGATGTTGGAGAAACATGTTTGAAAATGCGAGTCATTGTAGAGTATAAGGATTAATAAAAGATGAAAAGTAATATGTTGTGCGGGATTGGTTTTAGGATTTGTAAAAATATAAAGAGATAGCTTTGTTTAGACAATTTTAAATGATTCAAGGCTTTTCAATAGAGATGTATGAAGTCTAAATATGGTATTTGTGATACATATTATTTTTGAAAGTAGTATAATATTTTGAAAACAATTAATATATAAAGGGATTGTGCGATGAATTTGGAAAAAATGAATTAGATGTGGATTTGATTATTTATATTACGTAAGAAGAAGATTATTATTGTTTTAATTGCAATATAGATTTTGGGTCATATTTCATAAGGCTGCAATGGATTACGTAGTTATTAAGGCGGCAGTAATAGTTGCACGCTTGTATTGTAATGGGATTTATTGTCATTCGCAGAAGGCGGAATGGTGATGACAGGTGTTGGGAGAGGCTAGATACGTGTTATTCTGTGCCTTGTTTTTGGCTGTGCTTTGCAAAAAAAATTTTTTGGTATTATGGCGTGGCAATGGCGGAATTGTGGAGTTGTGTTTGCAGGTGATAGAAAGAGTATAATCGTAGAGATGAGTTTTTATCTGTGTTCGTGCTTTACCATTGTTTGAATTTGGAGTCAGTGAATTGAATACGGTCTTCTAGTTTAGAGATGGATGTGCGGTCAAAAGAGAGTAAGGTGTAAGTAACATTATCCTGTAGCTGAGATGAATAACATTGTTAGTTGATACAGAAATAAGCAATATCAGAATTTTGGAATACCCATATTTCAGAGAAAGCTTAAAATTCAATTTTTTCAGTTGTTTTTAAATGTCGTTGCAAATGTTATCGTAAGGGAAAAGAGATTAGTAAATTTGTTGATTGTGTTTCTAAGGCATTGATCTGTTTTAGCCTTTACTATTTTGGCAGTGTTTGCAATTAATTTATGCGGGTTGTTTGTGCTTAGCTCTGTGACTGTATTTGGAGGCGAAGATATGTTTTGTTTTAAATGATAGATGGACGAGAATGAACGAAATGACATTTCAAGTGAAATGATCTAAAGGACTAGTGATGCAAAGATTTAAGTGTTTGTTTTAGTTTTGCAAAAGTGTTTCTTCTGAGTGCTTACTAAAAAATTATTTTCTTTGCATAATAATAGAAGCACTTTATTTGACATGTAGAGGCGTTAACCACGCTAAAATCCAAGTTTACGTTATAAATTTAGCAGTAATTGGATAGTTCCAGTGAGTGCAGAAGTCGGAGCTCTACCTTATTAACAATGGTAAAGAAGGGTTTTGTACTCTCATAATGAAATAAATAACAACGTTATGGGAAATGTGGTAGACAGAGCTCTCAGTAATAGCCATCATAAAATCAGTACCATTATGGGCTAAATTAGGCCTACATACGGAGATAAATTTGTAACCCTAATATCTCCTCATTTTACTATATACAAATTGATTGATCTGTATTTGTATCTCTATCTGAAGCAAGTTCAATTAACTGTGAGAGGAATTTCTGAGTGCTGATTTAAAGCGATTCTTTATAAGAAATGTTTGTAGCATTGTTCTCTCAGCAGGCAATGGCTGTTGCTTTGTTTTAGCTACGCTTTATCTTGTATTTTGATTAGTTATTGTATGCATTAACATTGTAAGAATGGTTACAATAACTAGTCAGAGTAAAAGATAAAGAGAAGGGAAAAACAAAGTGGTGTCCAACATCTATTGCAAGAATGGTGTTGCACACATTGCAGTGTGCCACAGGTGCTTAGACATAGAGTAGACAAAAGCAATACTAAAACTGGATACTGGAAATGCCTTCTCCATGCTCTAGTTTCAAAAATGTTATTCATGGAAAACATGGTTAGACAAAAAAAAACTGACTAGGTTTATAATTAAATACAAATAGCATGGTACTATGACAAAGCCTTTTTAGTCAGCATGAAAGACATGTGCGAAAAGATGTAGCTTTGAACATATTTATGAAATAGTTGAACCATGTCTGAATGAATACGCTGCCTGAGATATCCTTTTCCATGAAACAAAGTATCAGCAATCACCATCATTTTTTTTGCTTCGTGGCGCTGTCGTGAACAGTGTGCTTGTTGGGATTTCCATAGATGCGACATTTGTAACCTGTTGCTCGGTATGTGCACTACACATTTTACAAAGCGTATTCATTCACACATGGTTCACAAACACTGCGTAGACAAGGTTTGCCACACCAGTATGCTACTTGTATTGGCATAGTGTATTCATTCACACATGGTTCACAAACACTGCGTAGACAAGGTTTGCCACACCAGTACGCTACTTGTATTTGATTGTACAACTGGGCAGTTTGTTTTTGTCTTACTGTGCTTTCTGTTGATGACTTCTTTCAAACAGTTGAGCTGTTTCAAACTTAAGGTATTGCAAGGCCAAACAATAGTGGCTACACCAATGCGATACTTATATTTAATTCTAAAGCCGGTGGCTTTATTTTCTTATCTTACCATGCTTTTGTTCAATGGATTTTTTGAAAGTAGAGCATGGAAAAGGAATTTGCAGTGTGCAGTTTTAGTATTGATTTTTTCTATTCTGTTTCTGAGCAGCAGCGGTATACACACTGCAATTTGTGCAGCATCGTTGTTGCAAGAGACGGTGGCCATCACTTTGTTTTTTTGCTGTTCTTTATGTTTTAGTTCGAGTCTTTGAGCAAGGTTTGTTTCTTAGACTGTTTGTCTGTGTGGAACTTTCACACTGTTAATTAATACAATAACTAGTAAAAATAAAAGATAAAGAGGACTGAAAAGAAAGTGGTAGGCACTGTGTAGTGCCAGAATAGGGTTGCAAAGATTGCAATGTACATAGTGCAGGTGCTCTGAAAAAGAATAAACAAAATCAATAGTAGAACTGAATATGGAACATGCCTTTGCCATGATCTAGGTTGAAAGAAGGTATTAATCGAAAGCATACTGTAATTGACATGTAGCAAGAGATGTGCCTTGGAACAGAGCTTTGACCATGGCTATCAATAAACAAAATTCAGCAGAATAACAGTTGTTATGTGCTGTTTATCTTTTAGTTTGAGTGGTTATTGTATTGATTGACACTGTGAAAGTTTGACTCAAGGAAATAGTCAAAGAGACAAATCTTTCTCGGCGACAATAACTACCCCAAGTAAAAGATAAACAATAGTTCCTGAAAATTTCAAGTTCGTAGTTAATCTTTTCGCCAGAACTATAATAATGCAAATCTGTGTTTGCTGTCACCTATGAGAAGTTGCCCAGTGATAAAATTTGCTACAGATTTCATACTTAAGTTGTTCCAATGCTTACAAGAGCAAGTTTTGTGGTTACCTACGATACTCAATCCTACATTTTCGTATTCTTATCATCAATAAAAATCAGGCGCATTATTAAATTTGATTAAAAGCAAGGGAATGAATGGTAACCCTGAGTGCCGCCATGGTTGTTCCATATTTCTGGCACAGTTGTGTACAAAACTCTGTGACTTTGTTCCTGTCAACTCCAAGTATGGTCTCATTTCTTATCAATGTAAGTAATTTTTTTTACAACTACTGGCATAGAGTTTAAAGAGATTGAGTTCTAGGAAAATATACATTTGTTTTGAATCGATTTTACTTGAAGAATTTCAAGGCCTTTTCAGCATATGCATTTCATGCATGTCTTGCAATTACTATAGTCTATGAAAACACACTTAGTATGTTATAGAATATTTTCTTTAGAAACCAAACAAAAGGATTACAAAAATGATATCAATATTAAACCGCATAGTTTTAACATATTCAATTATTTGAAACTCCAATTTTATGGTTTTGAATGTTGCATATATATTGATTTAAACAAAAACAACATATGTTGCTAGAGTATTCATGGTTTGGTAGCGTGATAAGGCATAGTTACTGTGACTGGTTACATAATCTGTTTCAAAGTGAGGTAGTGAACAGGGCATAGTAGACATAGAACAAATTTGTAAGATATAGCAAACAGCTGTAGGCGGTATAGTAAAAAATAGGCGACAAGAATTAATGTCTTGATATAAAAAGAAGAAAGTCAGAGATATTAGATGCTTGTATCCAAATCTTGTGGAAAACATGGTATGCTACAGCGAAGTAATAGTTGGATATGTAAGCAAATGGCAGCAAAGTAAAGAGTAATGAAAATAGACAAGGAGTTGTATTAATTGTCTGATAGTATTGTAATTACAAAAATGCTAAAACAAAAGCAAAGTCTATAATATGTAACAAGTAGACTAGGAAACTGTTTGTTGGTATTGTCAAAAGCATAGACAATAATAGTCGATTGTTGCCGGTTAGACGCGGAGCCTGTTATCAAATTTGTTTGCGTATGTGAGTGGCTTGCAAAACTGTTCCAAAAATCTGAAATAAGAAAACGAGTATGTTAGACTGGAAACAAAGAATTAAACTGATGTGTAATTCATAGAAATGGAAAATGCAGATACTTACCAAAGATAAGAGGAAGCTATGTTTCTTTGAGTGTGGATATTGAGTTGTCAACTGTCAAAGTGAATGTACCTTTGATTTGGAATTGACGGAGAAGAAATACAGTCTTTGAGATGTCTTGTTGATATTCTTCATATTGTGTTTGACAAAGGAGAGGGAAGGATTTTTGCAGTAATGGCTCTCGCAATGTGCAGTGCAAGGAGTCATCTATTGTTTGCAAGGAGCAATGGAGAAAATTCTTATATTTATATGGTTTTGATGTATTGCAAGTTGCACAAAGTGAGATTTTTTTAGGTCATTTGGATCAGGTTTTTATGAGACGGTCACATTCTACACAGAATGCTTAGAAAGGAGGAAGGTATATGTTCTTTGTGCGAAGTATACCTACAATATGTACAAGGAAGACGAAGTTGAGATAATTGATAGATTTGAATTTGTCAATGGAAGATAATTTAAAAAAGAGAAATTGCAATGTACTTGCCTCTGTGTTTGTGTTTATGAGAGATTGTAAAAATATTTTTGTAGATTCATCATTTAATGGGTCAATGAAGGATCAGTGGCCTGCACGTACAATACGTGAACCCTGTATTCCTTGTCTGATAAAGTTTTTGAAGAGCAATAGTGGTATGTTTCCTGCTGCAATGGCATCTCTTATTGTATGACACAATGGAACATGAAAGTTTCCCAAATGTACCTGCAATGACAAAGCATGGTGTGTAGTTAAAATTGAAGGGAATAATGCAGTGCAATGTATCTAAAAATGAAAGAAGGGAGTGTGAAAATACTGTTGTTTTTCCATTTTCAGTGTCAGAGTCTTTAACATAGAGGGTGAAAAGGTCGTTGATGTGGTGGATTCCTGTTACAATTGCGGCAAATGACCCAACAGAGAATGTTGCATTTGAATGTAGAAGCTCTTCTATTGTCATGTCATGTGTAAGTTTTCGTGTTTTGCAAACTGTGGGTATGTTTTCCATGGTGGTTGTTGCATTTGCGGACAAAGAAAAATTTGCATCTCCTCATTCGTACTTTGTTTTCTCTTTGACAGTGAAACTAGTAACACGTAGGCCACTGCCAGCGACCACAGTGGATGCAAATGTGTGCACGAAGGTGTTTCTCATGTTCAAAGTGATTGTCATTTGACCATTTTTGTCAACTAAATCAGCATGGAGGATTTCGGCTTTTGAGGGGGAGATGTTGGTTGCATGTGCTGGAACATAGACAACGAGTATGTCACCTTCAAATATAGTTGCAACTTTTCCTGCACAAATGTCAAGTATGGAGGATGGCTACTGTGTTGCTGGTTTTGGATTGCATTTATAATGGGGTTAGGATGCTTTTATTGAAAGAATAAGTCTGATAATAAATGAATAATGAAAAGAAAGTAAAGAAACATTAGAAAAAGATTACTGTTTAGAGGATTCTTGCAAAATATCGTTGCTGTCAATGTCCTTGTTCTTGGAGGTGTGTTCCATGTCTTTGTGGTTGTAACTATATGCAAAGTATTCAAATATGTAAATGGTTGTTTTAGAGCACAAACAAAAAGGAAAGAAAATAATGAAGAAACTAGATATTTGTTTTGCTGATTCAATAGAACAGTGTGTATGCACTTACAATTGTGCAGTGCTATTGTTGGTGTTTTTGAAGAGAGCAAAAATTGCTGGGTGGTCAGTCCAATAAGCAAATCTTTCGAATGTATTATAGGTTTCAAGGATTGTGTTTGACCATATATGGTCAATCATGTTTTTAGTGAAGACACTTGAATGCTGTATATGGAAACTGAAACTGTTTTTTTTGCATAAATGCTAAAATCATTGTTGTTTTTCTATTTTTGTTTTGCATGTCAATGTTGAAGTCTCCAAAAATGTAGGTGGGAATGCTTAAATCAAGGGATCGGAAAACATTGTCGAGAACAATGAAAATGTTTTCCAGATTTGCATTTGGCGCAACGTAGACATTGACAATAGATATGCACTGGTGTTGCAGTAATATCTTTGTCAACAGTGACTCTACATGTGCATCGTGAAAGCAATGTTTTTCTACAAAAGGTATATTGTTTGCAATAAAAATTTCTAGACCATGGACATGGTGTGCAGATAAGCATTGGTATCTGTCTAGGTAGTCAATTGCAATGGGGGAAGCAATGTGAGTTTCTTGTAAACAGAGAATCTGAGATTGCATTAATTCATGGTCATGTAAAATGGCCTATCTGTGAGCATGAAGACTTCGGGTATTTAGTGAAGCAATGATAATAGATGAAGAAATATCAGCTGTGGACAATTCATGCTGAATATTCCATTTAGCTTCATTTCGGAGTCGTTCCATTTCTGTGCTGATGGTCTGTTTGACGCTGAATTTTTTTTTCGTAAGCGGAGACAGCAGGTAAAGAATGGAAATGGTTCTGACTCACGATAGAGAAGTATATGCCAATCCATGGGATGACACGCCAAGGGGGATAAAATCAAGTCGTTCAAGTGTGAGGCCTTGCGCTCTGTGGATTGTGCGTGCTGAACAAAGTTGCACAGGGAATTGCTTTCTTATTGTGACTGGTGTCTTCAATGATGTTCTATGCAAGGGTCTAGCAACTCAAACAATAGGAGTCCAATCTAGTTCTGTTTCCATTGTTGTCAATTGCGGATGTTTTGATCTTTGTTGTTTTCCAATACAAGGATCATTTAATTTTATCCATACTGCATCAAAGCCATTTATTGTTGTATA
This sequence comes from Taxus chinensis, assembly GCA_019776745.2. Classification (NCBI taxonomy): domain Eukaryota; kingdom Viridiplantae; phylum Streptophyta; class Pinopsida; order Cupressales; family Taxaceae; genus Taxus; species Taxus chinensis. The sequence continues at coordinate 624,325,433 of CM034155.1, forward strand.
TGTTTTGAAAACTCCGTTAGAACCATTGACCAATCTGTCTTGGATGTCGTAGTTCCCTGCGAAAAGTTCAATTAGCATGTTGAATTTCAGTTCTATATGCTGTGGCAATTCCACTGTTTTAGAGTAGCTTTCCATCTATTCTAGTGTTGTATCTTGTTCATCGATAGAGTCAATGAAAATTTTGCAGCCTGGAGAAAGTGCAAGCATTTTTTTATTGTGTTGAAGAACATCTATGTTTTTGTAGAAAAGGAATGGAAGTGTTGGATCAACTGGGATTGGCCGAATACAAGTATGGTTGAGGTATGCAAGGTCAGAGTCTAAATGTTGTCCAATGCGAATTCTGTTCAGGACAGAGACAAAGGCAACATCTTTCTAACGCATTGTTTCAATCTATTCATATATTTTGACATGTGTATTCCAGAAGTCATAGGCAATCAATTCTCTAGAAATTTTGGGGTTTTTAAACACAAGACAGTCATTGACTGGTTGTGCTTGGTAGAAGTCTCTGTAGAAGATCATGGAAATTCCTCCAAAGAAAGTTATGGGCATGTGTTTTATTTGACAAATTCGTTGGTCTGTGAAGTATAGAAGTTGACCTCCAAACAAGGAAATCTCGTCTATTAGAGCAAGTTGTAATTGTTCATAGTGCCTTGCCAAGGAATCCAATCATTCATTGTTCAATGGGCATAGTTCAGATTGATTGAAAGGCAAGAGGAAAGCAGGATGGAGTGTTATTCCACCAGCATTATAAGCATATTTTCCCGTGAATGCCAAGATCAAGCCTTTGATTTTAAAGGGGTTGCTATGCATGGAGCTATCGTAAATACGAGCCAATGTTTCAAATATCAATTTTGCAACAAATGTTTTACCCGTTCCAGCACCTCCTGTGAGAAAAAGGTATATAGGAATTGATGGATCTTTATTTTTCTTAAAGCAGATGTCTTTCAAAATGGTTTTTTGTTTCTTATTGAGAAGTTGCATTTGTTTCAAATATGTTCTGTTGTCTTGGATGGTAGGGTGTTTTGCTAGTTGAAATTGTTTCTTTGCAATGTGTGAATGTTGATGTCGATTGTGAAAAGGTAAATCATGTTGTATGTCATAGTCTTCAGAGGGGGGTTGTTTATGTGTAGTTATGTTTGTCATTTTCTCAGAGGATTCAAGAGACAATTGCACATCGTGAATTGTTGTGTCCATGTCATCCCATTTGCTGTTAGTAGTGTAGCAGTATTTGGATTCATTGGAATGGATAGTGTGTTTGTGAAATGCATATGCATCTTTCCAAGTTGCAAATTTGTTTTTTAGGCTGTGTTCATTTTCTGTAAAAGGGATGTAAAGCAAAAGCTTTTCACGGCAATAGTTGTCCACGTCAAGATATTTGCTATAGTTGACAGATCTGATGATGAGTGGCTTGGTTCGGGGTTTTTTATTTTTGCTGCCATTGTGAATGGAAACAAAGTCAGCTAAGCAAATGGAATGCAAAGATTGAGGTCATGCTATGTAGTGATCTATGATAGAGCGGCACATGATGTTTGTTGATTCATCTGGTTCTTGCTCAAGTACAGTTGGAGGTTTTGGAATGAAAGTGCACTCTTCGGGATTTGAAGTGTTTATGAAAACACATTTTCGTGATGTATTGTTTAAAGGGATAGAAAGAACTATGTGGACTGCTTATTGTGCAGACATTTGGTGGGTATTTAGCATTGCATTGCCTAGGCTTCGTATCATTTGAATAGCATCTAGGTGCATCTTTTGGTGCTTGGCACGAATTTTGGCAAATGCTTTTGTCATTGTTCGGTCAATCTTGGTCATGTAGGAGCAGCAATATGTTGCTGCTGCATAAGCATTCAACACGTACTGAGCATCGGTATTTGCTTGCCAAACCACTGGCATTTTCTTAGAGAAGCTATTATTCCATGCCTGAGCTGGTTTTCTTTTGAGCAACAATGTTGGTTGTTTGAGTGTTGTTTGTATTGCTTGTATATTATATTTAACCTGCGCAAAGTTGCTTGTCTAGTAACAGTTAAAATGGCTGATGCAAGTTCCAGTTTTTCGACTGTAGACATCGATGACCAAGAGTTAGTCAATCTATCTGAGGTCTTTACTGTCAATTCTGATATTGATCTTGTAGAAGAATCTACTCCCACTCCTGAATGGAGATTACCTAAAATCTCTTACAATGAAGTATATGCTAAGATTAGCAAGTTTCATCTTTTAGCCAGCACAGTTTTCAAAACCCGTGAGTCGGTTATTCAGGTTTCCCAAACCAGTAATTGTGAATATAATATTCCATTGATTGATAAGTCAGATATAAAGAGTTTAAAACGTCAAACCAGCTATAAGTTCACCCATGTCGGTTGTGTTCAAATCGGCATAACCCCTCTTTTCCGTCGAGGTCTTAATGCCTCCATCCTTTGTTGTCTTATGGATTTACGCCTTGATAATTTCAAAGACTCTTTGCTAGCCGCCATACAAACAGGGTTACATAATGGCCCTATCTCCTTTGAAGTATACCCGAATTATCCTGTCTCTCTTACCAAGGATGATTTGTTACAGGATGTTCTCAAGCTTCATTTAGCTACCACTGGTCTTAACATGAGATCCGGTGCCTGCCCATTAGCTATCCATTATAAATTTATATACAGATTAGTCAATACTATGTACCCAGCTGTCAAACATGGTGTCTCTAAAGGCAGCAGCGTGGTGTCCCATGTAAACCTGCAGAGTCAAAAAATTGAACCTGAATTGATATCCTGGTCGCAGATCAAGGTTCCCAGAGAATGGACTCTGTCCAAAAAATTTATTCAGTCTGCTCAGCCCAAGCTTGAAAATGCCACCGCTGTGGTAGAAAATAAAAATAATGTTACTCTCAGTTTCAGAAACAACAGTAGTATTGGTCTCCCAAGGACAAATTCTGTTTCTTCTACATCTTCTTATTTTACAGTAGGAGAATCGTCAAATAGTCAGAAACCACCAGAACAAAGAAAGGAGAAAACTTTTCTTTGCAGTCATAATGCTTTAGTTCATGATGCTTCTACAGATTTTTTGTGGTGTTCTGATTGTGAGAAATTAGTCAGTCAAAAGTATGTTCCCAGTAATGGTCCTGCAATCAATATGGCCTCCAAAAGTACAGATACCTTACCATTAACAGAGCCTCATGAATTGATCTCTCCAAATCAAACCCAAAAGGTAGTATTCTGGTATCAACGTACTATTGATAAACAGCTTGAACCCTCTGAAAGTTCCAAAATGATAAATTGGACAAATAAAGCTGTAAAAGCAGTACATGAGGAGGTGACTGCTAATTCTGAAAGAATATCTTCTATAGAGAAGACCCTAAGGGCAATAGAGCTTAGAAAAAATGGAGATACTACAGGAGCTTTAAAGATTTTAAATGAAAAAATGGATTCACTGGACAAATCAGTTAAAAGGATAGAAACTTTAGTACAACACAATCACAGAATAGTTTCTACAGAAATACCCCAGGTCATGACTCAGAGGATAACTGATTTGGTTCAACCTTTGATTGATCACTCAACCAGCATCAAAAGCAGTATAGCAAGTCAGCTGTCACACACTCATGAATTGGTTGAATCCAGTATGTCTCATCTCCATGATGATTTAGAAAAAACCCATCAAAAGCTTGATGAGGTACAGGAATGTGTGGAATGTCTTCCCAGTATAACTCCCAAAATTCAGGAGTTAAATGAAAAAGTGTCAGGAACCACAGAAGGAGACTGGTCACATGCTGTCTCCTGGTCTCAAGTATCAGATTTAGCCCGAATGTCTGACAAACAGCCTCATAAAGAGCTCTTAGATGAATATAGGCCTTTGTTTTTCAAAGATGACAAGAAAAAAGTAGGCATGGTCAAAGTAGAAAGACATCAGGAAGCTGAATCAATGATTATTGGTGAAACATCCAATCCAAATCCCAATCCAGAGCCACTGCAAGGAATGGCAAGAGTACAAACTCTCCAGCCTAACTACTACAAGCTTGAATGTAGACAGATTTCAGAAATCAAGGAAGTAGTTCATGGAATGATAGGATGGGGTAACACCCAACTTGAAATATATAGGAAAGATCCTAGAACAATTGCTTCCTCTATAGCAAATGGCTTTGTGGGAATTCTTAAGGAATGGTGGGATTTACTCCCAGACAAAGAAGCTATCCTCCAGGGAGGATACACTGCATTAACTGCAGCCATTATCAAAGAATTTATAGGGAACATAGATGATGACAAGATGATGAATACAGCCATGTTTCTCAGAGCAAGATTATGCGACATGTCTAGAGTTAAAGAATACCAATGTTTTATGCAAAGGTTATATTACAACTCTGGAAATATAAATGATGAAACAATGTGGCTTAGATATCTTGAATATTTTCTAGCATATTTTTCTACACAGTATAAAAAAGCCATGCACGGTTATAGAGCCTCTGAACTCAGCTTTGGTGCAATCAACCAAATCATAGATCAAACCAATGCCAAGCTATGCAAAGAAAAGTGGGAACGAAAGCAAGCCCTCAAACATCAAAAGGCATTAGGTAATCAGTTCTGTGAGCAATATGCTCTTGAACCTTTTGGATGTCCTGATCTTGAATTGTCTTCCCGTCGCAAGTCTTCTTACAGAGACTTCTCTTTTTCAAAGGGGAAGGACCCGTACAAAAGAAAATTCAGAAAATTCAAGAAAAACAGGCAATATAAGAAAGATCCATATCTTAGCAGACATCCTCAAAAGAATTTTGTTTTCAGAAAAAGAAAGTATGTAGGTAAAAGAAATAAGTTTAAACCTACTTGCTTTATATGTAAAGGAAGCCACTATGCTAATAAGTGCCCCCAAAGAGATTCAGAAAAAGGAAAGGCAAAGATAAATGCTTTATCTACAAGAGGAATTACAGAAGAAGATTATATTTTAATCTCTGATACTGATAGTTTTTCCTCTGACATCTCATATCAATCTCTTGAAGGAGAACAGTGCAATGTAGTCCAACAAGTCACAAATTCAAGTGATAGTTCTGATGAAAGTGGTTATGATACGATACCATCATTTGTTAATTTCTCTGTTAATATGGTATCTAACTTCTCTCATCCAATGATGCCACCCAGTGCAGAATTACTCAGAAGACAGCTTGAATGTTGTCAAAGTGAATATGATAGTTGTCCCCCTTGGGATACTACAAGGAAGATGTCTCTCAGCAAAAGACTCAGAGAAATGCAGGATAAGTACATAAGACAGAATGAAGCAGAACAGAAAAGATTGCAAGAACTGATAGATCTGGACATTCATCCAGATGATCCATATGATCCTGTCCCAATAAGGCCTCCGTTCCAGCAACGCATCAGGCAACGACAGACTCCTGTAAGAGGAAGATCTGGTCCATGGAGAGGACGAGGTGAAAGAGGACGAGGAGTTAATCCTCCTCAAAGGTCATTTGAAATATTATGCATGTTTTTAGTGTGAATATCGATCTGTTTGTCTTAAGAATTGGTTGTTGAAATCCTGCAAATGAAATCCTGTAAAGTTTTTGTTTAAGAAATGGTATCAGAGCTGGTTTCGTTCTCAGCCTAGAAAGATTCATCCTGGTTTAAAGTGTTTTCAGAAGAAAATTGTCTTGTTATTCAGTTATCTGTGACGACAAGTTCATACAGCAGTCTTCAGGTTAATTGGTGAGATCCCGCTGAAGTAAGTCGCCGTGTGTCTGGTGCAGTTAATAGGTTGATCCGATTATATTTAACCTGCGCAAAGTTGCTTGTCTAGTAACAGTTAAAATGGCTGATGCAAGAATAGTACGTTGATACCAGAATACTGCCTTTTGGGTTTGATCTGGAGAGATCAATTCATGAGGCTCTGTTAATGGTAAGGTATCTGTACTTTTGGAGGCCATATTGATTGCAGGACCATTACTGGGAACATACTTTTGACTGACTAATTTCTCACAATCAGAACACCACAAAAAATCTGTAGAAGGATCATGAACTAAAGCATTATGACTGCAAAGAAAAGTTTTCTCCTTGCTTTGTTCTGGTGGTTTCTGACTATTTGACGATTCTCCTACTGTAAAATAAGAAGATGTAGAAGAAACAGAATTTGTCCTTGGGAGACCAATACTATTGTTGTTTCTGAAACTGAGAGTAACATTATTTTTATTTTCTACCATAGCGGTGGCATTTTCAAGCTTGGGCTGAGCAGACTGAATAAATTTTTTGGACAGAGTCCATTCTCTGGGAATCTTGATCTGCGACCAGGATATCAATTCAGGTTCAATTTTTTGACTCTGCAGGTTTACATGGGACACCACGCTGCTGCCTTTAGAGACACCATGTTTGACAGCTAGGTACATAGTATTGACTAATCTGTATATAACTTTATAATGGATAGCTAATGGGCAGGCACCGGATCTCATGTTAAGACCAGTGGTAGCTAAATGAAGCTTGAGAACATCCTGTAACAAATCATCCTTGGTAAGAGAGACAGGATAATTCGGCTATACTTCAAAGGAGATAGGGCCATTATGTAACCCTGTTTGTATGGCGGTTAGCAAAGAGTCTTTGAAATTATCAAGGCGTAAATCCATAAGACAACAAAGGATGGAGGCATTAAGACCTCGACGGAAAAGAGGGGTTATGCTGATTTGAACACAACCGACATGGGCGAACTTATAGCTGGTTTGACGCTTTAAACTCTTTACATCTGACTTATCAATCAATGGAATATTATATTCACAATTACTGGTTTGGGAAACCTGAATAACCGACTCACGGGTTTTGAAAACTGTGCTGGCCAAAAGATGAAACTTGCTAATCTTAGCATATACTTCATTGTAAGAGATTTTAGGTAATCTCCATTCAGGAGTGGGAGTAGATTCTTCTACAAGATCAATATCAGAATTGACAGTAAAGACCTCAGATAGATTGACTAACTCTTGGTCATCGATGTCTACAGTCGAAAAACTGGAACTTGCATCAGCCATTTTAACTGTTACTCAGTTCATGGAGGAACATTTCATGTGTTATGCAAGTATTGTATCGTTTTCTCTCGAGAACAAAGAAAATCGAACATGCAATTGCAATAGAAGATTCTGTCGGTTGCTCTACAGGTTCAAGTATTTTTGTACAGGCCATTGGAGGCTGGGAAAAATTGTATCTACACTTAGATTATTTTTTTCTGCAGCTTTGTGTGTGGTGATGGAATTGCAATTGAGCAATATGTTCAGGGAAAGAGCTAGTGTCACATGTAATGTATTGGTCAACGTATGACTCTATAATGTCCTTGGCATCGTTTCCAAAGACTGGTGCATTTTTTGTCCAAATCAGCCAATGGCTATGAGCATTCCCCCTATTTTGGAATTCCGTGACCCAAAAGAAATCTTCTATATGGCCAAAGAAGGATTTGTCTTTATAAAGTAATTCTCTTAATGCATAGAGTCTATGTTTATAGTAATGAGTGCATGTAACGGGATCATTTTTAACAAGAAAGTTAGAGTTGTTGCAATTTGAACATGTTGGCTTTTGTAAAGGGACATTGTTCTGATATTGGGTGTATAAATTATTGAGGGCCTCAGTTAGTGGCTGCCAACAATGCTCAGCGCTTGAGAATGTTGCAAAGAAAGTAGGTGGGCCAAGTTGTCAAATCATTGCAAAAAGGTTTTCCCTTGTTTGTTGCATGTAGTCCAGGGAAATGTGTATTTTTTTGAAATCGATGTATCCAATGTCAGATCTTAAGATGTTTTCTAGGTTCGGTTTGTATTTAACGTCTTTGGAAAATAGTGTTCGACCTTTTAATTGGCCCTTTCTGATTCTAAGCCATATCGAATGATTGACTTGGTCAATTAGTATTTTTATTTCTTTGAAAAATATATTTGTTATGTGATAAGAAAATCTACGATCTGAGTGCATTAACTCCCATTGTGCTATTTTTTGATACGCGATTGTTTTTGTTGTTGTTTTATTTCGAGGTTGTCCAAAAAACAAAGTTGGGAAATTCATCTCTTCTAAGAACTTGTCTTGAAAAATACCCAATGGTGTAAAGCCTTCTACAGGAGCAACATTTATGATACTGTCTTTAAGGTAGTGGATAGTGGAGGAGTCAGTGAAACCATGAATTAGTGTGTCATGTGCATTGTCATTATCGATGTCATCATCAGATGAGCTGTTTTCGGAGGAGATATGTTCATGTTCTTCATTGTTAATTGTTTCAAAGTTGACTGTTGTAGATAGTGTTTGATCCCAGTCATGGTTTAGTTTGATTTTATGCATAAGATACAATGTTGTTGCACATAATTGTTTAAGAGCTGCCATAATGATTATGGGACACACATTACCTGAATGATATGCTTTTGTGTATTCAAGGCGTCGTTTAAGTGCAACAGAAATTGTTTTTGTTTCTTCTGGGTATCTTGGCAATGCTTGTTGGAACATTTATTATTGCTCCCTTTAATGTGTATTGGGGACGTTTATGGCTTTGGCATCGTATATGACCAAATGCAAGTCGCAGAGACATGAGTCTCTCTTCAAGTTCAGAAAGCATTGCCACAGCTGGAAGCATTGGAATCAATTCAATTCACTGAGGGCATGTCAATCTTGGCAACTTGGCATTCAACAAGTTTCTTGAACATGGTCGACAAATTGTATTGGACTCTGGCATTGTTTTTGTTGATGTCAATTGAGCATATGTTTTTTTAGTTGAATTTGTAAAATATGTCAAATTGTGCTTGAAGTGGAGTTGGTTACAAATACCGCATGTATGGATTGGTGTGTCACTTGTGTGGGCATGAAAACGATCAATGAATTGTGTAGAGTTGCTTGTTTGTTGTGTATGTTTACGTATAATTGTTTTTAGCTTTCGTAGGGACAATTCCAATATTGCCAAGCTGCATTGTTTTATGGCGGATGGCATTTGCAGTTGCGAAGCGTCTTTTGCTTTTTGCTCAACTGTTTCAGCAGAGACAATGTCATTTGTTGCAGTCTTAAGCGATGTGGACGTAGGAGCTGTTTTGGCATTGAAGAAATTGGCACATGAATCGCCTTTGAGTAGCAGGTAATGTATAACATTGGCATCTGTTACAGCTTTGTTATGTGTCTGCTTACGTATATCTCTTTTTGTCAAGCGAAGCAAATTTTTTGATGGTTTCTTGTTCCGGTTGTGCATAGTGGTTTGCGGATTTGTGTGCAAAGTTATTGTTTGAGTTTCTGTATGCATGCACACAGTTGTATATTCCGATGTATAAATGGTACCAAGTGTTGGAACATAGCAAGGGTTTGTAGCCAATAGTTCGTAGTGGAAATGTGATTCAGGAAGCGAAAATCGAATGAGATTATATGTTTTTCCAAGTTGTGCATTGCGAGAATAAATGTTACAAACTTTGAAAGGATCCGAGTCCCATAATTGGATATTTATTTTAAAAAGTAGACATAACCAATGAATAATGAAGTCGTCTGTGTGTATATTGTTGTGATCATGGAAAGTGGCTATGTTTATCACAAGACCTTGCCATGTGCCAATGTGCGGTATGTTTGTTATGGGGTTCTAATGAAGCCAAGTATGGAGGAAGTGAAGAGTTATATGATCTTGTCGAAGAATAGAACTACAAAAACCCTGAGCAGCATATCTGCGCAGACAGCGAGGGTCGAATTCTTTGTTGCGAATGTGGAAAAAACAACTGAAAAGGCTATCAACATTGATATTATCATTTGTCTCTAGCCTAACAAGGCATAGTTGCTGTAGCTGATTAGATAAACTGCTCCAAAGCATTTCTACAGAATTTTGATGGGACATCAGATGAGCATTGTTTGTTGGTTCAGGGCAAGGCGCATTTTTTTTCCAGAATAAGGGTTCATAATGGCCACTAAGAGGGTTGGAATCATGAAAAAGAATACAATATGGTAGTATCTGGCTATTTGGGATGAATTGGAGATAATTTCTGCCTCTTGTTACAGACCAAACCCATATTGGCAAGTGCAGCCATTTGGAAAGCCATTTTATGCAGAAGGCATCGCCCTATAGGCCTTGTTCAGTAGCTTCGGGCGAGTACACTGCGGACAGTTTCATGCGATGTAAGTATGTTTCCTAGTTATGAACACCGTGCATAAGAAAAAGGCTTTCAGGATCTAGTTCTAACTGTAGAGAAGCCAATGCTTCAGGATTGGAGGCAGAGAGCAAAGTATGGAAGTGTTCAATGGAACCGATTCTAAGTTCAAGCGATGTGTATCGGAAATGAAGCAGTACTGCAAAGGAATCAAACAAGCAGTCACCGACACCATACTTGAAAGCAGTCTCGGAAAAGGTTGAACCTATGCAAGACATTGTCTATGCTTGGTACGATGTTGTCTGACAACGTATATTGCTCAACATCAACTATCATCATAGGCATGGATGTTCTTTTGCATTCAGTTTGTTCTATCTCTATTTAAAAAAAAACTTTTCTGAGCAGAATATGGAAAAGAAGAGTAATTTTTATACCTTTTGCAATAGAGCAGGAGCAATTCAAGCAAATAGCAATTATATGTCTTTGGTTCTGTGATTCTGCTTTTTTCACGAATCTGAAATGCACACAACACATGTTATGTAGCTAGTGAATGTTGCAGACCAAAGTAGAGACGTAAATAATCTTTGTACGTAAACCTGCCAATTGCATTTCCTCAAATGTGTTTTAGGTTGCTTGAGCAAATGCAGTTTGACCTTGTCTTCGAATTGTGGCAATGAGAATGACATCGTCAACTTGATGTGCACAGTTTTTTCCTTGTTTGTTGTTGTTGATTCAGTTCAGTTTATATTTATTTATAGGGCATTCACTATAAGCCTAAGATCGATTGAACAAATGAATATAAAATTGTTACAACATTTTAGATATTTGTAAAAGTCTTTATGACTATCACAAATGTACTCATTCAGACCTGGTTCAAAAATTTCATAAATTTGGTAGAAGGTATATCTCTTGGCATATGTCTGTGGTGCCTTAAGACTGCCCCAAGTTTTTCCATGGCCAATCTGCCAGAAAAGCTGATGATCTGAACATGATGACAACTTGAATATTATATGCAATGTGAGCCTTCTCTCTGAAAAATGAACTTGAATGGTTGTCTTCAAATATGCTGAACTTCCAGAAACTACTAGCTAATTTGGCAGTGGCAATCAAGAATGAATGAGCTTTTACTTGAAGTTGGTGTATCTTGAAGGTAGAGAATTCACTGAGCATACCGAACGAGCCAATTAGAATAATTAATGTATAACAACTATAATAACTAGTTGGAAATACAGACACCAATTGAATGACATACAAGTTCACAGTGTTCGACTTCCCTATATTCCTTTGTAAATGTATAACAAGAAATGCGTGGTAGACAAGAGGATTTGTTATGACTGTCTTCTCTTTGGTAAGTATAAGAAAAATACAATCTTTGTTTTGGAAAACCAATACCAAGTTTGAAGTGTGTTTTGTAGCCATTTTTCTAGACAATTTCTGATTTGGTTCGTGTTTTCTTTAAAGATCTTGATGATACATTATACCCACTAAGTTCACGACTCGCTGTAGCACACACCAAGAATATTGCAGCTAATGCCGACGCTGAAAAATTCATTGGTAACTGCATTTTATGATATACGTTTTGTAATTTATTATTCCTCTTCAGAAGTTGTGATGATTTCTTGTTCTATTTTTATGGTTTGTTTTGAATGAAATGATGAAGTCTGAATTCTGCGCATGACAGGTTATGCGGTTAAGAGACTTGGAGTTGATAGGAACAAAGTCACAAAGTTTTGTAGAGAACCGTACAAGAAATATGGAACAAGCATGGTGGGATTGAGGGCTGGTATTCATTCCCTTTCTTTTAATGAAATTTAATAATGCACGTGATTTTTATTGATGATAAGAATACGGAAATGTAGGAATGAGTGTCATAGACAACCAGAAAACTTGCTCTTGTAAGCATTGGAACAACTCAAGTATGAAATCCCCAGCAAATTTTAGCACCGGGGAACTTGTCATAACTGACAGGAGACACAGATTTGCATTATCATAGTTCTACCGAATAGATTAACTGTGAACTTGAAATTTTCAGGAACTATTGTTTGTTGTTTACTTGGAGTAGTTATTATCTCCGAGCAAGATTTGGTTCTTTGACTGTTTCCTTGCGTTGAACTTTCATAGTGTCAATCAATACAATAACTGCTCGAAGTAAAAGATAAATAGCAGGCAAAAACATGAAAACACAGAGCTTAAATTGCCTTGCCATGAAAAATTACCTTTCTCTTCAGAGTCCTTGACCTCCTGGTGGGCAGATGAAAAAGAGAAATTACACAACATCTAAGAAGCAAACATGCGTTTCCCTTGAGCCACTCAAAACTGCCAAAAGTGACTTAATCTGTACATGACAGTCAATGCATTAATGTTTCATAACTGCTACGTTTTTTCACTTAACAGTGCACATAAAGCCAACGACCAATAAAATGTCGCCAGAATAAAAATATCAAAAGCTAAAACTATAGGCCAGGCTCATTTAAATACACATGCGACAATACGATCGAAAACAATGCAAATGTTTAATTGGTAAAGTGAAGACAATATCCATGCCTTCAGCAAGACAATAAAGTGTAATATAAGATACTGAAGATGCCTTCTGCATCGTCTACTTTTGTACAAGTCACTAATGGAAGTCATTGTAAGACCAAAATAAAGTGACCAGGTTTACAATCAAATTCAACGAGAGCACAAGTGGAGCGAAGCTTGTCTAGGCAGCATTTGCAACCATCTTGTGCATTGCATCTATACAATACAAGAGAACCATGATTTGTATCCAGATGCAGGCTTGATTTTGTTTGTTCTGTTTTATGTCGAGTAGTTATTCTATTGATCAACAATGTCAAAGTTCAATGCAAAGAAAGAGTGAAAAAGACAAATCTTGTTCAGAGACAAAAGTGGAACAACGGCAAAAGCAGCTCTGACAGTGTTAATCAATACAAGAACTATTGAAAAATAAAAGATAAAGGCCAGCAAAAACAAAGCATTACCCACGATGTGCAAAAGCAACATTAAAACTGCAAACTGAAGATGTCTTTTTCATGGTCTAGTTTCATAGAAGCCATAAATCGAAAGGATGGTAAGACAAAAAAAAAGTGACCAGGTTTACAATCAAATTCAAGCAGGGCAGTACCGCAGCGAAGCTTCCCTATGCAGCGTTTGTGAACAATGTCTGAATGAATACGCTATCTAAGATGCGGTTCTTAATTAAATAAATTATCAGAGAGTTCAATGCATAGAAAGAGCGAAAGAAACATTCTTTTTGTGAAAGACACAGAATATAGGCTCCTCAAATGCAAATGATTGCAGGTTTAATGATCTTTACACTTTCATATGCATCACAATGGTTCAAAGGCAAGGCATAAGCGTATTTTCCGAAGCACCTACGAACACATTTAAGAAAATACAGTTCTGTATTGCTCATATGTGTGCCACATGTCGAAGTATAGTTAATGTGCATAAACTATTCGATAAAATGTAAATATATCCAATGTCAAGTGCAAATAACCTACTGCTTAAAGGTGCACAAGTTTTTTGATAGAGAAAGTAAATTATCTAAGGTGAAGAAATGTTTCTTTACAAGCTTAAGATTGACAGAATATAGCTCAAATATGATATGTTTTCAGAACTCTTTTTGTTAAAGAATCACTTTAAGCAGCAAATCATTTTGAGTTCGCGCTCAATACACTTACATTTTATCAACTAGACAACGTACCTTCACTATGCTTCTACACGCGGTATACATAAGAAGCAGGGAATTCTTATACATGACATTCAAAAAATGTTATTTTTCCGCCTTTAAACCTGCCAATTGCATTTCCTCAAATGTGTTTCAGGTTGCTTGAGCAAATGCAGTTTGACCTTGTCTTCGAATTGTGGCAATGAAAATGACATCGTCAACTTGATGCGCATAGTTTTTCCTTGTTTGTTGTTGTTGATTCGCTTCAGTTTATATTTATTTATAGGGCATTCACTATAAGCTTAAGATCGATTCAACAAATGAATATAGAACTGTTACAACATTTTAGATACTTGTAAAAGTCTTTGTGACTGTCACAAATATATTTATTCAGACATGGTTCAAAAATTTCATAAATATGCTAAAAGGTATATCTCTTTGCATATGTCTCTACTGCTGACTAAAGACACTTCGTTACACTAGTATACTACTTGTATTTAATTACAAAATCTGGGTAGTTTATTTTTTGTCCAACCATGCTTTCCATTGAATATAAAACTATTACAACATTTTAGATACTTGTAAAAGTCTTTCTGACTCTGACAAATGTATTCATCCAGACATGGTTCAAAAATTTCATAAATATGCTCGAAGCTACATCTCTTGACATATGTCTCTGATGCTGACTAAAGACGCTTCGTTACATTAGTATCCTACTTGTATTTAATTATAAATCTGGGCAGTAATTTTTTTGTCCAACCATGCTTTCCATTAATGGCTTTTTTCAAAATAGACCATGGACAAGGCATCTTCACTACGCAGTTATAGTATTGATTTTGTCTATTCTGTTTCCGAGCATCTCCGCTACACACACTGCAACTTGTGCAGGACCATTTTTGCAGTAGAGGGTGGCCACAAAAATGCCTATATCTACTCTATCCACATACACAATCGCTATGGGCTGTTGCACCCACGGCTTTATTTTGCTAAAGTCTCAGAACTCTTATTTGTCTGATCCAAGATAAAACGCTGAACATTAATACTACTCTGTCTGTTATATCTCAGTCAAACAGTTCTGAACCTAACACGGGTTTTCATTTGTGCTCAGAATATATGTTTTCCATTACAACTACTCCTCGATCCGCCAACTTTTTTTTTATTTTGGGTTATAATCACATTGCTTTTGGTGGATGTATTGCTGTTCTGTATTTTAACAATGGAGCTCGACGAGAGATACGTGGTAGGAAAGAGGCCTCGTTATGACTGTCTTCTCTTCGGTGCGTATAAGAAAAATACAATCTTTGTTTTGGAAAAGCAATACCCACTTTGAAGTGTGTTTTCTAGCCATTTTTCTAGACAATTTCTGACTTGGTTCATGTTTTCTTTAAAGAACTTGATGATACATTACACCCATTAAGTTCACGACTCACTGTAGCATGCACCAAGAATATCGGAGCTAATGTCAGTGATGAAAAACTCATTGGTAACTGCATTTTATGATATACGTTTCATAATTTATTATTCCTCTTCGGAAGTTGTGATGATTTCTTGCTCTATTTTTTTGCTTTCTTTTCAATGAAATGATGAAGTCTGAATTGTGGGTGTGACAGATTATGTGGTTAAGAGAGTTGGAGTAGACAGGAACAAAGTCACAGAGTTTTGTAGAGAAGTGTACAAGAAATATGAAACAACCATGGCGGGACACGGTTGGTATTCATTCACTTTCTTTTAATCAAATTTAAAACTATCCACCCATACCCGTCAAAAATTATTTTAGTGACGGTATTTCTCAGTATTGTGATCGTGGTTTAAATTTGTACTATAGACAATGCCATTAATATTATAATATTAAATAGGGTAGCTATACATTTACAATGGAATATAGGGAAATGGAACACCATGAACTTGCATGTCATTCAATTGGTGTCTGTATTTCCAACTAGTTATTATAGTTGTTATACATGAATTATTATAATTGGCTCGTTTGGTATGCTCAGTGAATTCTAGTTGCTATCTGCACACCAGCAGATTATAATACTCGACCCCTTGATACAATCAATCTAGCTGCTATCTGCACACACACAGATTATAATACTTGACCCCTTGATAGAATTTACAGCAATTTCATAGATGCTCTCCTGGTGGTAAGTGATTTGGTTAGCTACAAGGCATTAGTGTATACGATTTTTTTAATAAAAGCAGTCATTATTTGCAAAAACTAGATAATAAATTGTAATGTGGGTGGTAGGGTTTTCCTTTTAGAACCATTAAACCCATTTCTTACTATCTTATCATTTACATTTCTTACTATCTTAATATACGCTGAACAATAAAATTGTGATTGGAAGAATGTAACGAATATATATAAGGTTATAGTAAAGTTTTTTTTTTTCGGTCCCGGCCTAGTCTGCATGATACCTTGGTGTATGAGACCAACATAATTCAGGCTACTCGAGCCCATGATCTAGATTGGGAGTATATCGAGCCTTACCAATCCACCTGCATAGAGAGATTGATCATTTTTCTGAAAGATTGACCTTGTTGGTTATGTGCTTAGGTAAAATACTGCTCAGAAAACAACAAACGTCTGATTCACTTTTCTACATGCAAAGTCTACGCAAAGAAAATTGGAAGCTTTCTTCCAAAAGATCATCCCTTGCGACAGGTATACCAAGGAATCATACTTCACTACTTATTTTAACTGATTGGTGCTATTCCTTGGATGCAATTATGTTTTTCAGTGGATTTCCAGTGACAAAATGTTTGGTGTGTCCTAGGACCCTGACTTTTACCTCCTTAAGGAGGACAAATCTCCTTGTATTTTTGGCCCAATTGAGAAACAACGATGGTCTTGTGCATGTGCAAAACAGCTGATCGAGAGGCTTGTTTATGGTAAGAAATATTTTAATGACTATTATTTTTATTTTAGTCCAAATGATAATAGTTGAAATCCTAGCAATATATTTTGAAAATACTATAAATAATTGTTTGTATTTATACAGCTGAGGGGGCTGAAAATGGTCTTGAATTTACAATTGTGAGACCATTCAACTGGATTGGACCAAGGATGGATTTTATCCCTAGAATCGATGGACCAAGTGAGGGTGTACCAAGGGTTCTTGCCTATTTTAGCAATGTAAGTTTTTCTATACACATGTCGCATCCTTTAGAATATGTATGTTAAATATTGAGTGTCTATTGGTTGGTCAAATTATGTTGACAAAAATGAGACTGCAAATCAAATTTGCATTTGGCTAAATGATTGTCAAATAGGTATTTCATATAGTGGCCCTGATAAAAAACTATGAAGCTTTCAGGGTTTATTGTGGGGTGGGCCATTAAAACTTGTTGATGGAGGACAGTCACAGCGTACATTTGTTTACATAAAGGATGCCATTGAGGCTGTACTTCGAATGATTGTAAGTCACTTGGTTTTTGCAAAAGTAAACTTTGTCTGTGTTTTTCAGTGCTTGATTTTATTTCATCTCACTCATTGATTTTTGTAGGAAGACCCCTCAAGGGCAAATGGTCACATTTTCAATGTAGCCAACCCTAACAACGAAGTGATTGTGAGACAGCTGGTTGAGCTGATGATTGAGGTGAGTGTTACGTAAAATTGTTTGAACTATGTTTCATTTGAAGACATATGTTGAAAAATACAATCAAGATCAAAATGTCATGTGAATCTATTAAGAGGCGCAACATAGAATTGGCATGTGAAAATGCAAGGTGAATAAATGTTTGGTGGGTAAGATAATAGCACACATCAAACACATTTGTGTGTTTAATTTAGCACACAAATTAAACGTAATAGTATGATTTTGGTTTAAATTTGTAATTTTGAATCAAGACAATTTTTATTTCACAGTTGCATCAAATATCTAGCTACTGTTGCGTCAGTTTGAAATGAACAAATGACCTTATGGTTTTTCTCATTTGGTAGAGAGCTTTTCACTAGAGAGAAGGAAGGGCTGCTTCAGTTGCCTTCTGACAAGGCTTTGTAATGTGGGTGGTAGGGTTTTCCTTTCAGAACCATTAAACCCATTTCTTACTATCTTATCATATACATTTCTTACTATCTTAATATACGCTGAACAATAAAATTGTGACTGGAAGAATGTAACAAATAGATATAAAAAGTTATAGTAAAGTTCTTTTTTTCGGTCCTGGCCTAGTCTGCATGATACCTTGGTGTATGAGACCAGCATAATTCAGGCTACTCGAGCCCATGATCTAGATTGGGAGTATATCGAGCCTTACCAATCCACCTGCACAGAGAGATAGATCATTTTTATGAAAGATTGACCTTGTTGGTTATGTGCTTAGGTAAAATACTGCTCAGAAAACAACAAACGTCTGATTCACTTTTCTACATGCAAAGTCTACGCAAAGACAATTGGAAGCTTTCTTCCAAAAGACCATCCCTTGCGACAGGTATACCAAGGAATCATACTTCACTACTTATTTTAACTGATTGGTGCTATTCCTTGGATGCAATGATGTTTTTCAGTGGATTTCCAGTGACAAAATGTTTGGTGTGTCCTAGGACCCTGACTTTTACCTCCTTAAGGAGGACAAATCTCCTTGTATTTTTGGCCCAATTGAGAAACAACAATGGTCTTATGCATGTGCAAAACAGCTGATTGAGATGCTTGTTTATGGTAAGAAATATTTTAATGACTATTGTTTTTATTTTAGTCCAAATGATAATAGTTGCAATCCTAGCAATATATTTTGAAAATACTATAAATAATTGTTTGTATTTATACAGCTGAGGGGGCTGAAAATGGTCTTGAATTTACAATTGTGAGACCATTCAACTGGATTGGACCAAGGATGGATTTTATCCCTGGAATCGATGGACCAAGTGAGTGTGTACCAAGGGTTCTTGCCTGTTTTAGCAATGTAAGTTTTTCTATACACATGTCGCATCCTTTAGAATATGTATGTTAAATATTGAGTGTCTATTGGTTGGTCAAATTATGTTGACAAAAATGAGACTGCAAATCAAATTTGCATTTGGCTAAATGATTGTCAAATAGGTATTTCATATAGTGGCCCTGATAAAAAACTATGAAGCTTTCAGGGTTTATTGCGGGGTGAGCCACTAAAACTTGTTGATGGAGGACAGTCACAGCGTACATTTGTTTACATAAAGGATGCCATTGAGGTTGTACTTCGAATGATTGTAAGTCACTTGGTTTTTGCAAAAGTAAACTTTGTCTGTGTTTTTCAGTGCTTGATTTTATTTCATCTCACTCATTGATTTTTGTAGGAAGACCCCTCAAGGGCAAATGGTCACATTTTCAATGTAGCCAACCCTAACAACGAAGTGACTGTGAGACAGCTGGTTGAGCTGATGATTGAGGTGAGTGTTACGTAAAATTGTTTGAACTATGTTTCATTTGAAGACATATGTTGAAAAATACAATCAAGATCAAAATGTCATGTGAATCTATTAAGAGGCGCAACATAGAATTGGCATGTGAAAATGCAAGGTGAATAAATGTTTGGTGGGTAAGATAATAGCACACATCAAACGCATTTGTGTGTTTAATTTAGCACACAAATTAAACGTAATAGTATGATTTGGGTTTAAATTGTAATTTTGAATCAGGACAATTTTTATTTCACAGTTGCATCAAATATCTAGCTACTGTTGCGTCAGTTTGAAATGAACAAATGACCTTATGGTTTTTCTCATTTGGCAGAGAGCTTGTCACTGGAGAGAAGGAAGGGCTGCTTCGGTTGCCTTGTGACAAGGCTTTGCTAGTTGATCCTAAGTTTGCACCCTATGTGCACAAATATGCTCAGGTATGAAATGTGTGCTGCTGTGGAAAAGTACCCAGTTTTGTATTAACTATTGATATCAGAAATTTCATTTTTTTGTTTCTATTGATGAGCAGGATGAAGATGCTTTCTTTGCTGACTATGCTGAGGCCCACCTGAAACTTTCTGAACTTGGGTATGTTTCTATATGCCTTCGTGTCTTCTTTTGTCATCTAAATGAAGGTGAACATCAACTCTGTATACTTATGTTTTCTATGTGTTTTTCTTTCAGGTTTGCTGAAGCATAGATGCATTCTCGAGGAAGCATTCTGTTCACCATTTCAAGGAATCATCAGTCAGCCGCCAAAGAAATGTATCATCTTGTTTTTGGGTTGCAGTTTGTTTTCTAGATTTTTAGGTGATGTAGAACGTGTAAAATTTTGGAGTTATTTTATCTAAACATGCTACTGCTGATACCTAATTTTTAGCACATGAAATAAAATGAACATGGATTTCATGGAAGAAGTTTTTTGAAGTTGTTTTGTATTGAAAATCTTCCCGAACCAGCCAGCATCATTTCTCTTTATCGTTTTGTTTTATACAGAAAGATACCTCTTTGTTTTATACCTTCACCATAAATAATAAATAATAAATAATATGCTCTTAAACCCGAATAGTCACTAAATGTTATAGTTCTAGCAAATAGATTAACCACGAACTTGAAATTTTCAGGAACTATTGTTTATCTTTTACTTGGAGTACTTATTGTCTCCGACCAAGATTTGTCTCTTTGACTGTTTCCTTGCGTCGAACTTTCACAGTGTCAATCAATACAATAACCACTCGAACTAAAAGATAAAAAACAGGCAAAAATAAGAGAACAGACAGCTTAAATCGCCTTGCCATGAAAACTCACCTTGCTCTTCAGAGTCCTTCACCTCCTGGCGCACAGATGGAAATGAGAAATTAAACAGCGTGTAAGAAACAAAGAGGCGTTTTCCTCGAGCCACTCAAAACTGTCAAAAGCGACCTAATCTGTACATGACAGTCAATGCATTAATGTCTCATAACTACTACGTTTTTTCAATGAACAGTGCACATAAAGCCAACGACCAATCAAATGTTGCCAGAATAAAAAAATCAAAAGCTAAAACTATAGTCCAGCCTCATTTAAATACACATGTCACAATATGATTGGAAAAATGCAAATGTTTAATTGCTAAAGTGAAGACAATATCCATGCCTTCGGCAGGATAATAAATTATCTTTGGGTCTTACAAACAAGATTTACATCATTTTCATACATTATGAACCCCATCAAAATGAAATCCCAATGCCATTTTTATTTATGAACCTTGCGTTTACACCAGTTGCTGTATTTGGTTATTTAGTGTAGCACAGTACATAGTCAACACAGTATATAGACTCAGACATAGCTCAGAATCATACTTGGGTCCTTACTTCAGCATAGACACTAGCATCCATAATCATACTTGGGTGCTTAGGCGCTTCTATCCCTTCCTCGGTGCCTAAGACCAAGGGGAAGTTACACATCACTTTTCGGTTCAATACAGTTTTCAACATTATCATAGAGTATTTTCACAGGGAAGGAATTCGTTCAACACTTGGCAATCATGTTTGATCACACTTTTTCACATTGGATTAGACTTGTACACACCATCTGCAGTGGTGTTCTTAATTCAAGAATAATTCAAAGGTTGGAGAATGACAATATACCTTTCTCCCTGCACTACTTCTGTCATGGCGTGACATTGTCTGAAAAACTCACTCTTCATCAACATCTTCAGGATCCTTTCTATCGCTTTTTCTCATCACGAATTAGGTGCACATGTTCCTTTTTATACTATTTACACATTTTTACACACTTTTTATATGCATTTTATACATCTATACACATATTTCACTACTATTTCGTTCTTCTATTTTACAAGTCCATTATTATGGGAAGAAGTAGTCAACACCAACACACAACCATCATGCTCCAAGAAAATCATCAACAACAGGTGTAACATCAAATTTACACACGTTTTTTCACTTTAGGGTCATTATTCATCACTTTGATTTTTAATTCCTCTTCTTTAGCATACACACTTCACACTTTTTTTATCGCTCCATGCTTTTCTTGTCTTGGCATGCTTATTCTACATCAATCTACATGGTTATCAGGTATACATCTCTATCTACTTTATGTTATCAAGATTTCACTCACCAACACAAATGATGTAGACACTAAATCATGTACTTTGGATACGTTACTAGGTCCTAATCACATACTACTATTCATATGATTCTTAAGGGAGAAAAGTACTAATTGATCATTATACTTGGCCTCTTAAGTTGCCTTCTAGTCTCCCTCTTAGCATTACAGAAATCACTGCCAGTATGACCCTTCATACTTTACCTTTTTTGGCTCTAGACACTAGCGCCCAACTAGGATGCCAGTACCCAAGCGCCCTCATCCCCTCTGGGCGCCCTAGACCTATTTATACTTTTCTCACTCCTTTTTGGGTTAATTCTAGTCATTGGGCATCCCTATCTCTTAAGGTTTGGCCTTTTAGTGATCAATTACAAAATTTAAACAAGAGAAGCATATAAATATAAAGTTATGTGACCAAATTAAGGGACCTAACTCTAAGAATCTATACTATCACCTAAGGTTGCATCTCAGAAGTACTCAAGAGCATCCTTGAATCCATCTAGAACCATTACAAGGGAGAATGGCTTGTTTTCTGCATCACATGCATAGGGGAGAAGTTCATTTTATTTCATGCACACATTTATTACATCTTTTTACATCTAGCTATTTTTTCGCTATAAAGTGAGACACACACAAGAGCCACCTACGGCACGATTCTGCACACACCCAAACATAACTATATTGGGTTTGAGATGTAGTGTAACACTCAATCGGAAGATCACGATTTCCAAACCCTCATTTTTCATCTTTATTTTTTAGGATTTGATTTTCTTTTGAGGGCTTTACAGGTGATATCTTTATCACAAGTTATCATCGACATTGGTGATCATAGTGCAATCACCTAGCAAAAAACAATGAGGGTTTCGTATCATCTAGCGACCTTGTAAATTTCACTTTTGGAGCTCCTACGCAGACCCTGGAAATTAGGAAGGTATAATTGCACACATGCACTATAATATTACTCTAAACACCCTGATCCCTACTCCTCTTGCACTTCTACCTTTTTTTGGGCTCAGTGGTGAAATCTTGTGTTCATGTTCTACCTATTTTCCACCTTTGTACATTGTTAGGATATTTTTGAAACCAACTAAGTGTTCTAACCTTACATTACACTTAGGGTTTTACTTTCATTTCTTATTTCTTGGGTCACATTTTTATACTTTGTTGTCATATCTGATTATTGTAGCACAAATAGGAATTTAACAAAGTAAATCTTCATCTTAGTTTTTTTTTTGTTAAATTAGAATCCATCTTGGAAACGGGTGCACAAGTTTTAGAGTAATCAATACCTTTACTTGTGAGAAACCATTCACAATAACATGGTCCTTATACTATTTAATGGTACCATTAGCTACATATTTGGTTCAGTATACCCACTTACACCTAGCCAACTTACTTCCCTTAGGGAGACCAAATCCCAAATATTATTCTTCATTAAAAAAGAATACTCACCTGTCATGGCATCTTCCCATTCCTGTATCCCATGATCCTGTGAAAAATACTATGGATACTCAAAAAAAATTTATCACAAAATTTGATAACCTGTATAATGTGCATGGTGATACTTAGTGGGTGGAAGATCATGTATGAAAGGTGTTACTTCATAAACTCTAGTATGATCCCACTTAGGCAAAGTGACAATATTAGTTAGAATAATATCGTTGTTAACATCTGTAACCTCCTCAGTTACCTCCTCATAGAAAGGATCCTCAAGATGAGATAAAGAAGAAGTAGGTGTGCAAGAAGATGAAGAATCATGATGAGAGAAGCTCATGAGTATCGAGATCTAAAAGTTGATAAGATCTTGTGTCCTCATAATACCCTACAAAGATCAAGAGTTTTCTTTTCCTATCCAAGGCTTTCCTAGTCTTCTTTGGCACAAAGGCCCAAACATGGATCCCAAAGACTAGAAAAAAGAGACATTGGGCTTTGTTTTGGACCAAACCTATTTGGGAGTTAAATGCTCAAGTGTTTTATATGGTGTCTGATTCTAAATGTAGTTGGCACAATTAGCCGCTTCTGCCCAATATATAGGAGTTAAATCTCTAGAATGCATAACAAAGTTATCCATTGCCTTCAAAGTTTGCTTCGTCCTTTTTGTTAAACCATTTTTTATGGAGTATGAGAGAAAAAATGTTGGTGAATAATATCATGAATTGCAAAAAACTAGAAAAATCTTTACTGAAGTACTCCTCCCATTATCAGTGCGAAGGTTATTTATGCAACTTGAAAATTGTTTCCTGACCAAATCCTTAAAGACTTCTAAGTGTGAAAAACATCAATTTTATACTTGAGAAAATAAACCCTAGTACGCCTCGAGAAATTATTAATAAATGTAAGTGCATACTTAGCTCCATCAAAAGAGGGGGCAAGAAAAAACATCAAGTCACTATGCATAGGCTGAAGTGGTGAAGAAGCTCTCTTAGACATACCCTTAGGAAATAGATCTTGGTGTTGCTTCTCTAATACAAAACCAAAGAAAAATTCTTCAAGAAAAGAAACTCTAGGAAGACCATCAACCATACCATGAGTTCTTAGCTCCTTCAAATATTTACAATTAATATTTCCAAATCGTTCGTGATAAAGCCTACTCTCTAAATCTGCATGAGAAACTGAGTCTGGTCCTATTGAGGAAGTGTCTTCAAAACCCTCAAAGTACTATAATTTATACCTATAGTCAATAATACCCTTAGAACAAGTGAGTGAGGCTCTAGCAAGGTTCATACTTCTGCTGCTTGTGGTGTAAAATTCATTGTCTTTCCTGGACTAGAATGAAAAAATTTATACAGAAAGTAAGTTTGTGGTGATGTTATAAACACATAATACATCATGAATTCTTCTCCCATCAAGGTATATATCACCTTTTCCCTTAATAGAAAGAAAGAAAGAATATCTAGCCTCAATTTTGGAAGTAGAATTAAAACCAAGAGATACAAAAGACTCCTTCTAAGAAGTCATGTGATGAGAAACACCAGAATCTATAACCCAACTGTCTATGCACAATTGTTGAATGAGATCTCCAAACAACATTATGTTCTTTATCATGCTCATTTGAAAGGTGGTGGAGCGGAGATAGATACCTTTTGTTTTTTGATTGCATCCTCTAAGGCTTACATTTTCTTCCAACACCTAGTTTTTACATGACCAGTGCCCCCACAAAAGGAGAATATTGAAAGGCTACACTTATTCTTGGATTTAGAAGACTCCTTAGGGTTAGAGTTGTTTTCTTTGGGTTTAGGAGCACTTTGAGATGGACAAGGGGTGAACTTGGATTTACATTTTTTGTTTTCCCTTTCTCTAAAGCTTATACATTTTGGATTCTTCCCTAGTAAGTCTTTCATAAAATATTTCTAAGGTGGGCATTTGGAATTTGTCACCTAATGCATCCATGCGAGAGAAAAAAATAGAAGCAAAGATTTGGAATGGACCTCTCAAATTAGATAGACTAAGGTAAACACAATCTTTATCTTTCTTATCTCTTCCACTCCCCTTCAATTGTGTCAGTAAGTGTTTGAACTTAGTAAGATAGTCTATAATTATTACCATGCTCAATCTAATGAAATTATATGTCGTAAATTTCAATATAAATTCCAAGATGTTGCGGTTAGATTTCAATGCAACTAAGGGACAGTGGCACTCTACCATTGTAGACAAAATTACATGCCTCAATTTACTTACTGGAGTCTTCCGTACTATATGTGTGGGCAAATATTTCAATGGAGGTTGATAAGGTTTTCTCTTCAGGAAATATGGTGTGTCTACATACAATAAATGGATGGTAGAGACAAGGATGTCGCATTGTCTGCTTCCATACAAGTTGTGCATAGAATTTCCTCCATCTTGAGCATCTTTGTAATCCTCCCCTTGTCAAGTCAGAGAGGTTCATGTAAATATGCATGATGAATATTCTAGGAGAAAAAGATCAACCCAAATTTATATGAAATACATCGAAAAAGGACACAAGTAGAAATTTATCAGGTTCAAGGTTTGAAAAACATCTAAATGCATGTTTTTTGTAACACTTTTTAGCTCCCATTTCAGTAATAAGGTCAATTAATTGTAAGAAAATGGGTGATGCACAAACAGTCATCGATAAATGATCTCGTCCAATAATTGGTTATATGAGCGATAGGTAGATTTAATGTGCAGATAAAATGTTAAGACCGAAATTCCATGCAATTTCTTACATTGTTGAGTGCAAATTTCTCTCCTTTACAATTAGGAGGGAATTGTAGTAATAAAACCATTAAAGTGTAGCGTATAGTGTCCAAGTCTGAAAGAGTTTCCTTGTTTTCTTCGTTTAAAATTTGATGTACTTGCTCTAGGTTGAAGCAATTTATTTCTTGTCAATTCTAGCCATGGAATTCATGAAGAAAAGAAGTAGAAACCATATGTAAATAAAAAAGTTTTAAACTTCAACCAAGTAAGATCTAAACGCGGCCTCAAAGAGAGCTAACACAAAGAAAAACAACAACAACAAAAAAAGACAACCACCATAGTTGAGAAAAGGACCAACATTGATTGTCGTGATTGCCCAAGTTTGTAGCTTGATCTGAAGAAGCTTGATGACTGAGATTGTATAACATTTACATACGTGATGATATTTAGAGTAATATTGGATGTCGAGCTCTCACTTTTTCATTGGATTGTGTATCTCAACTTTGAACAATGTAGCACTGAAACATAGTGCTGAGTAATTTTATTTATCATTTAAAAGATGTTTTCTTTGGTTGACACATAACCTACATTGTGCATTAATATAAGAACGTCATTCTTTAACATTTCGTCTAGCCTAAAAAATCCTCAAACCACCAACCAAAAAAATAAACATATTATGTAATTAATATGATAGGTTCAGAATTGACAACTTGGAGCCCACTATACTTTTTTTTTTTGGGATGAAATAGTTTATATTACTTAATAAAATATTACAGCCTATCCACAAAAAAATATGGGTGGTAAAGGACACACCCCACGGTCAAACTAGCCGACGGGTCCACTATACTTTCGAAAGCATCTCAGACATAAAAACAAAAAAAACTCACTTGCATATTTAATTTACGATCACAAGGAGCACAACATATCATTTCCATTCCAGATCAATAATAGAACATTTCGAAACAATAAACACAAACACCATACATTCCTCACCATTCTCTAATAAATTCAACCGTTCAACATCAAAGAGAAACGCTACAAACTAAGATGTTTAGGAAACATGCTTTATTGGTGGCACCAATTTTATTTTTTCAATCTACCACAAATTTCTTCCTTATTTGTAAGGTGAATTCCAAAAGCCACTAAGGTGTGGGAACAATTTTCTTGACGTTGTCCCTCTCCATACATTTTGTAACCCACGCATGGAGCAGCGAAAACGGCAGCTTAAAATTCCCAATAATTTCATTAGTGTGGAACCATGCTGCAAACGGAATGAGGACAATATCCATGAATCCGAACTCTTCTCCGCCGAAATAAGGCCCTCCCTTCGACATATGCTTCAGCGCCCCTTCTAAATGTTCCAGATTCTCGAAAATATCATGCTTCACCTCCTCCAGAGCATCCCCATTAGATCTGATTATGCGAGATACTACCTCGTAGATCTACAAGCCAGAAAACATTAGTAGGGCAAATGAATCCCGCAAAATCTGAAAAGCAAAGACAACGCTCTGTGCATTTTACACTATTCTTACCTTTTTTTCTACGAAGTTGGCCCAGAATCGGGCAAGAGCATGGTCATATGGGTGGGATGGCAGAAACCGTTTGGAGGCTGGCCAGGCCTCGTCGATGTATTGAAGAATTATAAGAGACTCGCAGATGGGCTTCCCGTTGTGAATAAGTACAAGTATTTTCTTGTACACTGGATTCATTCACAACAATAGGTCGCTCTTGTTCACCTTAACATTTTCTTCTTGGTATTCGTATTTCACGCCTTTCTCTTCCAATCCAATCTGAATGTGCATTCTGAATGGGCTCGACCAAGAGCTCAGAACTTGGACTTCCTCCATCAAAAAATCACTCTTGAAAAAAAATTCTGAAATTGGAACAACTAGAGAATATAAGGGATATAAATAACAAAACAGGGTAGTCAAATCTGGACCAGTTTCAAGTTTCCTAGAAGCATCGCGGCACAGTTACCTAGAAGCATCGCGGTGAAAGCATGTTTTGTTTATAAATGTCAAACACCTTTTTGAAAAAGTTGTTTTTGAGAGTCTCGACTACCACCAAAGGCCTTCTGATGTCGTAATCCCTGACGTAAGAAATTGAAGTAAGATATTTTAGGAGTCCGAAAGTCTACATTTGTTAGATACAAAATCTATACATTTATATTTCATTATGTAAGTGGTTTCATACACATCTGCATTTAGAGTATCTCTCTAGTGATAAAGATAGGAAGTAGGGCTTCTCCAATCAATAGTCTTGATGATAGTGTGTATCAATGACCACAAGCACAACCTATTGACATCTCATTTCCTTGATGTTTATTAGGAATAATTACAAGGACTTGCATTTGAAAATGCTTTTTGGTGTAATTAATGTTTGGAGTATTGACAAAAGAGAAAAAAATCGCATGCATTATGTCCTCCTTCAATCCTTTAAGTCATTCAAAGATACAAAAATGAAATGTTTTAATTTGAATATTATATTTTAGTGGATCGAATAGAAGGTTATAATTCATTTGCTCAGTGTGAAGACTATAATAAATTAACGAGCCCACAAATTTGAAGGCATGGAATCTATTGAATGTATGTATGTTGGTCGAGGACAATTGGAAGAGATGATAACTTGCACATTGGCGCATAGGGATATGAGTAGAAAACATCATCTAATTATTTGGAGAGTTGATCGATGCAATGCAAATTAGTTGACGAGTCGAGGGAATATGCAAACTCAAGGGATCATGTAAATGGTGGGAGGACATGGTATATGTTATCAAGTACGCATCATAATACTCAATACATCATTCATAATGCAATAAATCACTAGACTTGGATTACCATAAATGCAAAGACAAATACATGTTAATTCCAAAACAAAATGCAAATATAATACAAATTGAAGCTGATAGATCTATTCAAAATCAATGAAAATGTAATCTTCAATGTTAACATGAATCCAATTGAAGTGTAGGAGAGAGAGGAAACATTCACTTTACGGGAGTCTGAGGAGAACAAGCTAAGAAATATTTAAAAGCATGCATTCCACAGTGGAAAGAGGAACACAAGACCTTTCTGTGGAACCTACCCTTCTATAGAACCTCCTTTCTTGAC
Organism: Taxus chinensis; assembly: GCA_019776745.2. Taxonomy (NCBI): domain Eukaryota; kingdom Viridiplantae; phylum Streptophyta; class Pinopsida; order Cupressales; family Taxaceae; genus Taxus; species Taxus chinensis. Next base: position 624,354,382 of record CM034155.1, read on the forward strand.
AATGTGAATACATTATTCAATTAAAAATTAAAAAATTCAAGTTGACACATATTAAGAAAGATTTAATGTTTAACAAACATTGCATTATTTAGACAATTCCATATTTTACAAAAGATTAATTATTTCCAATATATGTGAAACCTCGAACACTCTATAATATCTTAACTTTGATAGGCAGTTAAAGTTTAGTATTTTCATTAATTTTCAAGAGGTGAGAAATTTGCAAAGATATTTTTACTTATATGTAGGAGGTCTAAGTAATACATCTAAAATATTTCGATACCAATGCATGAATATGAAAAAATAAGTATTGAGTAACGTGAGTCGACATAATAAAAAAAATAGTGTCCTTACAAATAATATTGTACTTCCGCCGTCAACTTATCCAACACTTATAGGGCACCAACGATTGGTCCTTACACAACTGAGAGAAATGGAAATTTTTGAGAAAATATAGGGAGAATGGGGTTTGCTATTTTTTATTTTATTTTATTTGTTAAAGTGCCAAAATTTGCTAATTTTACGTCGAACGCATTCCCCCTAAGGGAGAGGCCCTTCCGGTTTTTTTCTCCATTGTGTTAAATTTGATGTTCGTTTGGACGTTGTTTCACTGCAATTAAAATTGACATTCGTTTTGATTGTTACAAAAGCCTCCCTCTTTGAAGTTTTGTGTTCTTGTTTGCGGGTAGGCTTTGGATATTCACTGCCTATTTTGTTCTTATTTCAACCCCCTATAATTTTATTGGCTACAACTAATCTTATGTGGGCTACCACCTACAAGGAGGCTGTAACCCCCTATGATCTAAGCATCTAATAAGACAAATATTACAAAAAATTTAATGATATATCTTCGATGTTTCTCATACAACAGAGTATGATTAGTTTTCTCTTGTTCTCTTTATTCACTCTGTAAGATCAAATTTTCATCACTCTCCTTACCTCTTTTTCACTTTCTCTGAAACATTCTTTGAACTTGGTTTTCCACTCCTCTTCACATCTTTGTCATGAACCTTTAATTCAATCAACAAATCTTCATTAGATAACATTGTCTCCTTTAGCACGTAGTGCAACAAATCTTCATTTGATGAATCTCTCCTTCAACACATAGTTCAACAAATTTTTATTTGATAACTTTGTTGCCTTCCTCTCTCTCTGCAAAAATCTTGAGCCCAACTACACCTTACTCCTCTCTTTCATCAACCTCTTATGATTTTACAATTGAGTTTAAATAGGCAAGTATTCCTCCCTTTGTTTGAATCTTGATTTTTCTATTATTAATTTATTTTATTACTCTTGATATTATTGGCGGATGTAGGAACAGTTACAAAACTGTTTCCCAAAATTATCTAAGATTCATCCATGATTTTCAAAACGTACAAATGAGGACATTACAAGTCTCACTTTTTGGCATTCAATTATGCCTCCAAATTTTAATTTTTTTTATTTCATGGCATAGAGTATGAAACCACCTTTCCAAAGATTCCAAAAACATCAAATATAAAAAACTGGAGAAAAAGATATTGCAAAGCAAGTTTGAGGGGCTCATGGAGAACTGGGCTCCAATTTTACATTAACAATATGCACTATATTGCCTTTAAAACATTTTTAAAAATCCATTATATCATTGTTCCTTTGTTAATCGGATCATTCAGGTTATCGATGAATAAATGGTACTCTAGAACTTGGGCTCTCTCTTCCTAGTTCTTCTGCATCCATTATTATCCGCACTATACCTTATTTCCTTTATTTTTCAGCTCATGGTTACTTGTGGGGAATGACTCTTTATGTGGTATATGTTCCAAATTTACCTTGTTCTTCTAATATTTCATGTTTCCGCATTGTGTGTTGTGGGTCATAATGACTTGTGGGGAACCTAAGTTCCTGTGGAACATGTTCCACCCGCATCCTGTTCTCTTGACTCATTAATCTTCCACACTTCACCTCCTTCTAATTTATATTTTGGCTCCAACCATTATGCAGAGAACGTTAACCCATAAGGAATTGTTCCATTGTGGGCCTTTGTGCCCAATTTACTCACCCTACCTGTAATATACTAGAGTCTTTCTTCTACATCCTAAACCGATTTGCGGAGAAATATGCCTTGCATGGAATTGTGTCACAGGGGTCCTTTGTGTCCAAAATACTCACGTAACCCACAAAACACTTAACCCTTTACCCTGCGACCCCAATACCCTTGCGAGAAACTCTAGTTCCTGGGGAGCTAGTTCCATCCGCACCTCATATGTCTGTAATATACTGAAAAACACAATATACTCTAATTTTTCAAAAAAAATATAAGTACTAGATTATTTTTCTTTTTCCATGCAGATATTTGTGAGAACTTAAAACATGTGAACATAAATTTTAGACCTGTAAATCAACTGAGCCAAGTGTACCAACCTTTTCCGTATGTTTAGTGGACTCCTATCTCACTATCCAAGCTTGCATTGTGTTGAATACATCCCGAAACCATTCAAAATGCTTAATGAACTAGTTAGAGACCACTGTACACCACTGAAATACCTATCCATCACTTTCATCATATTACTATCCACCAGTTATTTTTTTGTATCATCATGGCCCGATTCAACCATCTCACTGCCTACTTGAACTAGGACTGGGATTAGGCCTAGAATAACCTAAAACTTCATGAGTTGATCATGAATATTGGTTACATACTTGTTAACATCTGATTCAAACATGAATGACCTTGTCTGACCTTGGGAAGTATGTATACCACCATAAGACGACTCACCACATGCCTTACTTATTTGACCATGCACCTATCACTGTGAACTCCAACTATCACTGAGAAGACACTACCAATTAGACTTCACACCTATTGTAGAGTCTTACTTCACCCCTCATTAATTTTCCATCAATGTCATTTGACGTCAATGAAATCACGAATGACGAAGGTCCAACAATCATGAGAATAAAAATGAATACTAACATTATTATGAAGCACACAAGAGGTGGAGGAAGAAAGATATATTATTTGGGGACACAATATTAAATGAATAGATACTTGGTTGAAAAGAAGGAGATGAGATCTAAATATCATTATCAACATCATAGGATCAACTTTAATGATTTTTGCATATGTAAGTGGAGGATAAGAAGAAGTAGGATGATGACCATGTAGGATAGATCTACAACATCAAAAGAAATATGAATATCACACACATCACTAATAAGACCTTCTTGATTTGAAAAATTAACTAAATCCTCAACACATATATCATTTTATCAAGAAAAGCAACATTACTATCATATTCACATTACTAGTAGCCTCAATAGGGGGTAGGAGTGAAACATTAGGATCAAGATGTATAATCTTTATAAAGACAAGAGGAATTTTGGGATGTTATGTAGTACTAGTATGAGTCTTACGATAGAAGGAAAATTCCTCTTGGGAATTTACAAAAATAGGCTGAAGAAATCTCATAGGAATAGGATCATACTTACGAAGGAGGTTTGGGATGATGGGTTTGCAACAATTTTTGGTAAGCCATGAGGATTTCACAAAATGATGGATCCTAGGGAAAGATAGGGTTTGATCAATAAATGGTTTCACCAAATGATTTAATTAAATTTAAATCTTTATCAAAGGAATGAGATATAACATATATGACATTAATAAGAAAGATCTAACCTTTAATAACAAACATATATGAGTAATGAGAAGATGAGAGTGACTTAGCTTGTATCTCATTGTTTGGAATAATTCTGGACTAGAGAATAGGTGCGAGAGGTTGGATTTAAACTAAGTAATATTTTTCTGGAGAATAGAGATTTGAAATTCCTCTAAACAACACCACCAAAAGGAGGACAAGACCACGCCATGTGCTAGTGTTTAAACTAGGTGCTAGTGTCCTTGTAGTGAGTTTGGATTTGATCTATTTAGGGTCTGATAATCTCTCATTTAATTCACTATTTATTGTTTCTAATACCTCTCTGTATGGTTTTTATTGTGTACATGGTACCTGTAAATTAAACCCTAGATACTAACACAAGGCCCTCGAACACTCATTATATGAGATAAATAGTGCAATGTTTGAGTCAAACTAACCGCAACAGTCACCCTAATGTGACTGTCACAAATTCTGCACTACATTTTAGATTCAACATAGTTCGTGTGTGTTGTGGGTGTGTGTGTGTGGTGGTGTGTGTTGTGTGTGTGGTGGTGTGTGTGTGTGTGGTGTGTGTGTGTGTGTGTGGGTGTTGTGTGTGGTGTGTGATAGAATTGTGTCCCTTAAGCTATGTGGCTCTTTTTCCAGTAACACTAAGATAGTTATCTAAAAATACTTTCCCCAAGATGAATGTGGTGAGATGGAATTTAGAAAATAACCCCTGTCCTATGTAGTGAATAATTCAATCCTACAATGCAATCCTGAGTGTTATGTTTGTCTATGATAGATCCAAAGTGATAGCCCATTTCTCCTTCTGTAGTTAGTAGTGTGTGGTGTGTGTGTGTGTGGGTGTGTGATGTGTGTGTATTGCGCTCGCGCTGGTGTGTTTTGTTAATATATATGACTTCCTTATTGAATTTTGACAATTAGTGACACCAAAGATGACCAAAACCATGAATCATGATTAGAAAGACCCCAAATTCAAGTACCAAATGTATTTAGAAAATGAAATAGAATGACAAAAACACCCATAAAGGACAAAATATCCTTCATGAGGTAGTGTCCCTTAGGGGCGGTAATGTCCCAAAGTAAAGAACTGGAAATTGTGACCTGAAAGAGGACAAAGATACCTGTAACTTGACCAAAAGATTACATTTAATTAGTATAACACAATGTCACAATCCAAACAAATTCAAAAGACACAGAAGGACTAAGAAAAAGGTGTCACAATGTCCTAATGTTTCCTCTTTAGAAATATATATATACAACATACTAGAGACATATGATTGGTTAAATAAGTACATAATTTTTGTATCTACATAGGGTGGGCCACATTAAGAAGTAAAAACTAAGCTCGAATTAAGTCCAAAAAAATTTCAAATCTTGAAATTTTCAGTGGTCGTGTAATTAGTTATAATAGGGTCTTTATTTCAAATGGCTTTTAATATGGCTTGGTACGCTCTAGGTAGATCATCATCCTTTAATGTGTTGTGGGGGTACGTGCAATGAGGTTTGCTGGGCCAAAAATGTGGACAAGAAACCCTAAAGCAGACGCAACACGTAGTATTTTATTTTTTTGGCTCGGTAATTACCGACCCTATACCGTGTCGCGTTATAAGGAAGGAAAAATGCGTATGTGTTTTAAAGAAAAACCTATGTTTTTTTATAGAATCAAAGCGTCGCGTATTTGATAGGATGAACCACGTTATATGTTTTAGTGTCTTATACCTTATCCAAAGAAATGTTTAAGATAAGATTTCTTTTATTTATTTACGTAACTTTAATTATTTTAGTAAATATAAGAAATTAGGTCACTCTGTCACCTGATGAATTGGTCCCGAGCTCCAACAGTTTATCTGGAAATGTTTTTTCAAATCTAATATTGGTCAGTACTTACTAAGTTTTTTCGGATTTCAGCAAACGAGCCTAAAACTTTTTAGGTGATAGATTTGTAGTCGGATCCCTTTATTTTGTGAAAGCATTAGTCATTTTAGGATTTTTTTGACCTTCTAAAATGGATTTGGCCCTCGCCCCTTCTTGAATGAGTTACTAATTTTAATGGGTCCATAATCACTTTAGTGACACGAATAACTCTTATGCCTTTCTACTTCTTACTAAAAATATATCCTCAACTTTGTAGATAGGATTGTTTCCCGAATGGGATTCTTGTCCTTGGCAAATGGGTGATTGTAAGGTGTCCCCTCCGTAAAGGTGGTAACCACTACTAGGTGTTTGACTGATTTATATTTGGTACACACTAAGCATAGTGAACTAGATGATTGTTCTCTTAGAACCATGGGTGCTCCATATTAGATCATCCCCTCACCTTTACCTAGCTTCTAAAAACTTCCGTTCCTGAAGCAAGTCAGGATTCTCATACAGGTTGGTTCTCATATGTCTCTTATAGAGACAACGATGCCTTAATGCTTCCAATATGGTCTTTTGAATTCGTTTGATATCTCGGTGACATGAAGCTCATTTTGCTTGGTCTGAAGGGTGTTCACTTAAATACTAGAATGGCCAAAAGGTCTTTTTAGGCCTTCATGAGGGGAGTCTCTCATCAAAACTAAGAAAATTCAGCAATCACCTTAAACCAATTCCCTACACCTTGAACACACACGTTGAATGGATATTTGTAGACGTTCCTTTGGGTGAGGGGTTTCGGTTTAGCTTCAGGGTTTTAACTCAAGGGTTTAGATTTAGGTTTAGTTTAGTGTTTTGCTCATAGGCATATGTTTAGGTTTTAAGGGTTTAGGGATTGGGTTCAGGTTTTACGGGTTTATGGTTTAGTTAGGAGTTTAGGGTTTGGTGGTGTGAGGGTGTGATGGTTTGATGTTTAGCCTCAGGTTCCAAGGCTTAGGTTTAGGGCTCCAGTTTAGGGTTTAGGGTTTTCTGGCTCAAGGTTCCAGGGTTATTGGATCAAGGTTAAGAGGTGTTAAGGGTTTAAGGGTTGAGAGTTGTTGGTTAGGGTTTAGGCTCATGGTTTAGTTTTTAGGTTTTTTTTTCGGTTGAGGGTTCTGAACGTTTAGGGTTTGGATTAGAGGCCTTATGGCTAGGCCTAGGTTCAGGGCTTTAGGATTTAGGGCTCACCCAAGGTTTTGGTTTTAAGGTTTTAGGGTTTATGATTTAGGTCTAGAGGTTAGGGTATTAGGCTTTATGGTTTATGGTATAGGTTTTAGGGTTGTTAAGGCTCAAGTATAAGGTTTAGGGTTGAGGTTTGGGTTTCCGTTTGGGATTAGAGTTAGGGATTTAAGTTTTAAAGGTCAAGGTTCAGGTTAGGGAAGTGACTTGTGGGGACCTAAGTTCCTGTGGCACATGTTTCCAACCGCATCCTGTTGCTCGGGACGCATTAATCGGCCACACTTCACTCCTCTAATTTATATTTTGGCTCCAACCATTATGCAAGAACGTTAACCCATAAGGGACGTGGTTCCATTGTGGGCCCTTGTTGCCCAATTTTACTCACCCTACCTGTAATATACTAAGTCCTTGTCTTCTACATCCTAAAACGGATGGGCGGAGAAATATGCCTTTCACTGGAATTGTGCCACAGGGGTCCTTTGTGTCCAAAATACGCACTAACCCCAAAACACTTAACCCTTTACCCTGCGACCCCATACCCTTGCGAGAACTCTAGTTCCTGGAGGCGCTAGTTCCATCCGCACCTCTAGTTCTTGGAATATACGGAAAACCCAATATACGCTAAGGTTTTCAAAAAAAATTACTGTACTAGATTATTTTTTCTTTTTCCATGCTATAGTTGTGAGAACGTAAACAGGTGAACCTAAATTTTAGACCTGTAAAGTCAACTGAGCCAGTGTCCCAACCTTATCCGTATGTTGGTGACTCCTATCTCACTATCCAGCTTGCAGTGTTTTGAATCATCCCGAAACCATGCAAAATGCTTGAATGAACTGTTTAGAGACCCTGTACACCACTGAAATACCTATCCACTCACTTCATCATATTACTATCCCCAGTTATTTGTTGTATCATCATCATGGCCCTTCAACCATCTCACTGCCTACTGGACTAGGACTGGGAGGAGCCGAGAAGAACCTAAAACTGGCATGATTTGGATCATTGATATTGGTTACATACTTGTTACCATCTGATTTCAAACATGAATGACCTGTCTGACCTTGGGAAGTATGTTACCACCATAAGACGACTCACCACTGCCTTACTTATTGGCCATGCACCTATCACTGGACGCCAAACGATAACTGAGAAGACACTACCAATTGACTTCACACCTAGTTTTAGATCTTACATTCACCCCTCATTAATTTTCCATCATGTCATTGACGTCAATGAAATCCGAATGACGAAGGTCCAACTCATGAGAATAAAAATGATACTAACTTATTATGAAGCACACAAGAGGGGGATCCTAACTATCTATATTATTTGGCCAATATATGAATAGATACTTGGTTGAAAAGAAGGAGAGGAGAAGCTAAATATCATTATCAACACATAGGATCAACTTAATGCATTTTTGCATATTAAGTGGATGCTAATACGAATCTGAATGAGACCCATGTAGGATAGTCGCAACATCAAAGAAAATATGAAGATACACACCCATCACTAATGAAGACCTTCTTGATTTGAAAAATGAACTAACATCCTCAACACTATACATTTTACACGAAAAGCAACAGTACTATCAATCACAATTACTAGAGCCCAATAGGGGTATGCCCGTGAAACCTTAGGATCAGATGTATACTAGTTCTAAGCCAAAGGACTTTTGGTATGTCTTTGTACTAGTAATGAGTCTTACTAGTAGAGGAACATTCCCTCTTGGAATTTACAAAAATAGCTGACGACATCTCATAGGAATAGGATCATCCTTACAAGGAGGTTTGGTATGATGGGTTTGGCAACCTGTTTTGGTAGCCATGAGGCGTTCCCCAAAATGATGGAGCCTAGAAGATAGGGTTTTATAATTAAATTTTTTCACCAAATGATTTAATTAATTTGTTGGAAAAATCTTTAGCAAAGGAATGAGATATAACGATAGACATTAATAGAAAGATCGAACCTTTAATAACAAACATAGATGATACTGAGAGAATGAGAGTGACTTAGCTGTATCTCCTTGTTTGGAATAATTGCGGGACAGGAGAATAGGGGTTGCGAAGAGGGGGAGTTAAACTACGTAATATTTTTCCTGGAGAATCAGATTTAAATTCCTCTAAACAACAACCACCAAAAGGATGACAAGACACGCCAGGGCTAGTGTTTAAACTATGTGCTAGTGTCCTTGTAGTGAGTTTGGATTGGATCTATTTAGGGTCTGATAATCTCCATTAATGCACTATTATTTTTCTAACCTCTCTGTATGGGTTTAGTGTGTAACATTACCTGTAAATAAACCCTAGATACTAACACAAGGCTCGAACACTCATTAGATGAGATAACATAGTTGCTATTTTTGAGTCAAACTAACCGCAACAGGCACCCTAAGGGGGAGTCCAAATTCTGCACTACATTTTAGATTCATCATAGTCGGTGTGTGTGTGTGGTGTGGTGTGTGTGTGTGTGGTGTGTGTTTGTGTGTGTGTGTGTGTGTGTGTGTGTGTGTGTTGTGTTTTTGTGTGGGTGTGTGATAGATTGTGTCCTTAAGCTGGTGCTCTGGGTCAAGAACACTAAGGAGGTATCTAAAAATACTTTTCCCCCAAGATAATGTTGAGAATGGAATTTAGAAATACCTTCCTATTTAGTGAATACTGCATCCTAAAAAGCAATCCTTGAGTGTTATTTTTTCTATGACGATACAAAGTGATAGCCCAAGGGCTCCTTCGAGGATAGTGAGGAAGGGTGGGTGTTTGGTGTGTTGGGTGTGTGTGTTTGTGTATGCGCGCCGCGCGCGTGTGTTGTATATATAGCTCCTTATTTGAATTTGTTTGACCTTAAGTGGCCCAAAGGATACCAAAACCTGAAGAGGATGAGAAAAGACCCAAATTCAAGTACGCAAATAGAGTTTAGAAAATGAAATAGAATGGAAAACACCCACTAAAGGACAATTCTATCAGGAGGTAGTGTCCTTAGGGGGCGTAATGTCCCACCTAGAGATTAGGGGGTTAGGATTAGGAAGAGTGGGGATTAGGGTTCTGGGGAGGTGTTTTTAGTTAAAGAGAGGGAGGCTGTGGTAGTAAGGTTGAATTGTGGATATTTTTGTGGGAGGGGATGCTTGTATGAGGAGGCAATGTTTTGGCGTGGGGTGAGTGGAACTGGGAGGTGTGGAAGGGGAGGGGCGGGGTTGGGTGGGGTGGGGGGATGGTGTTTAGTGGGTTCGGTTGGGAGGGGAGGGAAATTGGGTGTTTTAGTGCGGTGGTGTGTGGGGATAAAGTATGGTGGGTCGGTTTCGGGGATAGGCGGTGATGGAAGAATGAGTTTGAGGTGAAGAAGAGAGCTGGTGAGGAATCTGGGGTAGTGGGGGGGGGTGAGGTGTGAGGTGGTGTGGCTCGGTTGGGTGTTGGGGAAGGGGGGGGGGTGAGGGAGGGGGGGGGTTGTTGGTGTTGTGGGGTTTGATTTGGAGATTGAGATAATAAATGGGTTATGGTGTGGAGTGCTCCCTGCCCTTAATGGAAATTGGACCATGAAAGGACAAAGATACCTGTACTTGACCACAAGATTAATTTAGGAAAGTATAACACAATGTCAACAGCAACAATCACGACAACAGAAGGACTAAGAAAAGGTGCACCACTGTCTAATGTTCTCTCTTCGAAATTAGATTATAACAACATACTGAGACATAATGTATTGGTATAAGTACATAATTTTGTATCTACATAGGTGTGGGCACTATAAGTAAAAAAACTAAGCTCGAGATTAGGTCGAAAAAAAGGTAAAGGCGGAACAATTGGGCAGTGGGTCGTTTAATTATTATATAACTGGGTCTTTATGCAAATTGAGGTTATGGTTGGTAAACTAGGTGAGATCAGCCAAATCCTTATGTTTTGGGGGGCGTACGTCATGAAGGTTGAGGGCAAAAGTGGACAGAAACCGAAAGACAGAAGAAACACGTCGTATTGGATTTTTTTTGCACGTAATTACGAACCTCTCCCGTGTTACGCGTTCTAAGGAAGGAAAAAATGCGTAGGTGTTTTGGAAAGAAGGAAAAACACGATATGTTTTTTTATGATCAAACGCGTACGCGTTTGGATGTGATGAACCATGTATATTGTTGAGGTGTCTTATACTTCTAAAAATAAATGTTTGTAAGAATAAGATTTCTTTTTTATTTCTTATACTTTAAATGTATTTTAGTAATATAAGACATTAGTGTCACGCTTGCACCTGATGGAAGTGGTCCCTACTCCCACAGTTAGATCTAGAAGATAGTTTTTCAAAAATCGAATATGGTCAGTACTTCTTAATTTTTAGGATTTCAGCAACAGACCTAAAACGTGTATGGCAGATATCTGGGATCTGTCTTTATTTTTGGGAAAGCTAAGTCATTTTTAGGTTTTTTGACCTTCTAAAATGGATTTTGGCCCTACCTTCTTGAACTGGTACTAATTTTTTATTTGTCCAGAATCACTTTTCATTGACCATGAAGAAACGCTATGATGCCGGGCGACGTCGGACTAAAAATATATCCTCACTTTGTAGATATAGAGGCTTGTTTCCCAGAATGGGATTTTCTTGTCCTATGCCAAAATGAGGTATTGTAATGTGCCTCCTTCAGGTGTGATAACCCTACTAGGTGTGGATAGTTATATTAATATACACAATGAATTGCATCAAGTGAACGTTGTGTGGTTTTTTTTTTTTTTTTTTTTTTTTTTTTTTTTTTTTGTTTTTCTTAGATGTATTGTTCATTCTTAGAAACATGGTGCTCCATCATGTAAAGATCATCCCTCAGACGGACTAGCTCTAAAAACATCCTTTCATGTAATCACATTCATGTTCTCCTACATGTTTTTTCTCATCTGTCCTCTTTAGAGACAAACCGATGCCTTAAATGCTTCACAAATATGTCTTTTATACCTCGGTGCATTATAGCTCATTTTAGCTGGTTCTAAGGGTGTTCAATTACACAGAATGGCCAAAATGAGTGTTGAGGCTTCAATGAAGTAGTCTCTCATAACACGAATATTCAATCATCCCTTAACACAATTCCCTACACATTGAAAACACGTTGCATGATATTTGTAGACTTTCCTTTGGGTGATGGGTTTAGGGTATTAGGGCTCCGGGTTTAGGACTCAAGGGTTATAGTTTTAGTTTTAAGGTTTATGGTGAGCCATAGTTCATATTTTAGGGTTAGGTTTTAGGGATTAGGTTCATGGTTTATTAGTTTTATGGTTTAGGTTTAGAGTTTTAGGGTTTGTGGTTGAGGTTGAGGGTTTTAGGGTTTAGGACTCAAGGTTCAAGATTAGGGGTTTAGGGCTCAAGGTTTATGGTTTAGGGTTTATGGCTCAAGGTTCAGGGTTTAGGGATCAAGGTTAGGGTTAGGGGTTTATGGTTGAGAGTTGATGGTTTCTGGTCTATGGCTCATTGTTTATTTTAGGGTTTAGGGTTGAGGGTTCACCGTTTAGGGGTTTTGGAATAGGGCTATGCTTGGGCCTAGGGTTCAGGGCTTAGGATTTAGGGCTCAAGTTTAGGTTTTAGGTTTAGGGTTAGGATGTAGGTCTTAGAGTTTAGGGGTTAGGGCTGATGGTTGGATGGGTATCGGGTTTAAGGGTTTACTGCTCAAGGTTTAAGTTTCCGGTTTGATGATTACAGGGGTTAGTTTAGGGTGTAGGAGTTAGGGGTTTAAGTTTAAGGTCAAGTTTTCAGGGTGTTAGGGAAAATGGCTTCGGTTTAAGGGTTGAAGGTTTAAGGGTTAGGGGTTAGGGTTTAGGGTTCCGATTTAAGATCAGGGTAGTTGGTCACTCGGTCCGTCAATTGTAATTTCTATTCTTACCCATTCTTACTAAGTATTGACAAGAATCCAACTCAAAGGGTGTCATCTACTTCGTAGGCAAACATTCGGGATCATCATAATTTGATGCCTTTCATCTACTATCTTTTAAAGGAGGGAAATGCCCAGTACATATGAACTATTTCACTCACTGAGGGTTTGTTGGCCTTAACCCCTTCTTATTAGTATTTACAGAGAGTTTCAACTGAAACAGGTTCATCAACTCGTAGGAACAAAATTCAAAGAATGCATCAAAATTTGATGTTTTCATCTATATATTTGGAAGAGGGAAATTCCCACCTCTCATAAACAGGTAGTTATAAATCAGACTTAATAATGGGGCGAAGGCACAAGAACTAGGATATCTTGTCCTAAGATATTCAAAAATTAACTCCACTCATTAGACACTGGAATATATGCAATTTAGGGGTTAGAGAGAGAGTCTTAGATTTCATGTTTAGGGTTTACGGATTAGGGCTTAGGTCCCCCAGGGTTCAAGGTTTTAGGGTTTAGGGTTAAGGGTTAAGGGTTTTAGGTTTAGGTGTTTAGTGTGAAGTTTAAGTTTAGGTGTTGGAGGGGGGAGGGGGATAATTTTCTGTTTTAGGTCCCTCAGGTTTTAGGGTTTGGTCTAGAGTTCACGGTTAGGGTTTTTTTAGGTTTTAGGGTTTAGGTTTAGGGTTTAGGACGGAGGTGCGTAGGGTTTGGGGTTTAAATTTTAGGGTTTAGGCTGAGGGTTTAGGGTTTAGGTTTAGGTCTCAGGGTTCAGGGTAGGGCTTTGGAGTCAGGGTAGGGGTTAGGGTTTGATGGCTCAAGGTTAGGTTTAGGGTTTAGGGATCATCAGGTTAAGGGTTAGTTTTAGGGTTTGAGGGTTTTATGTTTTTGGGGTTCAATTTTAGGTTTTCGATGAGGGCTTATGGCTTAGGGCCTAGGGTTCAGGGCTTAGGTTTAGGCTCAGGGGAGGGTTGAGGTGAAGGTTTAGGTTTTTATGTTTAGGGTTAGGGTTTAGGATTTAGGTCTTAGATTTTAGGGTTTAGGCTTATGGTTTAATGGTATACGGGTTAGGGTCTAAGGCTCAAGGTTTAAGGTTAGGGTTGAGGTTTAGGTATTACCAGTTAGGGTGTAAGGGTTAGGGTTTAGGTTTTAAAGGTCAGGGTTCAGGGTTTAGGAAAAAAGGGCTTATGGTTTAGGTTTTAAGGTTTAAGGGTTAGGGGTGTAGGGTTAGGTTCAGATTTAAGGATCGTGGAAGTAGGCTCACTCATTCAGTCCACGTAATGTTCTATTCTTACCCATTCTTATCGGATTGAGAAGAGTATCCACGAAAAAGGGTTCATCTACTTTTTAGTCAGAACATTAAGGAGTCCTCACAAATTTGATGCCTTCATCACTGATCTTTAAAGGAGGGAAATGCCCATTGCATTCGAACTATTTCACTCACGATAATTTTTTTTGTGTCGTCCCATTAGTAGGATAGGGGGGGACAAAGAGTATTCAACTGTAAAAAGTGGGTTCATCAACTATCATAGGAACAAAATTCAAAGAGATTCATAAAATTTGAATGTCTGTCATCTATTATTATTTTGAAGGAGAGGACATTCCCCCTCTCATAACAAGGAGTTATAAAGTCCAGACTTATAAGGGGTGCGAGGCAAGACTAGGAAATATGGTCCTAGATATTCAAAAAATGAACTCACTCATGAGACCTACAGAAATATAGAGACTTAGGGGTTAGAGAATTAAGGGTTCTAGATTTAGTGTTGGGGTTTATCGGATTAGTGCCTTAGGGCCCAGGGTGCAATTTTAGGTTTTTATGGTTTTAGGTTTTAGTGTTTAGCGTTGGAAGGTTGGGGGGGGCTAGTTTTAGGGGTTATATTTATTTTTTAGGTCTGACGTTAAGGGTTGAGGGTTAGGGTTTAGTTCATAGATATCAGGTTTAGGGTTAGTTGTTTAGGTTTCTAGGGTTTTAGGGTTTGGGGTTTAGGGAGTAGGGTTATGGTTTACAGTTTATGAGGGATTGCTCTGTGTTTTAGACTTTAGGGGTATGAGTTAGTTGTTAGGGGTTCGGGTTTTTATGGCTCAAGGCTCAATGTTTGGGTTGGGTGAGGGTGTGCATAGTTTATGGTTTACTACTCCAGGTTTCGGGTTCAGAGTTATGTGTTTAAGGTTGGTGTTGGTACAGGTTAAGGTTTAGGGGTAGATCTCAGGGCTCTAGATTAGGTTTAGGGCTCAGGTTTAAGATTATGGTTTAGGGCTCAAGATTTTAGCGTTTTTGTAGGTTCCAAGGCTTAAGGTTAGGGTTTAGGTTAGGGATTAGGGTATGGGTTCATGGTTACATGTATGGTTAAGGTCGGGTTCAGAGCTACTGGTTAAGGTGTGGGGTTAGAGCTCGGGGGTCATGATTAGTATTTAGGTTTAGGGCTTACAAATAAGGGTTAGGGTCTTGCAGGGTCAAGGTTTAGGGTTAGGAGTTATACTGTGGTTTTAGGGTTTAGGGTTTTAAAGTTTTATGATCTAGGTCTCAGGTTTGAGGGTTAAGGGTTATGTCACAGATGTTCAGGGTTGGGTTAGTGTTAGGATTTTTAGGGACTTATGGTTAGGGTTTGGGCCAGGCTTTAGGGTTTTAAGGGATTCAGTGTTTCGGGTTTACGGTTATGCGGTTAGGGTTTAGGTTAGGATTAGTTTTTTAGGGTTTAGGGATTAACATTAGGATCATGCGTTTCATGGTTAGGGTTTAGGATTTAGGGCTTCAAGGTCAAGGTTTAGGGTTTAGGACTCAGGGTAAGGGCTGAATATTTAAGGATTAGGTTTAGAGCTTAAGATTAGGGTTTAGGTTATTGTTTAGGTTTTAGGGTTTAGGATAATGTTTAGTGGTTTAGGGTTTGGTTTGGCTCGAGTTTCGTTTTAGGGTTTGCGATTGAGAATTGAATGCTAAAAGATTAGGATGAATGCGAAAAGCCTGAAAAAATACCTATGTCCGGACTAGATTATACTATAAAAAACTATCTCTAAACGTGACTAGGGAGACGTTGTGCGATAGTTCCATAAGGTGCATAGGACCCTAATCTATTATATTTACATAAATAAATTAAAGTATAAGAAACAATAAAAATCTAAATAGTACATGAATGAAAAAATTAACAGCAACACATACGCGTTATAGCGTGCAAGCATTATTAAAGGGGCGGCCACACACGTTATAACATGCCCGCATTATAGAGCATACGCATAATAACCGTATGGAATTTGTGTTTTCTCTTTTTCCAAGCAGTGCCTCAAAGGCTTGGGAGTTCGGTTTAGATCCCCAACCCTGAGTCCATGGACCTACACAAACACAACAAACAACTGTTTTGCAGGAAATGTAAAAAGGTCACTCCTCTATGGAAAATAAATGCCAAAATAAAAAATCGATCCATTTTAAAAAAAACTATACCATGATGTAGAGCGAGTTTCTTCGTTGCTAAACAATATAATTTTTCAAAAATTCTGAACTAATAAAAGGTTTCCATATTATTTATTTTCCTCTAACGATGCCTTTTTATAGCTATTGTTTGAAGTTTAAATATGTTATCTTTCATCATGTACTTTTGTTGGGAAATCAAAATTGAAAAAAAATGTGTACTAGCACAACTAGGCATTAATTCCATACATATGCAGAAAATACTAATTAATTTGATATTTTTGAGATAGTTGGGGGGGTCACGGTGGGCGTTTGCTATTTTTCAAAACATAAAATTTTGTGTACTAGAAAAAATCATTAATAAAAAAGTACTTGTTCTAAAAAAATTATAAAAAAATTTACACCAAACTAGAGGTTTCCTAGCTATCTTCACCAAAGGGTTTTACAAAAATACTCAATGGTGCTCAACAAATGGGGGGGCATGAGAAAGCCACTCAATATGTCTTTTAACAAAAAAGAGGAGCACCTGTTAGGTTATTCTCGTTGTTTGACCCACTTCAACTTATCTGTTTTCATAAAATTTTAGTAGGGAGAACGAGACTCAAAATTGTAGATTCATATTTCCTACAACATCTTCCAGTTTGAGGGTTAACTATTTCAAAAAAATCATACATAAGTTGGAAGTTTTTATTTTTCAGAAAAAAATGAATCATTCATTTTTTAAAGACCCCCTTTTGGCCCCCCAACTTTGGTGGTGGGGGCACTTACCCTGGGGTTTTTCTTTCTTGAATGATTGTATTTTAGAACCTATGGAATTTCTTTCATCACAACCCTCCCCATTTAATCTATACTTGATAACACACAACACCAAAATATCATTAAAATCTTTGTAAATTTGGTCTGCAACAAATTTATTTATGCCTCACATGTGCGGTCCTTATTGTAGTGCTTGGATTTCGAACCTAGATCAGAAAACAATAATTTGTAGATTAAGGCCAAGTCTAGTGTGGGCAATATTTTCTACCATTTCCTCGGTCTTGGTGTTGTGCGCTGTGTTGTGGTAAAAGGGAGTTTTAGAGCATTGGTGGAATTTCTAGAGCTTTCCCACTTTTCAAATTAAGTCTAAGAAAACGAGGCATACTATAATGATTGTGTGTTTTTCAAATGTTGTAGTTCGGTGCCAAAGTCCTTTTGAGGTGAACTGTTTGCATGGTTGTGTGGTTGTGGTATCTCTATGAATTTGAAGTTTTTGACACTATTTTCTCTCCTGATTGAGGTTTTACCTCTCTAAGTAATTGGACAACTAGGTAGGCTAGTTTCACTAAAATTCATCACAATTTATAGAGGGGACGTTTGTTGAGTGTTTTTAAATTTCCTTGGTTTATATTTTACTCTTTCTGGGAGTATGTAATAAACATCCATATCCATGGGTGTTGAACTATTCGATGGACTACAAATTGGAACAGTTGATAGATAGCTTCATTGGTCTTTAGAGTTGAATGTTCTTTTCATGTTGAGATTTTTTTCCTGATAAGCTTTTATGATTGATACATGATTTACACAATAAATGGTTTATATGAAAATGCTTAGGAAACGTTGTCAAAAATTCAATAGAATATTTTTTTTCTAACATCCTTGTAGTCTGTTGTGAAAATGGGACCGTTCAAATTTGGCCATGGACATATCCATCAAAGCATAATGGGAGTTGAATTTTTGTTTAGATGTAGTTTGCAGGTTCCATGTAGATGTGTCAAAATACCATGTTTAATAGGAACTTATTAATGAGATATGTTGAAAATGATAGAGGACACTTACATCCTCATAAATCCATTAAGCATATTTTGGTGAATTTACAAACCATATAATTTAAGATACGCTATTTAAATTTTTTAGGATAATCTTGTACTTTTTTTATTGCTATGATGAATGTATGTAAAATGTTGGAAGCAAATCGAATTATTTAAAAATTTCTAGAAATGTTATCTCATAGGCTATAATTGATTGTAGGATATGCACCACACAAGTTTTGAAAAAGCCTTGGAAACTTCCTGTAAAATGCATTCATAAGTTTTTTCCACATCTACCCAAAAAAATCAAAATGGGTTTCGAGATTTAAATAAATCATGGACAAATCCATCACAACATAATCAGGTAGATGTAATTGTAGGTGTGTTTGGTAAAAATGTATGAAAACGAGGAATTATAGATGCCTTCCAACCTGTGTTAAAGTGGATCTTTAAATTAGGCATCCACATCAAATCAAAGTACAAACAATGCAAGATATTTTTGTTAGATTAGTTGCAATAACTGGGAACTATGGGGTGTAGACATCCCTCACAAAATTATAGAAAGATAGTTTATGTGGGAATTTTGTAGTTTTTAATGCTGCTTGGCAGACATTTATATAGCCTATGGAAGCTAAAAAAATCACGTGAAACACTTTTAACTCTTTTACTACAAAATAACTCAAAGGAGATGTGGTCTTCATGGAATGATTTAATGTTCATTTCTTATTTGACATCTGAATGAATTCCACAAAATTATTTCATAAAAACTTGGTTTGTTGAAAAGAAGGCCTTTATAAATTCAAGTGAATACAATTTTAAGGTATAAAGCTAGAGTCCATCAAAATTTTCATTCAAACCATCATCCCTTCCCTAAGACATGCCACCACTATTTGAGGCATTGTGGGATTGATGTGATCATGTAAATTACTTTTTTTAAACTCCTAGTAGGAGCCTTGAATATGTTTCACATTAAATACAATAAACATTATCCAACCCACTCACTCAACCTTTCCCAGCATACTCGTAGCCCATTGAATAAATAGCTTTGTTCATAGAGTAGGACTTCAATTGAGGCATATTAGGTAAGTGTCCTTTTATTTGGATAGTGGTATTATAAGTTCCTGTTTGAATATACATACAATATTGTTTGAACAACAATTTGGAAACGTTTTTAAATAGATGCTCATCCCAATCAACAACCTTTTTTTCCATCATAATGCACAAAACTATCTTGTTTAAAAAATATTGAGAGATTATACATGGGGGTGGAAAATCAATAAAGACTCATGGGAAAGAGATTCTCATCGATGATACAGTTGGAAACACCTTTTGTAAAGATGTAGCAGAATGTTGGGATCACATACACATACACAAAAAATTTACGTTACTCCTTTAACGGTTTTGGTAGCTCAAATGTTTTGTTATATTTTCAATACTTCCTTGTTGGGAAAATTGCTATGGATTGATATTAAACCCTAACCTAAACACATTTGCTAATGAGACATTCGATTTTCATCATTTCATCCCAGTTCTAACGTATCTTGCAACTCATATGCATTTGTTTAGTATTTAAGGCAACGGAACATATTTCAATGAGCTTACATAATATCCTCAAGTCTCTCTACTATGGATTGATCCAACAATTTTGAAGGATTTTTTTACAAATCATTTTTTACAATTTTGTAAAAATATTAAAATGATATTAAAATTAAAAATACAAATTTTTAGTAGTGAATATCTTTTTCACATAACACTACAATTTTAAAGACTCCACACTGTATCATCATATAAAGATAGTAAACACAAACATTGTTGATAAGGTTCTTCATCAATTTTGGAACACTAGAAAAAAATCAGGGAAACCTGTGTAACGAAGGAAAAAATCACAGAGGGAAGCCATAAACCCATACAGACAACAAGGGAAAAAGTCACAGAGGAAAGGGATACACGTGCAATAACGGAAAAGAGAGCCGTGAAGGGAAGGAAGACCCGATAATGAATAAAAATCTAGGGAGGGAAGCACACTCGGCAACAAAAGAAAAAAATATGTGGAATGAAGGATACCCGTACACTAAAGCAAAATCCGTGGAGGGAAGACTTCTCGTACACTTACCAAAAGATTCGTGGAAAAACAAGAAAAACCACAAATTACCACCGGAAAACCAGTGTAAAAAAAAATCTAAGAAGAAATAAATATAACAATGAAAGAGATAGAATGTCAGCAAGAAAGCTACTTGGAACCTCAATAACCCTAAAATAGGTTGTAAGAAAGCATGGATAAACCACGGGATGAACACACATACCTTTCCATTACACCCACAAACCAAAGATAAGATTTTCCCACATCTAAAAGCATAAATGTGGTAGGTGAACATTATAAAGATATAAAACCCATAGGCAATACAAAAAGGAAAGATAAGCAAAAATAAAAACAAGAAAAATGATGAAATCCTTTGAAAATAAAACTAGGGCACCTCGCACAAGAGGCATTACAGAAGATGCATACTCCCATTGGGGTTGCACAAGAATAAACTCGGACCACAACCAAAATTCAAAAAACACACACTCCATGAAATCTACTAAGTAAAAAGATTTATCTTACATGGTTGATGTCAATTAGACAACTTTTTGCTTCAAAAAAAATATGTCATGAGATAATGTAGTACAACCAATTTGTCAAAAGTCCCATAGGCATCTAAAAATAGAATCATGGAGCCCTAATTTCCTTATTTTTTAGCATCGCACCGAAAATGGGCGATTAGGGTTTTCTCTTAGTCGAACTACATAACCAATGTTATATCTATATCAACCATAATCAAATCAGTGTAAAACACTTGCATAGGTTACTCCAGGATTATTGGAGAAAGAGGGGCCGCCTCTGCAATAAACAAAGAAGAAGACTCCCTGAAAGATACAACATAGCTAATGGAATATAACTATGACCAAAAGAGGAGTACAATACTTGACGACCATCAAAAAGCACTTACCCTTAGGTACACCGCCAAGGCCCATTTTGCTAAAAATTTATCATACAAATCGTGAAGATGGTACTCATGGTACTTAGTTCCCAAATTTCCCTAGATATGGTAACTTCACCATCTAAATACAATCTATGTATTCCATACTATTTTTCTTTGTCCCTAGACAAAAAATGCCAAAAGGCAATGCCCCCAAGAAGATTAGTGAAATAAATAGAGGTCAGTGAAGAAGAAGACGAATATTCACCCCAAATCGTACAAATTCTGAATCAGAAGCGGAAGAAAGAAACTCTTTCTCCACCACAATTCACCACCAACCATACCACGCGAGAAGAATTAGGACCACATTTTAAGGAGAAATGAACCTTGGGAGGAGTCAAATTATCCCAACTTACCTATGGATACAATAAGACATGTTTAATTCTGGGCGTTGTTCCCAAGTGGCACAACAATATGAAGTACGCACTGGACCAAAATAGTGGCCATAGAAGAAGCTATATTTCATTACATGAAGAAATTTTACTTGATAATCGGAGATATAATTCACCTCCTTCCACACAAATTACTTAAGGAAATTCAAGCATAAGAAGACCATAAACAAAGAAAACATACTAAAATATCTTGAGCAAGAAAAAAACAATTAAAACAAAAGAATAAAAAAGACTATCAGAGATCAAACCCACGTGGAGGAGATATAAGAGTTAATAAGGTTGATTGCTAAAACAAAGTAAGAAAAATAAGATTAGGCGAGGAAATATAAAGAAGCATACAAAAAGAAAAAAATAGGAGTTGCGCATAGAATTTCCTCCATCTTGAGCATCTTTGTAATCCTCCCCTTGTCAAGTCAGAGAGGTTCATGTAAATTTGCATGATGAATAGTCTAGGAGAAAAAGATCAACCCAAATTTATATGAAATACATCAAAAAAGGACACGAGTAGAAATTAATTAGGTTTGAGGTTTGAAACACATCTAAATGCACTGTTTTTTTGTAACACTTTTTAGCTCCCATTTTCAGTAATTAAGGTCAATTATTATTAAGAGAACATGTGATGCACAAACAGTCATCGATAAATGATCTGTCCAATAATTGGTTATATGAGTGATAGGTAGATTTAATGTGCAGATAAAATGTTATAGACTGAAACTCCATATGATTTCTTACATTATTGAGTGCAATTTCTCTCCTTTACAATTAGGAGGGAATTTAGTAATAAAACCATTAGAGTGTAGCGTATAGTGTCCAAGTTCTAAAGAGTTTCCTTGTTTTCTTAGTTTAAAATTTGATGTACTTACTCTAGGTTGAAGCAATTTATTTGTTGCCAATTCTAGCGATGGAATTCATGAAGAAAAGAAGTAGAAAAACCATATGTAAATAAAAAGTTTAAAACTTCAACCATGTAGGATCTAAACGTGGCCTTAAGAGAGAGCTAACACAAAGAAAAAGGACTAAAAAAAAAAGACAACCACCATGGTCGAGAAAAGGACCAACATCGATTGTTGTGATTGCCCAAATTTGTAGCTTGATTTGAAGAAGCTTGATGAGTGAGATTGTATAGCATTTACATACATGATGATATTTAGACTAATATTGGATGTCGAGCTCTTACTTTTTCATTGGATTGTGTATCTCAACTTTGAACAATGTAACACTAAACCACGGTGCTGAGTAATTTCATTTATCATTTAAAAGATTTTTACTTTGGTTGACACATAGCCTACATTATGCATCGATATTAGGACATTATGCTTTAACATTTCCTCTAGCCTAAGAAATCCTCAAATGAGCAACCAAAAAAATAAACATATTATATAATTGATATGATTGGTTCAGAATTGACAACTTGGATTCCACTATACTTTCGAAAACATCTCGGGCATAAAAACAAAAAAACTCACTTGCATATTTAATTTACGATCATAAGGAGCACAACACACCATTTTCATTGGAGATCAATAATAGAACGTTTCGTAACAATAAACACAAACACCATACATTCAACGGTATTATATGAATTCCTCACCATTCTCTAAATAAATTTAACGATGCAAGTTTGCATCTCGATAGCCGTGAGCTTTTAGGAAACATGCTTATCGGTGGGCACCAGTTTTTTTCTTTTTAATCGACCACAAATTTCTTCCTTATTTGTAAGGCCAATTCCAAAAGCCGCTCACGCGTGGGAAGAATTTTCTTGACGCTCTCCCTCTCCATACATTTTGTAACCCACGCATGGAGCAGCGGAAATCGAGTCTCAAATGACAGCTTAGAATTCCCAAAAATTTCATCACTGTGGAACCATGATGCAAACGGAATGAATGCAATATCCAGGAATCCAAACTCCTCTCCGCCGAAATAAGGGCCTCCTTTTGACATCTGTTTCAGCGCCCCTTCTAAATGTTCCAGATTCTCCACCATATCCCACTTAGCCTCCTCCTGAGCTTCCCCTTTCGATCTTATTATACGGGATCCCGCGTCGAAGATCTGCAAACCAGAAAACATTAGAGGACGGTCTGTGCATTTTACTGTTTACACTAGATCTTACCTTTTTGTCTATGAAATCAGCCCAGAAGCGGGCAAGCGCACGGTCCATATGGGTCGAATGGTAGAAATGGCTTGGAAGTTAAGCCCAGGCCCTCGTTGATGTATTGAAGAATTATAAGAGACTCGCAGATGGGGCTTCACGTTGTGAATAAGTACAGGGATTTTCTCGTGCATTGGATTCATTCGCAACAGCAAGTCGCTCTTGTTCGCCCTAACATTTTCTTCTCAGTATTCGTATTTGGCACCTTTCTCTTCCAATCCAATTTGAACGCGCATACCGAACGGGCTCGCCCAAAAGCTCAGAACTTTCACTTCCTCCATCCAAAAATCACTCTTGAAAAGAAACTCTGAAATCGAAACAACTAGAGACTTATTCGACAATGCGAATACAGGGGATAATATAAATAACAAAATAGGGCAGTCAAATCTGGACTAGTTTCTAGTTTCCTAGAAGCATCGTGGCACACTTATCAACGCAATGGCAGTGAAAAGTTGTTTTTTGAGAGTCTCGGACTCTTGACTACCACCAAAGGCTTTCTGATGTCTTAATCCCTGACGTAAGAAATTGATCGTTGACCCGTCAATTTTGAATGCTTGACTGTCTTTGGACTTTCACATTTGTATTTGTCGCGGTCTCCATGCGAATTTATAACTTAAAAAGGAATGTTATAATATTTCAAACCTTAGGGAAGAGAGGTGCATTTTCAAAAGGGATATAGCTAGCAATTGAACATGAGTTGTAACTTATGCTGGTGAGGATAACGTTTATTAAGTTTTTTTTAAGCGTAATTTGTTGTAATAGATATTCTATGATCTATGAGATATGTTTGAAAAAAAAACATATGTTGCACTCTGCTAAACAGTTCTCGTGCCTTATATGCAGAGTGTTGAACCTTACAATAAGGCACATGAATTGTTTAGTAAAATTTTGTTTGATGGTTGTCCATACCCTATTCGAGAGCTCTTATGTTGTCACAAGCTGGGGATTACATTGAAACTTTTTAACTAATCGGGTTGGAGGCCTATTTGTTGAATACGATGAAACAAGGCGAAGAGTATGCTGGCAAATGTAAACAAGAAACTATGTGTGGTTGCAGAAGCTGACAAATACGTAAAGAGGGAGTAGAAGTGGGTGGATAAGAACATAAAGATTGCGGCCTCATTTATAGGAAGCGTAGAGATGCTCTTTCGCAACAACATCTTGGGTATCATTGACAGGTGTTTGAATCTCTTCTACCCACCAAACAAAGAGACGATTCCCACAAATGTATGGATAATTTGCAGAGCACGTTGCTTAGCCATGAAATACACATTCCCCAACCTAACGACACCTGCAACTCTATGGTGTGTTTCTGTGGGGACTCGATTGCACCAAATTGGCCTTATGATGTGCCCGCAGGCCTTCAATGTCACTGATCGCCCCCACCATGTGACTGCCTCACCCTCCATCATTGCTCTTGTAGGAACAACTGTAGAACACCTAGTTATTTCGAGTGTTCTAACTGTTGAAAATTAGTAACTTAGTTGATTATTGGTTTTTGATAATAAGTTAATGAAATGGAAGAGGTGAATGAAAGATCAGATAGAATGAACAAGATTTTATAGTCAGGATTGCGAGCTCATGGGGCTAACATGGTTATTAGATAAGAAAACAAAGGTCTACATTCCCTCTGTTTCAACAACTTTCTAGGCCTTTATGTATAGTGGTCTTCCACCCTATGTGACCATGTGCAGCGCCAACTGGCTTTACCACCAGGGTTGTGGCATTACTGAGCTCTCCTTCACAACGTAGGTCGGGGAAGTAAGGCCATGCGAGGAAAAGACCAATATCACCATATCCACCTCTATTTATAATTCCAATACTGTGGTATCCTTCCCCGTACTATAATTATGAACAAGTCTGTCGTGACCATTTGGACTTGCAACTGTGGAACACCCTCCTCAATGTCACCCATAACTCCCATCACATTTGCATAAATTTTACTCATGATGATATCACATCGGCCACTCCTAAAAGCAAGGGCATGACAGAATGGCCATTTCCAATTGCATAATATCATTTAAAGGATGTCGACTCAAAAATTAAGATGTAGAATAGTAAATATCTAGGATTTTAGAAAAATATTTAAAATCGGGTCAACATGTAATTTTAAGACAACAAACATTAGAACAACCAAAATTTGATACTTTCTAGCTGACATCTTGAAAGGTAAATGCCTACCCGCGAATAACTTGAAAAACACATCTTTCAACTTCAAAATAATTAGAATAACTAAAAACTTTACATTGTCAATGGTGGTGGTGTTGTTTAGTATCAGATTTACACATTAATGTATTGGAATTTGTTAGGAAATTGGACACGTGTTTGTTTGTTGCTCTCCATAACAGGGCATGGTAATATAGACGAAAATAAATGTTTGAAATATCCCTACTTAAAATGCAGGGTTGTGAGCGAAATTCAAACGACCACGACAATAGAATGTGGGATATACATCTATCCTCTTGCGTCAGTCAGCATCTCATAAATGAATTATGTCGTGGACTTAATTTCTGCAAAACAGTAGTTCAAACTTTGAAGACGGTTCAAGTGAAAATGTTTATTTACTTTTCGAATTCTTCCAACTGTTTAAACAACTATCCACTCTCGCAGATGTTATTTCTGTAATTTATTCCCAACTCTGCCGTTTTTTAATTTCTCTTAACCGACTTGAATCCCCCAAATAACCATGGACATGGAAATAATTTTTATTTGATGCAGATTGCGACCGTGGATCTTCCGGCAGACAAGGTGGTGACAATTGAGGATGTGCAGAAGATAAAAGAGAGTGAAGTGAGACAACCACTGAGCTGCATTGTGTTTTAATAAATAGTTTAGGATAATTTAAATATGATGTATTCCCCAAATTTGTGCCGTAACCAGCAGCAGAGCACAACAATCTCCATGACTTTCCCCAAATTTAATGCGTACAAGTTTTAAGCACTCAAACTGAGGGCAAAATAATGTTCCGCCACACTCAATAAGCCCCTGTTTCCATTACCGAGCTCTCCTTCACGGCACAGGTCAGGGAAGTAAGGCCATGGATTTCACCCATAATGGTCTCAGGCTGACCACTCCCAAAAGCAAGGGCACCAAAGAATGGTTATTCCCAAGTCTAAAATGTCATTTAAAAGATGTGGAGTCATTGATGAATATCTAGAATATTAAATATCTAGGACTGTAGAAAAATATCTAAAATTTGGCAACCTGTAAAATTTAGCCACCGGAATTTGACACTTTCCAGCCAAGGCATCTTCAACGGTGCGATAAAAATGCTGAAGGGGACGTGGTGAAAAAGTTAAACTTGTGGGAGATAAACATGAGAGGAGGAAGAGGGCTATAAAGAAGGACATTGAACGATAAGTCTCAAAATCTAAAAAATGTTGGGGTAAGCTATGCAAAAAAACCTCCTTTTTACGACGAGGTATATATGAAACACATAGCATTTATGTCAAACATACGAAGGGGGAAGGGGGACGAGGTGTGTAGGTCGTTGAGGCATTGCTCTTTGCGAGATATCTCGGGAATCCCAAAGTTTACATTTCTTAGATACAAAAACTATACATTTATATTCCATTATGTCAATGATTTCATGCACATCTGCATTTAGAGTTTCTTTATAGTGACAAAGGTAGGACGTAGGATTTCCCCTATCGGTAGTCCTGATGACAGTGTGTGTCAATGACCACTGGCACAACATCTTGACCTATCATTTCGTAGATATTTTTTGGGCATAATTACTGACGCTTGCGTTTGAAAATGCTTTTTGGACGTAATTAATGTTTAAGAAATTGGCAAAAGAGAAAAAAAAATCATACGCATTATGTCCTCCTTCGATCCTTTAATCATTCCAAGATCCAAAAAGGGATATGTTTCAATTTGAAGATTATAATTCAATGGATCAGATTGGAAGATTATAATTCATGGTTACTCGATGTGAAGACTATAATCAATTGACGAGCCAACAAATTTGAATTCATGGAATCATGTTGAATGCTTATGGATGTCGGTCAAGGACAATTGGAGAGAGATGATAACTTGCACGTTGAGGCACGAGGACATGAGTAGCAAACATCATCTAATTGTTTAGTAGAGTTTACCAATGCAATGCGAAATGGTCGATGAGTTGGGGGAATATGCAAACTCAAGGGATCCTTTCAATGGTGGGAGGAGATGGTAGATGCTAGCAAGTACGGATCACAATACTCAATACATGATCCATAGTGAAATATGAGCACTGGTCTCTGGATTACCATCAATGCAAAGACAAATACCTGTTGATTTCAAAACCAAATGAAAATATAATACAAATGGAAGTGGATAGATCTAGTTCAAAATCAGGTGAAAGTGTAATCTTCAACACTAACATGAAGCCAATCGCAAAGCTCATAGGGAGAGCAATGAGAGATTCACTTTACATGAGATATGGAGGAGAACGAGCCAAGGAAGATTTTAAAACAGGTGCATTCCATGGTGGAAAGAGGAACACAAGACCTTTCCGTGGAACCTACTCATCTGTGGAACCTCCTTTCCTAACAATGTGAATACATTATGTTACAAAAAAGATTATCAAGTTGACAGCAAATTAAGAAATAGTTGAATGTTTAACAAACATTGCATTATTTAAACAATTCCATAGTTTAAAAAGGATTGATTATTTCCAACATAGGTAGAAACCTCGAACACTTCTTAATACCTAACTTTGATAGGTTGCTCTAGTTTTATTATTTTTTGTTATTTTTTAACAGGTGGCAGATTTGCAAAGATGTTTTGACTTATATGTAGGAGGTCTAATTAATATATCTAAAATCTTTTGGATAGCATGTGCATGAGTATGAACAAATAAATATTGAGTAACATGAGTCAACATAATAACAAAAATATTGTCCTTACAAATAATATTGTACTTCTGCCATCAACTTATCCAATAATTATGGGGCACCAATGATTGATCCTTACACAACTGAGAGAAATGGAAAATTTTGAGAAAATATAGGGAGAATGGAGTTTGCTATTTTTTCTTTAATATTATTTTTTAAATTGCCAAAATTTACTATTTTATTACTTACTTTGAGAGCAATTTATGTTAAAGGGATCATATTTTAAAAATAAAAATATATAGAAAAGCAAGTTGTTAAGTTTATTTTAAATAAAAAGAGGAATCTTTAAACTAAACTAGAGTCAAGAAAAATAGCCCATATTTAGTAAATGTTTTATATAGATAAAGATGCTTGATTAAGGAAAATAAATATGGTAAATATAGATACCATTACAAGTGGAGATATACTAGCAATCGCATGCGAGCAGTGCGATGTGAACACCGAAAGGGATAAGGGGAAGGCATGTATAGGGATAATAAGGGGAGCGAAAATGTAGAGAGCAAAGAAAAAGTATGACTAGAGGTGACATAGATTTAATAAAAATTGAAAGGGGGGAGAGAAACAAGTCTAGCCTCTTCAATTCTCCTACAATTTACATAATTTTCGACAGCCATATTGAAAAGAAACGATCGAAGGAGAAAGGGGGGAGATACGAAGGTCTTGAACGGATGGAACCCTGGAGATAACAGTGAATGTTAGACCTTGTCTCTGAGAGTAGTTGATGTCAATTGTTGACTTATCTAAAGTAAGACCTTGTGATTTGTGTATTGTTAGAGCCCAAGCCATTTTGAGAGGTAGTTGCATGCAGTTTCCTCCTGAAATAGGAGGGATTAGAACATGTGAAGGGTTATTAATGTCCCAAGAAGGACCAATGTATTTGTTGAAATGAACCACAACGAAAAGATGAAGCTCTAGTGGGGATGATGAGTCGTTGTAAATGATGCAACAATTATCCTAATTGCTCCATTGACCAGTCCAACTTCAACCCACAAATTTGTTGTGAGCATAAACTTTTTATTTTTGCAAAGAAGAATTTTATGTTTGAGTTGATCATCATCGGCATCACCCAAAACAATCTGCCTAGTAACAGAAGCTATACACAGTGCAACATGAAGGTTTAAAGATTTGAGCATCAAAAGGTTATGTTAGTCGACTGGTATATTTGTTACAAATAGATGCGTTGCTGAAGTGAAACCATGAAGCTCTTCTTCTGAAAGGTGTTTATTAGTACGAGAAATTAGGATTTTCCAATCTTTAATGCATGGAGAAGCATCATGAACATGAAGTAGAAGTTCACGAAATTGAATATGTGCATAATCAACACCTTACTGGAAAAAAATTGTTCTTAGAGTTATGGCTACAGGAAAGCTTCTCCAAAGGTTGGCTCCATAAGAATGACCAGCATATAAGGGAATGTCTTTTATAGGAGGCAATTGGCCAAGGTCACCAACAATAATTAGAGATCTATTACCCAAAGGTGTTGTTTTGAAATGCAAGAAAGCCTCACGGAGGCGATGGTCAACAACAACAAGTAGATTGGGGCCAATGAAGCTCATTTCATTAATTAGTATATATTGAACATGTTGCATGGATTCTTGAAAGTTTGCAAAGCTTGTCCCTCCAATGGTTTTATTTCTTCGATAGGTATGTGCAAAGTAGTATGTACAGTAGATGTTGAAATATTGAAGGTTGTGACACCTGTTGGTGTAAGCAATAGAAGAGTTGATTTTGTTTCATTACCTGTAGGATAGAATTTTGATCTAATTGCATTAATGAGATACAACTTCCTTGTTCAAACAGTGCCTGAATTATTAATTTGAGAGGAGGTAGTTGGTCTTTGTGAATGAAATGGTGAAGTACGACATCATAAACAAGCTTTTGTTCAGGTGAGCAAGTTGAAGTAGGAAGGGCTTGCGGAATACGATTACTGGAGATGTTACATAGAGCTTTGTTTTCCTCAATGAAGGAAGCAAAAATATCCTTTAAACTTAGAAGCACTTAATTTTATGACCAATTGTGGTTGATGTCAAATTCCTGTTGCCCCAATATATCAAGGTTATTTACCTCCATGTTGTTAGTGGGATGGACTTGAGACAATAAATCCCATTCATACAATTGGTTAGGTAGATTTGTATCGTCTTCATCACTGGAAGTTCCTTCGCTTAAAGGGTGGTCAGATTCCACTAGAGAACGATTAACATGCCAAGGATGATAATTATTCTGAAATAGTTCCCAACTTGAAATTATCTGCTCTGGGGAGGTGCCTATGTCCGTTGCAATGTTTTCACAAGGTTTGTATAGAAGGATCTTAGTACAACAAAATGTTTCAAACTGTGATGAGTCACGATATGGGATCCTAAAAATTTTGGGGAAAACATGAACAATCGCAGGCACTATACACGGGCTTCCATTTATCCCCCTTTAGTAACTTGTTATAAGACCAAGTTTGAGCTATTTCTATGAGCGAGATGGATTCCATTGTTGTTGGCCACAACTTGTAGACATCAACAAGCTAAGATGAATCTTGAGAGTCAATATCAAATTGGGATGACCTTATTTAATACTTTCTTACCAACATTTAAGGAAGCAAATGAGTGGCTACAAAGAACAAGAGGCAATTTGAGGAGCATGTGGAATTTTTCTTATTCCAAGAGTGTTGGTTGGTCATCACCGACACTACTACAAATTCTAGACAACATTTGATGGTGTGTTTCAAAGCATCGTTCTCCTTTGGAAGCATATTTCACCATGCACTTTAGAACTGCATAGCAGGAGAGAATTAGATGGCAGTCGATATTAGCTCTCCATAATGATAACATTGATTGATTATGGATGTTTAACTTTGCATCATTTCTCTAAGGAAGGTACTTTACTTTCCTATCTGCCTCATAGAAAAGTACATATTATGTGCACATCTCCCAGGGGGCATTGTAGTGACATTGTAAACCTACATTTCTTTTCCTTAAGCATGTTTTTTTTTAGCATTTGGTGTGTCACTGAACACAATTAAGGAAGCTCTTCCAAATTTGAGAGAGGATTGAAGTTAAGTATCTTTGTAGTTTCTAAGATGCAAGGATCATCTTGTATGGGCCAGTGTATATAATGCATCCATTAGGTGGTGCATTGAGGGTTCCATGCAGAAACATATCTATCAAAGTATTTTTTTGTCTCTACACTTTGTGGGTCATCCTAATCCACTATTTCAACATTGGGTGCATTTTGAAGCCACAAAAAACCATGCACATTGAAAAACCTCTATGTTTCCATTCATATCTGTTAGAAGAAAGGATTCAGATTGTAAGACATGAAAATAAAAGAGGACAAGGGAAAATGGAATTAAATTTTTACCTGTACCAATAATCTGTCACCTCAAGATGTTTCTAGAGGACCTCTTCACAAAAGACTATGAAGTGTTGATTAAAGTAAGTAGAGACATGATGAGGATTAGAAATAATGTTTACATTTCTCCATCATTGAGCATCTCTCACATCTACTAGGGGTTTCCCATGTATTACGTTATGAAGGTTTGGCCATTTTGTGTCTACTGCACTAAGAGTAAAGAACAAAGTGGGCGGGGCCCAATTGTTTTATCATATTAGAAAGCTTGTCCCTACTGCGAGACCAAAAGGACCGTGTCCCATGAAGATTGGTCCTGAAGTACATCATACTATCTAGGAGAGTATCATTAGGAAACTCATGAAGTCTATGGAAAATATCTATAATTGTTGTTGATAGCCCATGGTCTAGGTCTTATTTCATGAATACAGATGTTGTAGCCTAACACTTGTGACTTATTATGAGGTTAATAAAAAACTATATGAAGCGTGGATGAGAACGAAACCAACCATCATGATAGTACATTAGGTGTAAAGCATATGAACATGAAGTTGAACCTCTTTTATGCGAGACTCTTTAAACATGGATTCTCTTGAAGGGAACAAAGTTGGAAAGGTCATAGAAAATAACCCTTGTGTTTTTTATTCATTTATTAGGGAAAGGAAAAGCTCAAGTAAAGGGGAGCATGATCAGGGAGCTCAGTTCTGCTTCGAACAAGAATCAAAGAATCTCTTCTTGTTCAGTACTTGTATTTGCAATTAACAAAACAAAAGATGAAGAAAGACCGTCCATATCTCAGAGTGGACAAGGTTCCATGGAACATAATTTTGAAGCATATTCTTGGGGTTCAAGAATATTTAGTGTGACATTATTAAACAAGGAGGGAAACATTTGTTGGGTAAAGAGGCAAATAGGCAAGAGCATCAATATCTAACAAAACATCTTTGTAGTATGGATCACGAGCTATTTTTATACTGCAGTGCATCCCAAACACACACTCTGCTAACATAGAAGTCATATTTTGTGTGGTGTGGACCTTTTCATTGTATAAGTAAGATTTCTAATTCTCCAAGGAGATGTTGAAGGTATTTCACGATGGAGGAGATATTTTGAGGGAAGCTGATGGTGTAACCTATGTATTTGTATTGGCATCCACGAGCTTGACTAACATGTACAATATTATTAACGCTTGCAATTATCATTTCTTCAACTTGTGTCAAAGACTGCAAGTAAGGTGAATGACATCACGGGTCCATGTTGTTCCATGAAGAGAAGTGATGTCCATTTATTTCAAGATTACATCTACTGCAAGTATGGACACCTCCAGAATTTCTTTGTGTTCATTCCTGGGTAGTTTTCTAAACAAATGGAACATGTATCTATTTTGGACAAAAGATCAATTATTTTACGAAACATGCACTGAGTTTCAGTAAATGATGTGTATGTTGAGCATGAGGCTTGTTGCAAGGATTGGGAAACAATAGGCAAGGACGTTTCTTGTACCTGTGGAAGAGGAAAGTGAAATGGTTTGGAAAGGAAATGTGTTTTTATGGTCAATATTGTTTTTATGAGGCACACAATAGGTTTGTTGTGAGAAAGGCAGTCTTGAAGAGTAGGAAACATGCATAACGATGCATCCATCAAATATAGTGTGGTCATTATAATTTATAAGTCAAGGACTTCTCGAAGAACATGAGGCTAAAAAAGGGATAGCAGAAGGTTGTTATTTCAAGGAAATTAGAATCTTCTTATAGGTTATTTGAAGGCTAGTCAACATGGGGTAGCAGAGAGTCAAAATTAGGAATGATGGAGGGCATGCCGGTGTGAGTTAAGAGTGCACAACTATTTTTTTAGGCTTCTTTACGGGTATGGTAATGGCGATAGTGTTATTCATTGATCCTTTCTATATTGCGAACGTAATGATTATGCCTTTGTAGTTTTCTTTGCTAGTCTGACATAGTTAGTTTGCAATGGTTTGGGAATTAGTTCTCCCAAAAGAAAGGGAAGTGAAATTGCAAAGTAATAGTGACCTGGAAAAAATCACACATTGTAATCATGTCGGTGGCAAAGGAACAAAACATAATTTGGCAAACATAATAATGGAATGAAAAAAAATATAATATTGAGATTTATTTAACACAATGCAGCTAAAATCCGTTCCATATATAAAAGTTCATGAAAAATTTCAAATTTCACAACAAATAGAGACCTTTTTTTGCATATATAACAAGCAAAGCATGTTGCACCAACTTTTTTTTTTCTTGAAAAGTGTTGTACAAGAGAAAAAAAATTGTTCTACGCATATTTTTTGTGCTTCCATATTCAGTGAGCCCAAAAAGGCAACAAATAAGATGACGTGATGAGATATTGCATGTATTTTAGAGCCATTTTTTTAATGGCGTATATAATAAAAAGGTATTTCTAAACATAACTATATTATAACATGTTTTGTTCTACAAAAATTCAAATTTCAATGCAAGTAAAATCCATTCCTTTTGCGTAGTTTCTTAAAATCATTTGATTTTCACACTAAATAGAGACATTTGTTTGCAGATAGTAGAAGAAATACATGGTTTTACTAATGTTTTATTTTAAAGTTTTATACAACATTGAACAAGTGTCTATGGAAATCCCAACAAGCACATTGTTCACGACAACACCACAAAGCAAAAAAAATGACGGTGATTGCTGATACTTTGTTTCATGGAAAAGGATATCTCAGGCAGCGTAATTCATTCAGACATGGTTCAAATATTTCATAAATATGTTCAAAGCTACATCTTTTCCACACATGTCTTTCATGCTAACTAAAAAGGCTTTGTCATAAGTACCATGTTATTTGTATTTAATTATAAACCTAGGTCAGTTTTTTTTTTGTCTAACCATGCTTTCCATGAATATCATTTTTCGAAACTAGAGCATGGAGAAGGCATTTCCAGTATCCAGTTTTAGTATTGCTTTTGTCTACTCTATGTCTAAGCACCTGTGGCACCACTGCAATGTGTGCAGCACCATTCTTGCAATAGATGTTGGACACCACTTTGTTTTTCCCTACTCTTTATCTTTTACTCTGACTAGTTATTGTAACCATTCTTACAATGTTAATGCATACAATAACTAATCAAAATACAAGATAAAGCGTAGCTAAAACAAAGCAACAGCCATTGCCTGCTGAGAGAACAATGCTACAAACATTGCTTATAAAGAATCGTTTTAAATCAGCACTCAAAAATTCCTCTCATAGTTTAATTGAACCCGCTTCAGATACAGATACAAATACAGATCAATCAATTTGTATATAGTAAAATGAGGAGATATTAGGGTTACAAATTTATCTTCGTAATGTAGGCCTAATTTAGCCCATAATGGTACTAATTTTATGATGGCTATTACTGAGAGCTCCGTCTACCACATTTCCCATAACATTGTTATTATATTTCATTATGAGAGTACAAAACCCTTCTTTACCATTGTTAATAAGGTAGAGCTCTGACTTCTGCACTCACTGGAACTATCCAATTACTGCTAAATTTACAACGTAAAACTTGGATTTTAGCGTGGTTAACGCCTCTACATGTCAAATAAAGTGCTTCTATTACTATGCAAAGAAAAATAATTTTTTAGTAAGCACTCAGAAGAAACACTTTTGCAAAACTAAAACAAACACTTAAATCTTTGCATCACTAGTCCTTTAGATCATTTCACTTGAAATGTCATTTCGTTCACCTTTGATCTCCATCTAATACAGACAAATCCTAAACCTGCAATCCCAAAATCATCCTCATCCGTCTGTCATTTAAAACAAATCATATCTTCACCTCCAAATACTGTCACAGAGCTAAGCACACACAACCCGCATAAATTAATTGCAAACACTGCCAAATAGTAAAGGCTAAAACAGATCAATGTCTTACAAACACAACCAACAAATTTACTAATCTCTTTTCCCTTACAATAACATTTGCAACGACATTTAAAAATGACTGAAAAAAATTGAATTTTAAGCTTTCTCTGAAATATGGGTATTCCAAAATTCTGATATTGCTTATTTCTGTATCAACTAACAATGTTATTCATCTCAGCTACAGGATAATGTTACTTACACCTTGCTCTCTTTTGACCGCACATCCATCTCTAAACTAGAAGACCGTATTCAATTTACTGACTCCAAATTCAAACAATGGTAAAGCACAGACACAGATAAAAACTCATCTCTACGATTATACTCTTTCTATCACCTGCAAACACAACTCCACAATTCCGCCATTGCCACGCCATAATACCAAAAAAAAAGTTTTGCAAAGCACAGCCAAAAACAAGGCACAGAATAACACGTATCTAGCCTCTCCCAACACCTGTCATCACCATTCCGCCTTCTGCGAATGACAATAAATCCCATTACAATACAAGCGTGCAACTATTACTCCCGCCTTAATAACTACGTAATCCATTGCAGCCTTATGAAATATCACCCAAAATCTATATTGCAATTAAAACAATAATAATCTTCTTCTTACGTAATATAAATAATCAAATCCACATCTAATTCATTTTTTCCAAATTCATCGCACAATCCCTTTATATATTAATTGTTTTCAAAATATTATACTACTTTAATAAATAATATGTATCACAAATACCATATTTAGACTTCATACATCTCTATTGAAAAGCCTTGAATCATTTAAAATTGTCTAAACAAAGCTATCTCTTTATATTTTTACAAATCCTAAAACCAATCCCGCACAACATATTACTTTTCATCTTTTATTAATCCTTATACTCTACAACGACCCTCATCTTCAAACATGTTTCTCCAACATCAATCTAGTACCCTAAATTTGAATCCAACATACTTGCCGCTTTTCCTTTCCAACTCATCCTTGCAACAAATTACAGCCGCACTATCGAATAATGCTTCGCCAATAGTATTTGCCATCTTCGACCAACAACCAGCACTTCCATTGTACAACGACTACTAGCAACAATGCAATCACATAATACTTCGCCAAAGACATCTCCAATCCTCAACAAAAGAGAAACAGCCTTGCCCCAGAACACACCCTACCCAATTGCAGTACATGACGAGCACACTCATTTTCAAACATGTTTCTACAACATCGATGTAGTTCCCTAAACCTTCATACAATTGCATCGCATTCATTGCACAACGACCAATAACAACCATGCATTCACCTACCAACAACAACAAAGCAAAGCCCTCGGCAGGATTTGCCATATCATGGCCTTGTTTCATTTTGAGTATTCAAAATCAATAGGCCCAAGTTCTTTTTGAGAACTTGGGTTTGTTGTTGACAAGAATAACTCTTTGAACTAGTTTCCTTTTCCCCTCGTTCTGCATCAATAACAAAATTGTTAAATTTTACACAATTAACTTGTGCAACAATTGTTAGAATCAAACTCTGCATCGTGAAATAGTTATCATTTTCTTACGCTGAACACTTACCAAGATTAAATATATCTTTTGTAGTTACATAAATTTGTGTCACTCATACTTATATCGAGAAAGAAACCAAAAAGGACATCACACATATAAGTCCCTTCAAATTCATATTGCTCCTTGTTTCAAAAATACATATATTTATGATATTTTATTAATAGGCAACATAATTCTACACTCATTCTATAATATATAATAGAGTTTATTATTCTTTTTAACACCTTTTAATCTAGGTTTACATATCAAAAAATTATTAGTTACATTATTTAATTATTATTAGGCATTCACATTTGAAGTTGTGTTTGGGAGAAACTGTCAAAATCTATGTAACAATATATTGGGAACATATTTTTCCCAAACATAATTTGAACTCTCTTAATTGACACATTATAACCTTTTTTTAGTTGTGAATTCGCATCGAGAACCGGACCAAAAAAAATAGAAGAAGAAAATGTGACAAATTTTTCAAAAAGGCGTCTGA
Organism: Taxus chinensis; assembly: GCA_019776745.2. Lineage (NCBI taxonomy): Eukaryota > Viridiplantae > Streptophyta > Pinopsida > Cupressales > Taxaceae > Taxus > Taxus chinensis. Next base: position 624,391,831 of record CM034155.1, read on the forward strand.
CATTTAGTGATTGTGTTTTACTCGAAATACCTACACATTTGAAAGTCCGAGACTCCAAAGATAGTCAAGCGTTCAAAATGCTCAATATGCCCCACCTCTTTTCTTACGACATGAGAAGGCCTTTGGTGGTAGTCGAAACAGTCTGATTTAATATACAATACATCTTTTCACCACAATTGCGTTGGTGAGTGGGCCGCGATGCTTCTAGGAAACTAGAAACTGGTCCAGACTTGCCTATCCTCTTTTGTTATTTATATCCCCTATATTCCCATCGTCGGAGAGGAGTTTGGGTTTCTGGATATTGCCTACATTCCGTTTGCGTCATGGTTCCACAGTCATGAAATTATTGGGAATTTTAAGCTGGCGTTGGGAGACTCGATTTCCGCCGCTACATGCGTGGGTTACAAAATGTATTGAGAGGGAGAGCGTGAAGAAGAGTCTTCCCACGCCTGAGCGGGTTTTGGATTTCGCGTTACAAATCAGGAAGAAATTTGTGGGTCGATTAAAAAAAATTGGTGCCAGTTGCCACCGATAAAATCATGTTTCCAAAGCTTAGGTAGCGTGTTTGTAGCGTTTCAATTTAGTGTTGAACGGTTGAATAAAATAATCGAAGCTCACGGCAGTCGATATGCAACTTGCATCGTTCAATTTATTAGGGAATGGTGAGGAATTCAAATAATACTCAGCCTTGAATTAACGGTCTCTGTGTTTTTTTGCTATAAACTGAGGAATGTAGGGGAGAATACCCAGTATGCGAACACCCTAAGTTCGCAGGGACATGGAGCCAAATCCTCGCCACGTAGGATTACCAATTTGACAGCTAGTTATAAATAAACATTTTTTTATCCTAAGCCTTTAATTTTGAAACATATTGCAATATTATTTGCTTACACATGATCTATCAAATAAAATATCTCAAAAAAAACGCATTTACTGGTGGAGACCCGAAGTGGTTCACTCCACTTGCCAGGTGTTGTCCATTTAATTCGAAATTAAAGAGGGAAACAGTATCTGTCCTCCTCACCATAAGCCGCGCGTAATAGATAACCTTCAATTAAATGCCCAACCACCCTTTACCAGCCGCTGTTTACCTGCCTTCCAAACTGGTTTGCTCGACCCACTGTTCCATGGCGCGTTTTGGAGTCGATTCTCACTGTTTACCTGCCTTCCAAACTGGTTTGCTCGACCCAGTCTTCCATGGCGCGTTTTGGAGTCATTCCACACTGTTTTGTTCAGCCGCGTTTCGCGTTGTCTCCTCCTCTGGACGCGTTACACGCTGTCTCCTCCGCTGGACGCGTTACCTACTGTCTCCCTTGCTGCACACTGTCACCTACTGTCTCCGCTTCTCAGTGCCTTGTACAGTGAAAAATCAGGTACGTATTTTTTTCTTTCTTTTTCTCTCTCGTTTTCTCGTTTTCTCTGTAGTTTTCTCTGTTTACTTATACCCGGTTGCTCGTTTTCTCGTGTTTTTCTCTATAGTTGCAAATGGTGTTGGTTCGTGAGTGCGCTTACAACTTGTGCGAGTTTTGCGTGAAGGGTGGCTTCTCAGTGCGTTGCTCGAGGTGTTCATATTGCCCACAGCAGTATACAGTGAACAATCGAACCCTACAGGTACGCATTTTTTTCTTTCTTTTTCACTGTAGTTTTCTCGTTCTCTCGTATTCTCGCTTTCTCTGTATTTTTCTCGTTTTGTCGGTTCCTTATAATCGTTTTCTTGTTTTTTCGTTTTTTTCCCCGTAGTTGCGACTGGTGGTTGTTTGCGAGTGGGCTTACAGACTGTGCGAGTTTTGCGTGAAGGGTGGCTACACAGTGCCTTGCTTGAGGTTGTCATATTGCTCACAACATTATACAGTGAACAATCCGACCCTACAGGCACGCATTTTTTCCATCTTTTTCACTGTAGTTTGAAAACTCTTGTCCAACTCGTTTTCTCCTTTTTCTATGAAATAATCTAACTCGTTCTTTTAGCCATTTTCTTCTTTCATTTTCACTGAAACTCAGACTGCATGTTGTTATCCATTGTTGGCATTCATTTTCTCTGAAGCTCTGACTGCATTTTGATAGCTTTGACTGGTTCTTTCATTCTCTGTTTTTTAATATATGGTTAAACATGCATGCGCAGATTGCATGGAAATCTTTGGAGCGGCGGTTTTATGCGTCAAGATCGGTTTGAAGTAGGGTGGAAACAGTGTGTATTCACACTACTAATACTCAAGGAAAATGTTACCTGCAATTCTATGTTTTTAAGCCATATAGAGGTGAGGTTTCTACCTCACCAAGATTCAAATTAATCCATGTCTTTCAGTTTTTATTTCACGGCGTTCATTTTAAGTTGCAACAATTTAACGTAAACCTTTAACAAAAAAATGTTCTGATTTGGTTTCCACATCTGAAACAACAATTACATCTCGGGCAAAATGTATTAATATAAAATGTATGTCTTTAAAATTCTTACATTTGGAACAAAACATATAAACTTATACTGTATGTGTCTATATTCATTACATTCGGAGCAAAACATATAAACTTCTACTGTATGCGTGCATATTCATTACATTCGGAGCAAAATATTCCAACTATAAATTATAAACTACATACCAACTATAAACTATTACTACACCTTTGTTAGTCAATTTCCATGTCACACCTTCAAAAAGGCCCTGAGTTTGGACTATCAGGTACGATTGTATCATTGATGGATGTTGTTGGAGTCATTAAGAGGTTCACTGGATGAACCCATGGTGGAATAGGAAAACCAGATATGGTATGAAAGGTTGTATGTGAAGTAGGAGGTTGTGGGATAATATGGTGTGTAGTTGGAGTTGAAGTTATTTGCATTCTGTTGGTGTCAAGGAAGTAAGGGTGGTAATCTGGGATAGGAACTTTCAACATATCTTGCAACATGGAGTTCTGTATGGGCATGGAATGATGCATGGGAAACAAAACATGCAGATTGTTGAACTTGTTATCTCTTTCTTGTTTCTCTTTCTCCCTTTGATGCCGAGTGGCTTCCTTCTGTTGTAATTCCAATTCCTTTTTTTGGCGAGCTACTTCCCGTTGTTTCTCGCGCTCCTGTCTTTCAACAAGCTTTTGTAGATCCCTTTCTTGCCTCTCTTTAATGCGTTGCAATCTCTCTTCCTTTTTTTGCTCCTTTGCTGCTAACCTTTCTTGCTTTTTTGCCTCAATATGCTCCTTTTTATGTTGTTTCCCTTCACATATTTCTTGTTTTTTTTGTTGTGTATCTTTTAACATATGAACATAAGCATCAGATGTTAACAATTGTGAAGCACGACTTATCCGGAGTGCAGCATCACTCTTACCTTTGGAAGGATCCCGTACAAAGTGTGTTGGTAACCTTAAAAATTTACCCAATTTCTTCTCATTTGCAGCAACACCATCATTTGATATACCACTTTCAACATCATGGCCAGGTGTCTCTTCCTCATTTTTATCTTTATCAATGACCTCAACTTCCTCTGTGTCAGCATAATAATGAGTAAAGTTTGCTGGTTCAAAGTCTGCTGGCTCAAGGTTGGTTGGCATCGAAGGTAAAGATATACTTTCATCCTCAATGTTTCCAATCTGATCAAGTCCCAACTCTGCAATATGCTCTTGCAGCCAAGTAGGTTGTTCTGGTGCACTTGGCAATGAGAGATCGTCCTCTCCAAATCCCTGGGCCTCAGTGTTGCAGCTGGGTGTGCCTTGGTCACCAGTATTCACAATGTGGTTCACTTCATAATCTTTGGTCTGCATTATACTTTGTCTTTCTCCCTGTACACTTGGTTCCTCCGTCTCTGTATTAGCAACAACCATTGTTTCAATGGTTGGATGGAATTCTTTTGCTGTTGACAGATTCTCAACTGATTCCATTAAGTAATTTTCTCCTATTTTGTCACCAACTGGTGGAGCTACATCTCTTGACAAACTTAGTATGTTTTCAGCAGCATCAACATCTATTATGTTTTCAGTACCATCAAGATTCATAATGTTTTCAGTAGTATCATCATCTGTGACATTTTCAGCAGCTTCTTCATTGGCGTCTTCTTCAATTATATATAATTTTCTACATTCCATGTCATTCTGTAATGCATTTGGATCAAGTGGCCATATACCTGTTCGTCTAAAACCAGCACGAATATTTGCAGGTGTCAAGGCCTTGGCGAGAGCTCTACTACCTATTTCTGCCAAGTCTGAACGTTTGACTTCTTGGTACTTATTATTACACATCCACTGCATCCTCTCAGATCTGAAATATGCTTTAAAAGGACCAAAGACACTAGCATCTAGTGGTTGCAACCTGTGTGTAGTATGTGCTGGCAATGTCAATAAATCAATCCCCAATCGCCTGGCCTCTTCTATAGTTGACAATGCCACATGGCTTCCATGACCATCAAATATAAGTAAATGCCTATTTTCAGGGCACACCCCTCCAGGTACAGACTTACTGAAATGATACAACCAGCTTATAAAGAGCTCTCTAGTCATCCAAGCACTCGGATGAGAAGCCATGCAAGCACCTGGTTCACATCCCTTGATGTAATTTTGTGAAACTTTCTGACCTTTAAATAAGTAAAAGTTAGGGATACATTGCCCTGCAGCATTTACACAACATAGAATTGTCATCCATTCTCTGCTACGAGGAATGATTTTGGGAACATTCCTGCAACCCTTGGTGGCAAGCACCCTCATGCCACAATTTCTCCCTTCCTGGATTCCTGTCTCATCACAATTCCATATTTTGCCTGCACCATAGGAATTGATATAAATGCTAGCTAGTTTTTCATAAAACTTGCTAACCACCTCTGGACGTAAACCAATTGCACGATCTCTGTCTAGACCTTCAGCAGTCCGAAGTACTATGTCTGGGTGTCTTTTTCTAAATCCTTCACACCAAGATTTTCCAGGTAATCCTTCTCGAAATGGAGTCTCTCTAGTTTCACAAATTTGTGCAACACATGCCCTCAGTTGCATAAATCCCACTCCATGCCCTAGATCTGCCATTTGCTTACACCATTCAACTATCTCTTTCTCCTCTCCTTCACTCAAAACAGGTGCAGGCCCCTTCCTTTTTGTATGGGTCAGACCATTCAGCCAATAATGAACAGATGTAGGAGGTAAATTATATTTCAGTGCAGCAGCTCTAATAGAATAATTGTTGAATTCAATATCATCTATGGCCTTTAACATATCTTCTTTTGACCAACTAGACAAAATTCTAACCTTCTTGGTCGAAGTGTTGCCTCTAACAACCACAGTCTCCTGCATTTCATGCCTATTTAGTTCACATCCAGCAGGTTCTGGCTGATGATCATCATTTGTGTTTGTATCTCCTTGCTCTGTTGTTGCACCATCCTTTTCAGTTATTATTGAAGCATCCTGTTCATCTGTTTCATGGTTAGATGGTTCAATTTCAAATTGTACACCTCGTTTTTTGGGCATACGGTGTGCTCAATGTAAACTCCTCTTTCTCTTCATCTTCTCTGAACGCTGCAGTATCAAACAATATAAAATTAGTAAAATATGTATTAATATATCAATAAGATCATCTACAATTGGAGAAGGGCCAGTATGTGAACACGTCCCAATACTTGAACACTATTTTTCATTTAAAATATCCAATACCTGATGGAATAAAAACCCAAATTTTGATTATTGAAGTTTCTAAATTTGTTTATTTATAAACCACATGTGAATAGGGTCAACATCTCGAGAAAGGCACTGAGAAAGCCACCCTTCACGCAAACCTCGCACAGGCTGTGAGCCCACTCACAAACAACCAGCATTTGCATGGTAAATGATGGTTGAGCATTTATTTGTGTCTTATCTATGAGGGTTAGGATAAAAAAATGCTTATTTATAAATAGCTGTCAAATTGGTGCTCCTACGTGGCAAGGAATTGGCTCCCTGGACCTGCGAACTTAGGGTGTTTGCATACTGGCCCTATATAACTTTCTATAATCAAAATTTTGGTTTTTTTTTTCATCAAGTATTGGATATTTTAAATGCAGAATAGTGTTCAAGTGCAACAGCTTTAATTGAATAATGTGAGTAACTCAATATCATCTATGGCCTTTAACATATCTTCTTTTGACCAACTAGACAAAATGCTAACCTTCTTGGTCGAAGTGTTGCCTCTAACAAGCACAGTCTCCTGTAGTTCATGCCTATTTAGTTCACAACCAGCAAGTTCTCGCTGATGATCATCAGTTGTGTTTGTATCTCCTTGCTTTGTTGTTGCACCATCCTCTTCACTTATTATTGTAGCATCCTGTTCATCTGTTTCATGGTTAGATGGTTCAATTTCAAATTGTACACCTCGTTTTTTGGGCATACGTTGTGCTCGATGTAAACTCCTCTTTGTCTTCATCTTCTCTGAACGCTGCAGTATCAAACAATATAAAATTAGTAAAATATGTATTAATATATCAATAAGATCATCTATAAACACTTCTAAAGATGAGGTGTTATCAAATAACACTACATTCAACATCTTGTTTGTAATTGATCAATATTAATTCGAACGTTTGAAGCGAACATTGTAATTCATATCGATCAATTGACGTAGGTCTTGTTAATGTAATGTTTTTTGACATCAAACCATCTTCAGAATTGAATGCTTGTAAGAATCCTAATTGTAATAGCTTGACTACATATGCTGTTACAGTGGCAGCAAATCTATTGTACTACTGTACGTATTGGCATTTAATTGAAGCTTATCTATTGCGCGCGTCTTATGGTGAGGAGGACATATACTGTTTCCCTCTTTAATTTCAAATTAAATGCACAACCCCTGTCAAGTTGAGTGAACCACTTCGGCTCTCCACCAGTAAATGTGTTTTTTTCGAGATATTTTATTTGATCGATCATGTGCAAGCAAATAATATTTCAATTTTGTTTCAAAATTAAAGGCTTAGGATAAAAAAATGTTTATTTATAATTAGCTGTCAAATTGACATTGTGATCTGGAACTGACATTGTGAATTTGAAGTCATCCTGATTCTTGTATTTTAGGGGAAAGATTTATGACCTAAAACAACAATTCAATTTTGTAAAAGTACCAATAAATACTGTATTATTTGGACTGATTATTTCATCCATTTCTTCTTTTTCCCACTCCTCTAATACTGATTATTTCATCCAATACTGAGGGCAGATTAGGATCTTAACCTTCATTCTAATCCCCATTTCCATCTCGTTTTCTTTGTAGTTTTCTCTAATTATCAGGTATACTCGGTTGCTCGTTTTCTCTTATTTTTCTCTGTAGTTGCAAATGGTGTTTGTTTGTAGTTTTCTCGTTTTGTCGGTGCCTATACTCGTTTTCTCGTTTTTTCATTTTTTTCTCCGTAGTTGCGACTGGTGGTTGTTTGTGAGTGGGCTTACAGCCTGTGCGAGTTTTGCATGAAGGGTGGCTTCACAGTGCCTTGCTCGAGGTTGTCATATTGCCCACAACATTATACAGTGAACAATCCGACCCTACAGGCGCGCATTTTTTTCTTTCTTTTTCACTGTAGTTTGGAAACTGTTTATCTTATCCAACTCGTTTTCTCCTTTTCTATGAAATAATCCAACTCGGTTTTTTAGCCAATTTTTTCTTTCATTTTCACTGAAAATTTGACTGCATTTTGTAAGCTTCGTTATTTTTTTCAGAATTTATTACAAGTCTTTGATATTGGTAATGTTTATTTATACCTAGCTGGCATACTGTCACTCCTACGTGGCAAGGATTTGGTTCACTTAATGTCTGAGCTTAGGGTGTTCGCATACTGGCCCTTCTCCCCTAAACTCTTCTAAATAAATGGCGGTTGAGCAAAACAGTCTGAAACGACTCCAAAACGCGCCATGGAACAGTCTGGTAAATGGTGGTTGAGCAAACCAGTTTGGAAGGCGGGTAAAACAACCGCTGGTAAATGGTGGTTGAGCCTTTCATTGTGAGATTCTATTTCATCGATCATATGTAAGCAAATAATATTACAATTGGTGATCCTACGTGGCAAGGAATTGGCTCCATGGGCCTGCGAACTTAGGGTGTTCGCATACTGGCCCTTCTCCCCTATAAATAAACATTTTTCTTTCCTATATCTTTAATTACTGGGAGTAATGCCATTATGTCAACACCCCGAGTCCACGGGTCCATCGGGCCAATTCCTTGTCATGTAGGTTTATCAATTTTACAGCTAGCTATAAATAAACATAGCTAGTTATCTTATCCCTGTAGTTTGGAAACTCTTTATCTTATCTCCTTAGTATTGGGCAGTGTTCACATAGAGTTACAGAATTCTGTTTTGTATTAAATGGTACAGATTTTATATCTTACAGAGTTAGCGAGAGATATATAAAGAATGTGCTGGACATATGTTTGAGCTGTTGCAATCAAGTACCTACACTGTACTACGATTTATATTCACTACCATTAATCCTTGTGGATTTTGATAATGGTTTGAATTTCAGTTTTTCAATTTTATAGGATGTAGTGGATGTTGTTTGTGAGAAAATTCAGTGCTCATTATTTGGCAGATGTCTATGGCTTGTGGACGATACCAATTGATATGTCCAGCACATTCTCCATATATCTGTAGATGACTTATTTTCAGATAACAAGAGACTCCAGCCATATGTTCGCAGGCCCATGGAGCCAAATCCTCGCCACGTAGGATTACCAATTTGACAGCTAGTTATAATTAAACATTTTTTTATCCTAAGCCTTTAATTTTGAATCATATTTTAATATTATTTGCTTACATATGAGTGATCAAATAAAATATCTCAAAAAAAAGTCAGTTACATTCTGAAGTTACTAATTCTATTGTGAAGTTAATATTAATTCCAGTTAAGGTACTCTATGGGAGAAAACATAAAGCCACTATGTAATAGATGTTCACAGAATTATTTAGCAGGATCTTTGGTCAAACAAAAAGCAGATCACAACATGCTTTCAGCAGAAGTGCAAGGTATACGTTAGCTTATATCAGAGAAAACAGGCAGTTGAGCTCTATGTATGAATACAGTCCAGTGGAAAAGGGCCTTAACTAATAAATGTGACTATTTTTTACATATTTAAGTGTCCTCTTGAAGCAGTTGGCATGAAAAATAACCTGCAATTTTTGCTTTGCTGGACCTTTCCTTTCAAAACTTGATAGAAGTAACCTCTTCTTATAAAATCCACTGTAATCAGGCACCCTGCAGAAGTAAGAAAGCAGTAAAGAAGACTAGGAAAGTGAATATATAATACCAATACCAATTTGAGAGTATCCAATCAAAATGAAAGACATGGATCAAGGTGTAGGGTCTTTTTAATCAAAGGTTGAAATTGATTTTGAGATGATCTTGTGGCTGGAATTATTTGATTTGATATTCATATTTATTTTTTACCTTCAAGTGTACAATTTTCTTTGTGTTTTTAATGGATGAATTTGAATCTTGAGAAGAAGGTTCCCTCTTTTTTTGCAGGTATGACTTAATGTCTGGATATGAAAGATCTGGTGATTGAACAGCCCAACTTGGAATATGGAAAGAGATGAACTGAGAAGACAAATATTCAACCCATTAAATAGATATGATGGGTTTGTCAACTGATATGTTGTTTTTATATTTTGAACAAATGACTCTTTTATTGTAGAAAATTAAAGTACCAATCAGTATTTATTGTGTACTGAGTAATACTGTGATGTTGACCCTATGCACATATGGTTTATAAAAAAACATATTTTTGAACTTCAGTAATCAAAATTTTGGTTTTTATCCCATCAAGTATTGGATATTTTAAATGCAAAATACTATTCAAGTATTGGGACGTGTTCACATACTGGGTATTCTCCCCTATGGTGGTATGTTGTGCTCTTTACTTCTGTCGATCTTGTAAAAGATCATAAATGAAATAGGGGAGAGGGGCTAGTAGTGGTACACCCTAAGTTAAGGGGTCCACAAAATCAATTGTTTATGATATGGGATTGTGATTTTTTCACTAATATGTAGTTTAGATTTGTGTTAACTTATATTTTTTGTTTGGAATGTTCAATTGGAGGGAAAACCATATTTTGAAGTGATTTAAAATAATATATGTGAAAATGCTACAACCATGGTGGAAACCAATACTTGAATATAGGTGAAATTGCTTGAACATTGACTTTTTTGTAGTTGTACATGGGTGAAAGGTCTTACATGTCATGATGTGATTGGCTACTCTACATAATTATTATGTCAAAAATAAATTACTACTACATAGTACTATGACAACTATTGAGTATTGTGTGATCAATAGTCATATCAACTATTAGACCTTGTTCACCTATTGGCCCCTCTCCCCTATGCATGTGAGATTTTTTATTTTTATATGGAAATGGTGTATTCTAAAGTACAGTGGAGCGCATGTTGTCAAATTTAAACCCATTGTACCAACAACATGATAATTTTTTATTGTTTTCTATTTTTAAAATTGTGCTTTGCCTTTTATTTGTGTCGGTGGTTTGACGATTTTAACTTGTGGTCAGGTTAGAGTAAATGTCAAAGTTGAATGTCCCAATATCGAAACAAAGTGTAGATTATGTCTCAACCAGCACAATCATCTTTTGAATGATAAATGAAATCGCTCATACTTGTGTTCTAATGTGACGTCATTCAAAGATGAGACAATTAATCCAATGCAAAAGTAAGAGCTTGACAACCAATGTTAGTCAAAAGATCATCATGTATGCCAATGCTATACAAGCTCACTCATCAAGCTCCTTTCGATCATGATATAGACTTGACCAATCACAACAATCAATGTCGGTCTTTTTCCCAACTATCTTAACCTATTATTGCATCCAATTTCATGTTATCGATCATGGTGAAAATGGGGATGTGAGAGGTGGGGGAAAGCCCCTCAAGGTTGTGCCTTCCAATGCAGACATAGATGTCCCACGCGTGTTGTTTGTAGCATAGCCATGACATAACTAGATGTTCCCTCCTCTATGAGATAATTAGAGCATATGGTTTGGGCATGTTTGATTTCACATAAGGAACATTCTACAGAGAAAACTCGTGCAAGGAATTGTAGATTGTTGATCATGATAGATGATGATGATGATGATGAGCCTCTCAATGTCAAATTTTTGCATCTTCATCTCTGCCACCCATGTATTGTTTATGGACATGCCATATTTCCTGAAGAGATAACTTTCTCCATCTCTGCTCAAATGGTCACCCACACCTTTAGTTGGGTAGACTCTAGGAGGGAAATCGAGGTGTGTAGTCTTGTCTACAATGGAAAAGTGCATATGGCCCATATTTTTGGAGAACTTTATCCATGATGTCTTCGAATTTATATCAACCTTGACTATTTGACGAGTTTTATGCTCCTGTTTCAAGTTAATGAAATGGTATGCACGAAAACAAGAAACTCCAATATATGGCAGGGTTTAAGGATACCTCCATGATGTGTGATGATGATGATGAAGATGAAGGACGAACACAAAGATCCTCTCAACAACGAGCTTGATAACCTGCACAACAAAGAGATAGTTAGACAAGAAAAAGATTAGTAAATAAGATGGCACGTTTCCTGACCAAGTCAGCCCTAAGAAGTGATAAACTTTCTAGGGCGGATGTCAACCCACTTTGACTAAGAGATCAATGAAAGATAAAATATGGATAGCATGTGGAGTATAACATAACAGAGATAATTCTAAAAATAAGCTAAGATAGAGAAAAGAAAATCATAAACTCATAAATTAAGATAAGTAATATCAAACCTGATCGGGTCTATGGCAACCCAAGACAAACAGAGGTAGTTGATAATGATTGTAACAAATTAGATCAAAATATGTGATAAAAGCATATCTGGGTCTGATTGTTGGATGTTACAGTTATTTTGGATCAGATGCAAAGGCATAGGAAACATAAAGGATGCAAGATATAGATAAATCGATGAAATTGCAGATTGGGTCGATGGTGACTGGGGGTAGATTAGGGACATTCGATGAAAATCGAGGCCAAAAAGTGAGATCTATGGTGTAAGAAGGGAGGATCACAAAAACAGAGAGGCCTGAATGTTCAAGAAGCTGGAAAACATGTGACATATGAGGCAAAATGTAGAAAACATAGTGGATGTAAAATCAGGTCGATGACGATTGGGATGGATTAAAGGCGATCGAGGTTGGATAAGGGTTTGATGAGGCTTGGTGGATAGAAAGAGGGCTGTGAGGAAGAATCAATGATGGAATACATGATGAAAAATGTCCAAGGTAATGAACATATTTGTAAAACTAATAGAACGATGATGAAACAATGGTAGGGCTCCAAGTAAACACTAAACTTCATATCTCCAAAGATGGCATGCACGGGTTTCAAACTAACTCCAACTTGTTGATTGCAGTGCATAAGAAGAGAAAGAAACATGAAAAACTTGCAAGAAGGATGGAAATCCAAATTTTCATTCTCTTGGAAGAGGGCGATCGAGGTATACTCGTAGGGCCATCGGCAACCGGCTAGGATCACCACTGACTACAGATGACCCTCTATTTTGGCAGTGGAGATGATGCACAACTCGAGACAAGATGCCCCAAAGATGATAAATTAATATTTTGAGTTGTTTAGGTGGGTTAGGGTTGCATAGGGATGATAAAAGGTGGTTGGAGGGTGGAAAGAAATTGAATGAGGGTAGGTAAGAGTCTAGGGAGGATAAATGGGTTGTTTAGGGATGTGATTAGGATAATGGATGGTTTTAGGGATAATTAAATATGATTAGGGATGGTTTATGAGAGATAACAAAAATGGTAGGATTAAGATAGGAAAATAGGAAATTATATGGGACAAGTGAGATGTAGGAGTGCAATAGGAATTCAAATAGGGAGAGGGGTGCGATTGTGCAAGATGATGATGAAGTATAATGAACGTTGGATGAGGGACAAACATACCAAAATTTATTTTCTACATTGACCACATCCAATTTTGTGAGATCGATGACACTGAAATTGGGGGTGTGAGAGATAGGGGAAATGCCCTCGTGGTTTTGGCCTTCGATGCCCAAAAAAATATCCCACCTATTTGGTATGAAACATTGCACAAACATCTCCCTCTTATCCAAGATAATCGAAGCATATGGTTTGGGCATGCTTGATTTCGCATACCAAAAATTATGTAGAGGAAACTTGTGCATGTAAGTGTACTTTTTTTATGATAATCGATAATGAGGTTGATGAGCCTTTTGTTATCACTTTTACTTTTCTATCATTTAGGCATGAGATGAAAACTCCAAAGTTTGCATTTTCATTTCAATTTGGTGACACATGTGCTAAAATAACATCTCCACCTCCTTGATTCATGACCCACACCACCACCACCAAAAATTAATAAATCTCAAATCACCATTATAAATAAATCCAATTATAATATTCATGCAAATCGGAAAATTTTAGTGGTGAATTTTCATAAACTCGCGACTATTAGGGGTTTTGGAAATTGGAAATGGAGAATTTTTAACATTCAGCAGCTGCCCAGTTTGCCTGAAATTTCAGCTGACAAGTCATTTATATGGGTCAGTTTGCCTACTATTTACACTTTAAAATGAACTTATGCATGTATTTAGCCAACATTTCTAATCAAAATGTGCTAATATTTTCCAAGGTATAATAAATAGCTCGGGGGGTTACAGGGGGGGGGGGGAGGCACCCCCCCTTGCAGGGTCAACTG
>CM034155.1:624405998-624449857 GCA_019776745.2 Taxus chinensis
CTTTGTCTTGATTTGGATTATTATAGTTTATACGTCCACTACTGCAGATTTTCGGGAATTGTTTAGATCCCGTATGCATGATTTTGTTTGTTATTGAATCATAACAATATTCCGCAGTCCCGAATTCCCAAACACACACACACACATTTGCATAAAATAATATTCCAGAGTTTAAAACTATAATAAGACAACACATGATAGGAATATACAAATTTTAATGATTCTAGAGATGGTCATTAGAAATAGAGAATGCAACTTAGTTCCAAACAACAAGGCCAAGAATATCTAAAAATCAACACAAATAGAACCATAGTATTCCTCAACTGGCATTACCATAAGTGCAATAGAAAGCATATACAAAATTTTGGTTAGGATAAAGTGATTACATGACCATGTTCATCTACTTTAATGCTCTAAATATACCTCGCTCGCTTTTCTAAAACTAGGTCTATTTCTCTATGGAACTCCTCTCATTCCTTGGAACCATTATGTGGAAACAACACCTTGTAAAAATGCAATAGAAATAAGGGAAGTTTGGATGATCACATGTAATATTCCTTCATTATTATTAGGCACTTTGATGGGAACCTTTCTTTCATGTAAGTTGTATGTATTTAGCGTAATGCATGTACCCAACCCTTATTTGTTTCAATGAACAAATCAATAAAACAATGAAGGTTAGATGTTCTTCTTTAAATGTTTGGATGTCATTCTAAATGCCTATAATTTATTTTGGCACAAGGATGCTTCTTTATCATTCAATATGACAATTTCATTCTTTTTCCTCTTGTTATATGTGTTCTAAATTCACTAATAAAACTATATGGTCATAGAATTCTTAAATTCAAATGAGGACACTATTGTCACACATGACAACGTAATGCGCTATACAAATCACAAAAAAATGAAAAATCTTCTATATGCCAAATAAAACTCATAAATATTCACACAAAAAACACACTAGATAATATCAATATACTTTTAATATCAAGTAGATTTCACACACTTACGATAAATAATAACTTAAATCGAAAAAAAGAACAATCATGTGAATATTTTTAATTCAATTCACATTATGATTGTATAGAAAGTGTGTGAAATCTAGGTAGATATAAAAAAAGCAAACACTCCACTCAAATAGAGGGATACCATTCCTCATGTTTGGTATGACCATAAGTGTAATACTATGTATATAGAAACTACAATTCCTCATGTTTGGTATGACCATAAGTGTAATACTATGTATATAGAAACTACCATTCCTCAACTTTAGTATGACCTTCCCATATAATATCCATCCATTATCAGTAGGCCCCTTGAAAGGAATATACAAATTTTCTATAGTTGTAGAGACAATAAATAGAAAAGACAATGTTTCCATCCATTATTAGCAGGCCCCTTGAAATGAAATGAAATGAAATGAAATACAATATTTTAATGACGCCTACGAGACTAAAGAATCTATGAGACCAAAAGCTGAGACTTTAATATGAATCTGTCCACCTTCAAGTCATATTCATACTGAATCTGTCCACCTTTAATATGAATATGTCCACCTTCAAGTCACATGAGGTGTGATGTTGATATCCATCCATTATTTGGAAGTAGGCCCACGTAAATGATCTCTACTTTATACACCACGTAAATGATCCATCTCAATCATTCCCCACGCGACCTACGTTTCCTTGAGTCGGGATGGTGCGAGTTACTAATCCTGCAAGGGGGCCCGAGTATAGATGTATTATTGAGGTGGTGGGCCTTCAGTGGATGCATATGGATATGTATGTGATTAGACTGTCTATAAGTTATGATCGAGTACTCATTTTTATGCATTTTTCTTCTAAGTGCTGATATGCGAATATCCTCATAAACTGAACTCTATTCTTTCAAATAACCATGTCATATGAGATGTTATGTTGATATCCATCCATTATTAGGAAGTAGGCCCACATAAATGATCTCTACTTTATACACCACGTAAATGATCCATCTCAATCATTCCCCACGCGACATACGTTTCCCCTATTTTAATGAGTCGTTTTTAAAATAGTCCCATATCCCCGCCTGTTCCAGAGTGAAAAATAATGCAGCTGAATCACCATTCCATTCATTAGTTTCAGCTTATGCTTATGTTGGCCCACATAATGCAGCTGAATCCCTTATAAAAAAGGATTATCCTGCAGCTGAATCCCCATTCTATTCCATAGTTTCATCTTTGATCTTTGATCCAGTCATGGTGAAGGGAGGCTCATCAACAGAATTCCATGTAAAGATCTGTGATCCAGTCATGGTGCCCCCCTGCGTGCCTTCCCCCAAAACAATCCTCCAGCTCTCCGTCGTTGACAACTACCCAGTGGTGAGAGGAAATATTCTCGACTGCCTGTTAGTCTACAATGCCTCTCACACCATTTCTGCAGATCCTGCGACTGTAATTCGGGAGGCTCTCTCCAAGGTGTTGGCGTATTATTTTCCTTTTGCTGGGCGGCTGAGAAACAAAGGAGATGGGGAGCTGGAAGTGGATTGCACGGGGGAAGGTGCTCTGTTTGTAGAAGCCATGGCGGACGAAAACCTTTCAGCGTTGGGAGATTTTGATTACCACAATCTAGCATTTGGGAAGCTACTTTACTCACTTCCACTGGATACCCCTATTCACGACCTCCATCCTCTGGTTGTTCAGGTAATTCTCTTAGGTATCCCTACTATGATATGATATGGTTTTATGTGTGTTTGTATAAATATCATTTGTTGTTGTTGTATGTATTTTATGTAGGTAACTCGTTTTATATGTGGGGGGGTTTGTTGTGGGATTAAGTTTGGACCATACTATATGTGATGGTCGTGGTGCAGGCCAATTTGTTAAAGCCCTGGCAGAGATGGCGAGGGGAGAGGTTAAGCCCTCATTGGAACCAATATGGAATAGAGAGTTGTTGAAGCCCGAAGACCTTACGCGCCTGCAATTTTATTACTTTGAATCAATGCATCCACCACCAATAGTTGAAGAAATGGTTCAATCATCTATTATTATAAATGTTGAGACAATAAGTAATATGAAACAATACATTATGGAAGAATGTAAAGAATCTTGTTCTGCATTCGATGTCGTAGGAGGATTGGCTTGGCTAGCCAGGACAAAGGCTTTTCAAGTTCCACATACAGAGAATGTGATGGTTATTTTTGCACTGGATGCGAGGAGATCATTTGATCCACTCCTTCCAAAGGGTTACTATGGTAATGTCGTTGGTAATGCATGTGCATTGGATAATGTTCAAGACCTCTTAAATGGATCTCTTTTGCGTGCTACAATGATTATAAAGAAATCAAAGGTATCTTTAAAAGAGAATATAAGAGCAAAAACTTTGACGATACCATCTATAGTAGATGTGAATGTGAAACCTGAAAACATAGTTGGATTAGGCGATTTGAGGCAATTGGGATTTAATGAAGTGGACTTTGGGTGGGGAGATGCATTGAACGCAAGTATGATGCCACATGGGGTAGTTCGGCAAAGTCATTTTCGTCTCCTACAACCTTCCAAGAACATGAATGGTGGAATAAAGATAGTAATGTTCATGCCCCCTTCAAAAGTGGAGTCACTCAAAATAGAAATGGAAGCCCTAATAAGCAAATATGCAACTAAAGTGTGAAACTACAAAAACTTAAGCTTTGTATTTTCCTAATAATATCTTAACTGAAGATTATGGTTGGAGTACTACACTTTTATGTTTAGAATTAGAGTTGTTCAATGTTACTAATGTGTGTGATGGGGAAATAATAGAATATTATTTATTAACTGATGTTGTGAAGTGTACAAAATTTATGTTTGGAACTTAAATCAAATGCTTATAATATGTTTTAGATATAATTATGAACTACAAAGTTATTATATTAATTGATGACACACCCATAAATTTTAGTTTCAAGGTGAGTGAAAGGTATTGAGGGGTGTAAAGTCGGCCTTTAGTGGAAATGAATTTTAGAAAAATAGACATATCTCAATTTCATAAAAGATTTAGGGGCTTCCATGATGAACTTCATAATGTGGTATTTTAAATGTAGTTTATGAATTTAAATGTTATTTTTTTTCATTCAATCAACTTTGGTACATGAATTTTATTGGGAGCGATCGAGCAGACTATGAGCAGATGACTCCCCCGACGACTGTTGCAGCTGAATCCTGGGTTGCTAGGCTATTCAAGCCATTTTGGCAAGAAGATGTTCCTCACCTGGAGGTCCCTTTAAGTGCGTGGTGTAACGAGCTAGAATCCTATACAAATACACCTCCATTGGCAGATTTGTTGGCCTCAAGCCTAATATTGATTTCGTTAGAGAGTGGTGCAAGAGGATATGGGTGTGCAAGATTGATGTCGGGGGTATGGTAGGGGGTGACTTCCTCTTCTTCTTTCAGGAAGAGTCAGAACTGAATAGGGTGCTTCTGGGGGCACCATGGTTTTACGGTAAAGCTGCTCTAAGGATTTTCCATTAGAGGATTGGTTTAACGACGGAGCACTCTTTCTAGGAGCTCCCTGTTTGGATTCGGATCCCAACTCTTCCATTAGAATTCTGGAAGCTTGAAGTCTTATTTAGTATTGCGAGATCAATGGGAGTACTTATGGCGGTTGACCCAGATCAAAGGCACGCTCCAAACTGGTATGTGCTCGAATGTGCATCAACATCCCCGTTGGAGCTAAAGTGCCTACGAAAATCTTTCTGAATAAGGGAGAGGAGTAAGAGGTTGTGCACCCTAAGTTGAGGGTTGTACAACACCCACATAAATACCTTAAAATTTGAAAAAAAATACCCTTTAGTAGATTTTTTTAGTTTTAATGTATATTTATTTTGAGCATTTATATTGTATGGAAAGTGGTTTTTTAAGGTATTTAAATCAAGTATTTTTCCATACAAAGAAATTTAGGGTGGGCCATTTGTTGGGCATTATGTCATGCATATTTTTTCACTTATGTGGCATCATTTGATTAGGTGATTGTTTGATGTGACTCATTTTATTGGCTACTTATTTTTCAAATTTTAAGTGGGAAATGTACATGTACTAGTCCTTGACTTTACATCTACCCTCACTATTATTAGTCCATTCTCCACTATTGACTCCTCTCCCTTACCTCAGAAGATAGTTGTGAACAAGAAATTGATTTTGAGAAGTCCAATATAATTTGTGAGAGGTGTATAAAAGGCTGCCATGGTATCAGTTCTGATGTGGGACAAATGGGCAGGGAGGTTCAAAATTCAAACTTGACTTTTAATGCGGTTGGTCGAAGCCTTGCTAGTGGAACATACTAAACCAACATTTTTGTGGATCAGGGGGATTTGGTCGACGACAACATACAAAATATTAAAATGGGAGGATCCTCGAATTCAATGGTTGATGGGATGGATGGGGTTTTGGAGGATGGTGGCGGCTCCGGTAGGATAGAACAACAGTAAGGGGAGAGGACCCGGTTGTGGTGCAGGGTCCATTAGTGGAGATAGTAGGTGAAAAGACATTCACCTTTTTAATAACATATTTTGAATGATATGTGAAGTTAATACAACCCAACTGTTTTCTATTGTATCATTATTAATTAAACATGGAAGCATGAAATGTTGAATAAGATAGTTTTTAAATTGGTCAATATTCTCTTATTCATTGATAGAACTAAAAATATATATTAATTTATATACAAGTGTACAAAAACCAAGTCTATACAGTCAACTATTCATTAAGTAATATTTTCATTGTATGCACATCATATCTATTACAGTCACTTCAACAAGTCATTTCTCAAGACTTTCCAAACCAGATCTCAAATATAATGCACGATTTTTGATATAAGAGTCTTCAATCCCAAGTAAACACCTACATAACAATAAATTAAATTATGGTCAGTCTCACCTTTCACAGTGTTTAAAAACTCAGTACCATATGAACAATAAATTGTGTAACCAGCTGCATAAAATAATAAAAATGACCAACTAAAATATTATCCATTGGATTAAATCCCAATAAATCTCAGCCATTTGATTGAACTATCATAGTGAATCCATGTCAACTAACATCAACCAATCAGAATTTAGGATGATAGAATAAAAGCTGAAGGATGGATTACAATTCCATTTGTTCATGCAGTTTTCATCTCTCAAAGTTGAAGAAGTGAGGAGCAGTGCAGTTCAGGTAAGACACTTATGAATTACAAACTATTTCATAATTCAAGCCCTCTATTTATTTTTTCAGTGTTTGCATATTGCAGTAGAGTTGTATATGCCAATTGCATTTGCTTTAAAGTTTCTGAAGTATTTTCAACAAATCTAATTTTTGCATATCCTGCCATCATGGCATTCTATGAGACCACGTTGGCTTACAGTTATCTGCATAAGCATTCCTTGCAAAACCAAAAAAATCAAGCAGCGCAGTGCTCTGGAAATATTGACTGGTTTTAAAGCAAATAGTTCACAAGCTATAAACCTGTTAGCCATTTTGATAAAAGGCTTGTTAAATATGATGTTTATAACCAACTAGGACAAGTGCAAAAGTCCAACTATGAGCGTTTTTGTTGCAATTGATACTCTGTTCTGCCATGCACTACCAAAAACTACAGACTGAAATTTTGAGAAAAGTTTTCAAACTTCAGAAGGCTTCAGAAATTGGGATAAAACATATATTTTTTCCCTCTTACAAATTGTGAGGAGTTGTATGGCTACAATAATGCTGCTAAAACCATTATGGATGAAGGAAATATTCAACTGGACAGTGATACATTTAACTGGCAAGTAACAAGTGTAGTATATTTCATATAAAGCTAATAATAAAGAACCTTTGCTTTTTGAGAACTCTTAATAAATGTTAAAATGAAGATTGCTACATGGAACGTGTCTGTCATCCAATCATGTACTAAACTATCATATTTTATATAGAAGATTTATACAGGGATACATCTGCCAGGGCCGAACGTATGTTTCCCACATCCTGGGAACATGGGATGTGAAGGTAATGTTCAACCCCCAGTCCACAAATGCAAGAGAAGCTAGGTGTTCCCTTGGAAGTTTCCCATGGGCCATTGAGAACCCAAAGGTATCTAGGGTATGTCAGCCATTCATCAACTCCAGGGGGGATGCCTAAACGTCCCCACAGCTGGTAACAAAATCAAAGACAGCAACTGAAAATTTAAAAAAGCAGTTTATTCAAAGATACCGTTTTGCTTTGTTTTTTATTATCTTATCACAACTCACTAATTAGATCAATTTTGAGTCTTTACCACAGCTACGACATTGTACATGGTCACTGATGTGCTAGGCTATGACTATAGTTGAGTGTTCTTCATTCAAGAAGAAGATAACCACATCAATCTCACTAGAAAACTACAAGGGATCTACTTTTTCCTTGAAGCAATACATCTCTATATTTGGTTTAACGTCAAGACATTAACAGAATGCCAGTCCATGAAAATCATATTGTATTCATTTTTCTTAATGTCTTGAATACTTTTATTGTTGAAGTAAGGGTGTCAAATGTAAACTGACAAATGTAAACTGATCGGGTTGGGGACTAGTTTGTTGCTCCCAGCGAAATAGTGGGACTGCCTAATTAGGATACCCATATCTTCTGTACGTTGCAAAATCATATGCCATGACAGTGCGTGCAAACAACAAATACGTTTATTTGGGAACATATATTCTTCTTCTCTAGTGTATAGTCATCACTGCTATATAGGCATAAGTTTAATTGTATACATAAAAATATGGAAAGTATTCTAATTACATGTGCAAAATTTATATTGAAAAAATAACTTTAAATACAACACTACTGGAATATACAACTCTGTCAGAATATGACCACAACAACGTTCTATAGTCCAGCAGTGTTGTATATTGCATTTCTGAATTCACTGTATTGTTCATTTTTTCCAGATATCTCATTCTCCAGTTGAAAATTATTTTTTCCAATCATCACTGTGATATTAGCATAAGTTTTATTGTATACATAGAAATTTGGAAAGTATTATGATCATATGTGAAAATTTTATATTGAAAACATAACTTTAAAAACTACATAGGAAGAGTCCGACGAATACAGTAGTTTGTCAAGTTCTCGTTAGAAATATGGAAGGAAAATTTTAAATTCTATCAATGAATAAGATAATATTGACCAATTTAAAATCTGTGTCCATTATTGGACCCTGCACCACAACCGGTGCCTATCCCCTAGCAATGCTCACCCACCAGCCGTTAATGTTTTCATTATAAATTTTCCCTTCCATATTTCTAACGACAACTTAGCTTTAACAACTAGGGGAGAGGACCCGGTTGTGGTGCACCCTATCTTTGCACAGTCATCACGCCACGTCACTGCCACCTGGGCGAGTAAAAACAATATAGATATAGGTATGTACTCTATAGATATAGGTAAAAGAGTAAATAAATGAATAGAAGGATTGTCAAACTCTATAGATATAGGTATGTACCATAATATCTCTTGCATTCATCATACAGAGTGGTAAAATTCTTATCTTCTTTGCAAAATATACATGTCTAACCATTTAAACATCTAGATAAAAAAAAAATCTACCATAAAATCTTCATAAAAACCATCATATTTACATGTTTATCTGGCTACTTTTTTGATAATACCAAACCTCTCCACAAATCCTTTTCAAAAAAATCTAATGTGACTTGATGAAACCAATCCTTTGCTTAGTTGTCGTTAGAAATATGGAAGGGAAAATTTATAGAGTTTAAATCTAAGTTGTTACCAATCCTCTCGACAAATCCTTTTCAAAAAAATCTAATGTGACTTGATGGAACCAATCCTTTGCTGAATTGTCGTTAGAAATATGGAAGGGAAAATTTATAGAGTTTAAAGCTAAGTTGTTACCAATCGTTAGAAATATGGAAGGGAAAATTTATAGAGTAAAAACACCACCAATGGATGCAACACCAAATTCTTGACCTCCAACATTGCACCGCCACCTCACTGCCACCTCAACGCCATGTGGACGATCCGCGTTTGTGGAGATGTCAAAAAAGTTGGTTTTTTTGCATGGGACCAAGTGTTGTCCACTCGCCGCGACAGTTGTTGTCCGGGCTACCGCCATGCATTGAATGCTCACCCACCAGCCGTTAATGTTTTCATTATAAATTTTCCCTTCCATATTTCTAACGAACAATATAGTGAATTCTGAAATGCAATATACAACATTGTTGAACTATACAGCATTGTCATAATGAAAACTACAAGTCAATTAATTCCTAAAAATGAAACAAAATCATTCATATTCTAGCATTCATTTTTGGTATATTTATAGTTTCTTTTCCAACAATCATCTTTCATGTTGTGAATCAGGTATTTCATTTACACCATGAGAAAATGTGCTATTGCTAGAAGATCAAGGAGGCCAAAAGTGAGAGGTGTACAATTATCACATAATTTAAGTGATGAAGAGGATAATTCAGCACCAACTGGTAATGAACCAGAATGTAGAAACCCACCCACTGTCTCAGTTCAAAGAACATCTGCAACAAAGAAGCTTAGTGTCATCCGAGGTTGGACAAAAGAAGATATGGAAAAGGTGATAGATGATGTTGAGTTTAATGGGTTCTCAGTTAGAGCAGCAACAAAGAAGTATTCCATTCCACCCACATCATTACACTATTGGCTAAATGGTCTCACCCACACAAAGAGGAGGGGTCCTCCAACAGTTCTAACTGAAGAAGAAGAAGAGGAAATTGTTGAATGGTGCAAAGAAATGGCTGATATGGGTCATGGCTTGGAGTTAATGCAGCTAAAGGCAAATGTTGCTCATATTTGTGAAACAAGACAAAACCCCTTCAGAGATGGGTTTCCTAGTAAATCATGGTGGGCTGGATTCAGAAAACGTCATCCAGACCTTGAAATCCGAACCGCTGAGGGACTTGACAGGGATAGAGCTTTAAACTTGCGCCCTGCAATAGTAACCAAATTTTATGATAATTTGGCCAAAAGCTATGGAACCTATTCATACGGCGCTCATAAAATCTAGAATTGTGATGAGACTGGTTTGCAGGCTGTAAGAAATTGTGGAGTTCGTGTAATTGTAAAGAGGGGCAGTCGTAATGTCCCAAAGGTAATACCAAAGAGCAGGGAGTGGATCACTATATTGTGTTGTGTCAATGTAGCAGGTATGTCAATCCCAGGATTTTATTTGTTCAAGGGAAAGAGAATGATAAAGAATTACATTAAAAATTGTGAACCTGGAGCATGTATGGCTGCACATCCAAATGCATGGATGACAAAGGAATTGTTTTTAAATTGGCTATGTCATTTTGTACGTTCAGTACCAGGTGGTGTTTCTCCAAATAATAGACACCTATTGATATTTGATGGCCATGGCAGCCATGTAGCATTACAAACTGTGGAGGAGGCAAACAAATTGGGCATTGATTTGATAACACTACTAGCACATACTAGTCATAAGTTGCAACCTCTTGACGTGAGTGTGTTCATCCCTTTCAAGACATATTTTAGAGCTGAGAGGTCCAAATGGATGGCAGAGAACAAATGTGCAGATGTGAAAAGGAGTGACATTGCTGAGCTTGCAAGTAGAGCCTTAAAAAAGGCACAAAAAACATCTAACATAATTGCAGGTTTCAAAAGAACTGGTATTTGGCCATTGAATTATGATGCTCTCCTAAATGACATGGCATGCAGCCAGGCATTTGACATGCAAGGTGAGGAATATGTTGATGGTGTCACAAACATTTTGAGCCTATCTCAACGAATAAATCCTAAATTAAATGACAGTGAAGAGGTGGTACCTGAAACTCAATTCATGCAAAATGTTGACTCTAGAGATGAAATGGAAGCAGCTGCAACACATGGAGTGGAGCTAAACGGTGCTCTTGGAAACCCAAGTAACATCATCAACAATAAGGAGGGGTCTTCAGATTTTGTAAGTAACAATGATTTGTCCTTGCCAAGTCAAGTTAACCCGCCACAATGGTTAGAGGATGCCATGAAAAACTTGGGTTACAAGCTACCATCCAGCACAGAAGATCAAAGCTTAAATCTGCCTTCCTTTCCTGAAGGACTAGAACAAGAAGCAATAATTCATTACTATCCATTGGTGGTGTTTTTACTCGTCCAGGTGGCAGTGACGTGGCGCGGTGACTGTGCAAAGATAGGGTGCACCACAACCGGGTCCTCTCCCCTACTCAGTTGTTCAGAATGGTGTGGGGGATGGTAGACTTGTGGTTGAACTCAGACTTTGACACCAGTCACACCACTATTCATGAGGGCGGGTGGACCAAGGTAATTCAAATTCACGCATTCAGATCAAGTGCTTTGGGGTCGCCATTGAGGTGGTTGGCCTTAAGTGGATATTTCCCTTTCTCAGGGTCAGGTGTCTACACTTTCCTTTATCTTTTCCTAACCAAACTTTGTTCCCATCTTTGTTGACCATGCTTGAGCTTTGTATCATAGTGTTTCTGTCTTGGCCGCTGGGAGAGGCCTGCTTCTTCACTTTCTATCGCTATATCTTTTTTCCGTTGTATTGATGGGGTTTTCTGGTCCCCCCAAAACCATACAATTAGCTAATATAAAAAAAATTGAATTTTATCAATTTCAATATAACACTCTTTTTGTAGGATCATAAAGAGTGAATATATGTCAACTGAGCCATTTTTGAGGTAAGCAAATGAAAATTTTCCTGGTTTTTACAGGATTTGTGAAGGACACGAGGATAAATATGTGTGTGTGTGTAACTTTACAAATGGGAGGTAATTTATTTTCCGAGGAAAACATATTCAAATTAAATTATTTTAAATGTGTAGAATGTTGTGGTACTTAAAATTTTAAAAGATATGTAATAAGCCAAAAGTTATGATATTTTTTCAATGTTCTATCTATTTACAACTAGGACTACTAAAAGAAATAAATCAATATTAATTAATAACTTAAATAATTGTTTTAAAACTACATATTTTAAAACTAGACAATTTTCATCACAAATACCTCTTAGCATTTTACAAATCGACGTAAATAAAGAAATGAAAAATGTTAGGTGAAGATATAAGAACTCCATACAATTTTATTTTTACCATATGTTGTAGAAACACATCTAGGATCAAATACCCATTCCTTAAAACTAAGGAAAATGGAAGGACGTTTTTTGTAGAAATAAATGAATAACTGTTTGTAGGATGGTTCCCATGCCTAAAAAAAGTAAAATTACAAGGAACAAAATTGAAGTACGAAAACACTATCCATTAGGTAAGGATATATGTATAGAATAGATGTCCATTCTAAATGGATATTTGTATCACTTCGCAAAATATAAAGGTGCTATATTTTTCACCCATACAAGTAAAAGTGTGTGTACACACACATGCCACTGGATAATAATAAGGAATATTAATTAAATGATTATTAATCAAACTATTGTGAATATACCTAGATTACTTTGAGGGAGATATGTAATTAGTATATGTATGTGGTGAATCGTCATTTTCAATGGGATCTACACACTCTTACTGATATAAAACAAAATTAGGTTTCAAGTTTCACCTAAAGTATGGATCTACACACCCTTATTGATCTTAACAAATAAAATTTTATTTCACCTAAATATATACCCTACGAGTTTAGATATGCACATGTAAGCCTACACTATAATTGTGTGCGATGAATAAATACAATGTCTCACACCAGGCTATTACACAAGGGATAACCAAATGAGTTCACCCATGGCAAGAGAGTAAACCGGTCCTTATTGGATTTGGATTCGTCCTGATGTTCGTTAAGGGCTTACACTTACTTTAATTTTAATTAAACATCGTGTATTCAATAATATCAGTGCGTAAAAATATAGATAAATGTTACTAATATAGTCATTCAACGAAAAAAGTGCATAATAACCATGAGATCTTCGCATTCATTCAACTCTAGTGTTACAATGTTCTTTATTACATTATATCAACAGTGAATAACAATAATGAACAACCACAATAATCAACCACACACACACCACCAAAAATAATCCACACCTATAATAATCCCCCAAGGGGTATATATAATGATAGAGTTTTACCCTTCATCATTTTAACAAGAAGTTCTACCGGCCCTTGAACACAATTTATAATGAGTTAACCAATAGTTAAATAGATGGCACACTTTTCATATTGCACCACTCCTTATCCTAAGGCTCTGCTTGGTGGCTTTATCTTCTTGGTGACTCCAATGCATTATTGAACTTTATTTTGTTTTCTTTTGCATGCCAATAATTCTCCCTTTTCATGCAAGAGGTCCACCACTAATACTTAACTTTCTTTTTCTTCATTGATTTTTTCCCCAATTGATCTTACATGTAAGCCTACCTGCAAAGTGATTTTTCAGAACCAAACATGATCTCGCATGATTGAACCAACCTCTCCATTTTTCCTGTGTAAGATTTTATTTGATCAATTTTTCCCGAGGGGAAAAATTGGATAACAAGTTCCTTCTAGTGAGTCACATTCATGAAGACATAGATGGGAAATTCAGATGATTATTAGTATTCTTGTGCAAATTGGAAACATTCTCTTTGCCAAAAATAATGGACACATAATATGCCAAGAGGATTCCAACACATTCAATTCATACATTATCGAGGAATTATACGAATTTAACTCCTTTGTGGAACCACACATACTAGATGGTAACCACAAGATCGTGGGTATCAACAAACCAAAGATGTTTAAATTCCTTGTCATCAACAACATTCCTGTCATGGAGTACAAAGAATCAATCAGGGATTCTGAATGGTCGCACTCAATTGAGATCTAGAAAACAGTGGATGGGAAACCTTTCTTGCCTGAAGGGGATCCTCCATTGGAACCCTTTAAATAACTAAAAGAGATGGAAAATATGTAAAGAGGCATTCATACATACATCACACACTAGGAAAAGAGTTCAACAATTGGTGGAGAAGCATACTAGGTTCTGAAGATTACATATTGGAAAAATGTTCTAAATGACTTAGAGAATCCCTTTGTCAATTGTAGCATGACGAGGAGAGTTTTTTTTAGCCAATTTTTTTTTTAGGATAGCGCAATGTATGATTAGATAATGGGTGCACCATGTCTTCACATGGATAGCTACTATAGTCAAAATTTCCTTTTAAATAAGGATATATATGTTGGGCCTATTTTTGATAGACCTCGAGAGGAATTCAACCTAACATTGGATGTGAATGTTGAGAAGATGATACTAGTAAGACCAGATGATGATAACTCACCTATATGGATGGGTAAGGCAGAACGAATTCTAATACATGATGTTCACACAAAGGCTTAAAAGATAAGGGTACGCTGATGAGAATCCATAGGAAAAGAAAATACATAAAAAGAAAGGTACCAAGAATGCTTAAAGAAAAGGAAATGGTGGAAAAAATCAAGGGACACATCAGATATCGATATAGACAACGTCATATGGGCATGGATTCCAAGTAAAATATGGAAAGGAGATCATATTAAAATACTGAATTGGGGTCATGAAACTATCTAACAACACCTTGAACAAATTCAAGAACAATAATTGATACCCTTGCGAGGGATCAATACTTATGTAATTTTCTCGAAGGATTGATTGCCTATGGAAATAATTTTTCAAATCCATTTCCTCAAAACAATTTTTTAATGTAATTCTTAACTCTTTGTTGTTATTTACGATTTACAGAATCGAAAATCATAAAAGTAGTTAACTTTATCAGTCGCAACATGAATATTTACAATATCACCATCTTTTTTATATAAAAATTATATCAATATATAATATACATAAAATATTAAATAAATATAATTTTGACATATTTCAATAACTATTGTTTTGTATTTTTTAAATGGAAATATTGTAAAATTACCACCATCTAAAAATTGCTTGACATGAAATAAGGTGGTCGTCAAATTTCACCATTGATGATGATGTAACTTTGTGGCGCCTAGGCTTATGTAACTTAGCAGACCGCTAGTTCTTATGTAGCTTAGCGGTGGGTAGGCTTATGAAACTTGTCTATCAATAGGCTAGTGTAACTTTGCTAGCCTCTAGGATTATTTCAACTTAGAGGAATCTACTCTTGTGTCAATTAGCGGCCACTAGGCTTATGTAAGTTAACAACATATACACTTATGTAAGATAGTTCGGTCGCTAAGCTTATGTGGGGGAATAAAGTTAATAACAAAATAATACATCCTAAAATAGCGAAGATTGGCGGCCAAAACTCAAGATTATCGTGGTATTATGTATTCTTAGAGTTTGCAAAATTGGAATCCAATGATAATGATAGTGGAATCCAATATTAGTGAAATTGGAATCCTATAATAGCGAAACTTTAGGAATCCACTAATAATGAAATTTCACCTAGCATAAGTCACTTTAATGACATATAAGTTAGCAACCGCTAAGCTTATTGTTAGATAGCGGCTGTGAAGGCAATTATAGTAATATAATGGCCATCCAAGGCTTATAGACAAGACAGCGAATCCACTATGGCGTAAAAATGGAGATGGATTTCTTCAAATAATAACAATACTAGAAATCCTAAATTTAGTAGAACATGTCCAAATCCAGTGAAATCAAGCATTATGATATTAGATTACAATATTTGGTTATAATAAATTGAATAGGATTATAGTCTCTGTAAGTGCTATTTCTAAGGAGATCTAAGCTACTATTCCTGCTATTCTAATTGTAAATGCTAGACACTAATCATCTTAAAAATTCTCATACTTTATTGTGTGCAACAAGGAATTGCACACTCCTTGTATGTACTGAGGGATGAACACTTTGCATGTGTGCATCCATCGGACTTTGGCCTACAAAGGTATCACACTTCGACGTTACGAGGGATTGAGGAAATTTGTGTAAAGATGAGAGGGATCCTTATCTAATTTTGTCATGCGATGGATCATGGATCACACTAGCATAGACTGTGGTCAATGGTAATGAATCTCTCACACTACGATGGGCTATCAGTGTCCTGTCTAAGTGTGAGTCTTCAAACTCAAAAGTATATGCTTGCTCACACAGTTTGAAGTGTGATCACCAAGGTAGAAGAATAATCCTTCCCATTGGACATTAATATTTGAATTTTACGTGCATGTAAGTAGATCCTAAAAGCCAGAATAACTTTACCCCATAAAACCTTTGCAAACAAAAGAGATGCAATATCATATATTATTATGGAACTGCAATGAAATATAATGAGAATGGGCCTTGCTTATATAGGCAAGGAATAAAAATCTAAGAACCAGTCAAGGTTCGTAGATCAAGCCATAAATCAAGGAAATAACTAGTCATCAAAGAACTAGTCAAGACCATAGATTTAGGAAAGAACTAGACATCAAGGATCTAGTCAATACCATAGATCAAGGAAAGAACTATACCTAAAAACTAGATAATATCCCCTAATATCTAAATAAATAAAAAGAAATATCCACACACATAAGTGGGTGAGGATAAATACAATAAAGGTAAATAAAGTACCTAGGTGAACATGAGCTAAGGTAAATACCTACTCTAACACCCCCCCTCAAGTGAAGCTAGGGGCCAAAATAGAAGTGGCATGTCCACAGTATGAGTCCTAACAACTAGGCCTGATGAGGTACTCATGTACAATATATCCATGAAGAAATCTCGAACCAAAAGAAGGAAAGAATCCTGCTTAGAAGGAAAGAGAAAGAAGAAGAAGAAGGAAGATGTTCTCATGAACACCCCCAAGAAAAAACTTATGAAACCCCAAGCATTCCATGCAACTCAAGGTAGCGAGGTGATGCAAAAGGCTTCGTAAAGATGTCTGCAACCTGCTGCTGAGTCAGAATGTACTCCAAGCAAATAACTCCATCCTGAATGTGCTGATGAATGAAGTGGATGTGTATCTCAATATGCTTGGTCCACTGGTGCTCAACTGGGTTGTGAGAAATGTGAATTTCACTTTGGTTGTCACACCAAAGTACAGTCAGTGAATCCTGTGGGAATCCAAACTCTGTCAATAACTATCGAAGCCAAAGAATCTGCTGACTTGCTGTAACTGTTGCCCTGTACTCTGCCTCTGAAGATGAAAGTGTAATAGCCTATTGCTTTTTGCATGCCCAAGCAACTGGAGAAGAACCAAGACAAAAAAGATATCCAAGAAGTGGAACGCATGTCATCAATAGAACCTGCCCAATCTGAATCTGTATACCCAACCAACTGAGTAGAACCCCTAGTGTAGTGTAGGCCAAAGTGGGAAGTGCCCTGCAAATAGCGCAAAATCCTTTTAGCAGCCTGTCCAGTGACTACTATGAGGAGAATGTGCAAATTGAGATACAAGCCCTACTGCAAATGAAATATCAGGGCAAGTATGGGTCAAGTACATGAGACTCCCAACCAACTGCCTATACAAAGTAGGATCACAAAGTGGAGTGGTACATGTGGAAGTAAGAGTAACCCCAGACTGAAAAGGAGATGGACTTGGCTTGCAATCAGCCATATCAAAGTGTTGAAGAAGATCATGGGTGTACTTTTGCTGACTCAAATGAATCCTGAATCTTTCTAAGAAATCTGCAAACCAAGGAAATAATGCAATAACCCAAGATCTGTCATGTCAAACTGTGTAGAAAGATCCCTCTGAATAGTCTGAATGTGGGAAGAAGAGCTGCCAGTAAGTAATAGATCATCAATATACAAGACAAGTATCACAATATCCTCACCAACATGCTGGAGATACACTGTATGATCGGAGTGGCAATGAACAAAACTAGTAGATAGAAGAAAAGAATCCATCTTCTCATACCAAGCCCGAGGGGCTTGTTTGAGACCATAGAGAGACCTTCTGAGCCTACAAACAAGAGAAGAATCTTGAACAAATCCAGTAGGTTGCTCCATGTATATTTCCTCTTGTAAATCTCCATGTAAGAAGGCACTCTTCACGTCCATCTGGTATATGGGCCACCCCTGTGATGCAGCAATAACAAGTACAAGGCGTACAAAATCCATCTTGGCAATGGGTGCAAAAGTCTCAGAGTAATCAATACCTTCAACTTGTGAAAAACCCTTTGCAACAAGACGAGCCTTATACTTGTCAATGGACCCATCAACTACATATTTGGTTCGGTATACCCACTTACACCTAACCATATTTCTTCCTTTAGGAAGAGATACCAAATCCCAAGTATGATTCTTCATCAAAGAAGAATACTCATCTGTCATCACATCATCCCACTCCTGTATCCCATGAGCCTTTGAAAAAGACTTTGGATCCTCAGAAACTACCTGACACAAAATTCCAGAACCTGTAGAATGTGCGTGATGATGCCTAGTGGGTGGAAGATCCTGTATGAAAGGTGTTGCCTCAGAAACTATAGTACGAGCCCACTTAGGCATAGTGACAACATCAGTGGGAATAGGATCCTCAATGACATCTATAACCTCCTCATCAACCTCCTCAAAGAAAGGATCCTCAAGATGAGATGAAGAAGAAGGAGGCATGGAAGAAGATGAAGAATCATGAGGAGTGAAGCGCTCATCAAACTGAACATGTGTTCGAAAAATAACGTCATGAGTATCAGGATCTAAAAGTTGATAAGCTCTCATGTCCTCACAATACCCTACAAAGATCAAGGGTTTTCTCTTCTTATCCAAATATTTCCTTTTCTTCTTTGGCACAAAGGCCCAAGCATGGCTCCCAAAGACTTGTCAAAAAAATGAGACATCTGGCTTAGTGTTGGACCAAGCTTCCTCTGGAGTCAAATGCTCAAGTGCTCTGTGTGGTGTGTGATTCTGAATGTAGTTAGCACAATTAACTGCTTCTGCCCAGTAGATAGGAGGTAAATCTCTAGAATGCATCATACAGTTAGCCATTTCCTTCAAATTTCTATTCTTCCATTCTGCTAAGCCATTCTGTTGTGGAGTATGAGGAACAAAATGCTGGTGAATAATGCCTTGAGTTCCAAAAAATTAGAAAACTCATTGTTGAATTACTCCCCCCATTATCAGTATGAAGGTTCTTTATGCAACTAGAAGATTGTTTCTCGACCAAAGCCTTGAAGAATTTGAAGTGTGAAAAAACATCACTTTTGTACTTGAGAAAATAAACCCAAGTACGCCTCGAGAAATTATCAATAAAGGTAAGTGCATACTTAGCTCCATTGAAAGAGGGGGTAGGAAAAACCATCAAGTCACTATGCACAAGCTCAAGTGGTGAAGAAACTCTCTTAGAAAAATTCTTAGGAAATGGATCTTGGTGTTGTTTCCCTAATGCACAACCATGAGAAAACTCCCTCAAGACAAGAAACTCTAGGAAGACCATCTACCATACCATGAGTTCTTAACTCCTTCAAATATCTGTAATTGAGATGTCCTAAATCTTTCATGCCAAAGCTTACTCTCTGAATCTACATGAGAAACCAATCATGTCCCTATAGAGGAAGTGTCATCAAAACCCTCAAAGTGATATAGTCTAGAACTATGATCAACAATACCTTGAGCAACAAGTGAATGAGGCTCTAAAAAGTTCTGTACTTCTGCCCCATGTGGTGTAAAAGTCACTATTTTTCCTTGACCAGAATGACAAATTTGATATACAAAAAGAAAATTTGTAGTGATGTTAGGAACATATAGTGCATCTTGGATACTGCCACCATCAAGTGTATATCACCTTTTCCTTTAACAGAAAATAAAGGAAGAATCTCCAACCTCAATTTTGGAAGTAGAACTCAAACCTAGAGAAACAAAAGACTCCTTGGAAGAAGTCATGTGATGAGAAGCACCAGAATCTATAACCCAACTATCTGCAAGTGGTGACTGAGATCTCCCAACAACATTAAGTGTTTTTCCATGCTGATTAGAAGGAGGTGGAGTGGAGATAGAAATTTTTTGTGTTTCTTGACTGCATCCTCTAAGGCTTGCATTATCTTATAACACCTATGTTCTTCATGACCACTACCCCCACAAAAAGAGCATGAAAGGCTAGACTTATTCTTGGATTTAGAAGACTCCTTGGGTTTAGAGTTGTTTTCTTTGGGTTTAGGAGCATTTTGAGATGGAGAAGGGGTGGATTTGGTTTTAATTTTTGGTTTTCCCTTGCCCTTAGGATTAGATGCAACTAATTCCTTTTGAGAGGTGGAAGACTCAAGGTGAGACAATTTGGATTCTTCCCTAGTAAGTCTTTCACAAAATGTTTCTAAGTCAGGCATTTTGAATGTGTCACCTAAGGCATCCATGCTAGAGAAAAAGGTAGAAGAAAATATTTGAAATGGTCCTCTCAACTTGGATAGAATCAAGTAAACACACTCTTCATCTTTCTTATCTCTTCCACTCCCCTTCAATTGTGTCAAAAAATGCTTGAACTTGGTAAGATAGTCTATAATTGTTGGAAAATCTTCAGGATTAAGAGAGGTGATCTCAATTTCAAGTTGCATGGCTCTCATATGATCCACCTTACCAAATAAATCCTCCAATTTCTCCCATATTTTGAAAGGAGAGTCACATTTTTCCAAATGAAACAAAATACTGTCACTTACATAAGTTCCTATCAAACCCATACACTCATCAAATTTGCACTGGTACTGAAATTTCTCATATTCTCTAGTGAACACTGGTTGTTCTGAAGAAGTTAAAGCCCATAATCCTTTCACTTAATTATTGTTTCCATTCTTGGTTTCCATGTGTGGTAATTATGTGTTGTTAATGGCTCAACATGATCTAATGCAGAAGATAGATGCCATTCTCAAAAAATCACCAAAAAAATGCAAGAACCCAAGCAATGCAACAAGAGCCCCCCAATATTTTGGCACTTTATAATGAGTGTGTGTTACAATATGGAACTTTATAATTATAGTGCAATTCTCAAAATAAATATTTCCAATGGAAAGAGCACAAAAAAAAAGCACTTTTGCAAAAAATGACACTCAAATCCGAGTTACCGATCAAAAGATACAAGCTTTTCAATTTATGCTCTGCTATTTATTTTAGTTGCCACTAAAATAAAATAAAATGCTCTTTCCTTCACCACACAAATAAAATGAAAGGGGGCTGGAGTTAAGCACCTACTAGTAGGAATCACAAGCTTTAAGCCCTCATATAGACCATACCATATGACCAGGGGCTAAGGATTTCAAATTAATTTCCTAGTTTTTTTTTCTTTCATTGACTAGTGCAATCTCGGTGCAAACGTTTCTCTTGCAATAACAAAAAAAACCTAAACAAACGACTGCCTCCATAAATGGTTGATTTTATAGCCCATCTTTAGGGTTTTACAACCTTTCTAGATCCAATGGAAGCCTCTATTTTTCATAAAAATGCACACAATAACAAAATACAGATAAATCCTGAATATATGAATATACAAAACAAATGTTTACAAAATGAAACTTACAGATAAATTTCAACAACAATCTCCTACTCTAATACCATAAAAGGAATGATAACCAGATCATACCAAGCCAATAACACAAATGCTAATCAAACACCATTATCAATAAGATGAAAGTAATTCGCCAAAATAACTTTACATAAACCTTTGCAAACAAATGAGCAACAATATCATATATTATTATGGAACTCAATGAAATACAATGAGAATGGGCCTTGCTTATATAGGCAAGGAAGGAATAACAATCTAAGAACCAGTCAAGGTCGTAGATCAAGCCATAAATCATGGAATTTCTCTTTTCTCAAAGGATGCTTGGTCTTTAGTGCATCCCCTTCCCATGTACCTCTTTTTATAGTCTTAAGGGGTTTAAGGATGTTTTAAACTAATATTCTTCAAAAGGGGAAAATTATTAGTTTAAAAATAATAGAAAAGGAATCAAAAGGTTTTGGAAAGACCTAAGGGAGGTCATCACACATTCCTTATGGACCTAATTTAATATTTTTACATCTTCCTTCTAATTCATCCTATTAGCTCTTCCCTCAAGGATAAAAAATTGAGATTAGATGGAAATTGTCATTAATATTGGTGTGTTTCATGTTTAAACTTTATTTGAAGTCCACCTTAAGTATTTATATTATCTAAGCAAGACATATTTATGTGCATTATGTTGTGATTATGAAATAACTAATGTGGTAGTTACCCTCTCACATGTATGAGAGGGGTTAGGTGAAGTTACGTGTCCTTAATTAATGTTTCCACCTTTCAATCCACCAACAATCATTCCTACTTATATATTTTAGTTTTCATATATAAGAAACCATTGATTCTTTTATGAAGATACTCAAAGAGGATCTTAGAGATAATATCTTGAGTTGGATCCTATGTACTATCTAAGGAGAGCTTGTTCTGGTGCAACCTCTATTTTCTGGTTGCACATTCATCTACATCGTCCATTCCATTGTCAGATTAATATAGTGTGTTAATTGGTGTTTTCTTGTTCAAAATCATAAATGGATGGTGTGTTTCTGTTAATGACTTTACTTGGGCATTTCTCATTTCTAAAATTTTACAGAGCTTGTTTCTAACGTGATATTAAAGTGAATTATCACATGGTATTAGGGCCATGGAATCTCTCATGGTACCATAGCCATGGATTCTTACATGGTATTAAAAAAATTATTTATTATTAAATATTGTGGATTTTCGAATCTATGTGTTTCCATACAAAATTCTTCTACCCCTATTCAAATCCATGAGCCAACCCTCATTATGGGGTTTTTTCAAAATTATTGACCCATTAATATCCATTTTTTATGGTTTTTTTAAAACTACCAAGATAGTTTTTTTTTTTGATCGAGATAAATCTAAAATTTGAGGGTCATTTCATAGAGTGAGTTCTATTCTTTGAAGAGTTATGCATATTTTCCATGTCTTTTGTTTCAAATTTGGCTCATCCTTTGGTCATATTTTGTTACAAGTTGTAAATATGCATATGGAGGAGATCCATTGAAGATTTTCTAAAACATTTTTCTATTTTTTTTTTAATAAAATCAAATCTAATTAGTTTTATTCAATAATAGAGAGAGTATTTCTACAATGATTTGATCCTAAAACCAAGGATAAATTCTTATCATTCCAAAAATTCTCTCCTAAATCTCTTCACTCACCTTTATCTCTTATATATACAAACACACATTAACATGTTTTCTATACCTATGTAATACTAACATTGACCATAGCCCTCAAGGTTGGCTCAAGTGGATTGGACCAATGACTTAGGTCTGCCAGGTCTCGAGTTTGATTCGTGATTAAATTTAGTGTGTGGCATGGGGCCTTTGTGTAGTTCTTAAGGTTATAGGGGGCTCACCTTGTGGTTTAAAATTAACAAGGTGTGTTTAATGCATGCTACTCTAGGTTGTTGGGATTATGGTTTCTTGGTTACCAAAACAAATACTAACATTGACTATTTCCAATATTTCCCCCTTATTATGGACATAGGGAAAGGAATCACTCTACATGACCTAGAAACAAAAATTTATGTCAACACATACACTAGGTATGTAATCATGCTACTCATGACATATGTTGATTGTTGCCACATACACATGTGAATACAATGTTCACAATTTCACTTCTAACGAGTGGTAGGGTTCTCGCTATCAAATCATATGCTTCTAACTATAACCTACATACATGAACACAACTATTCATGCCTTCACTTCTAGTCAATACTGGGTTACTCACTCTAAAATCACCATGAAGTAATCATCAGAGGATACATAATATATTATTAATCTCTTATTAATCTATTTACAATATTTATTTTCTCCACATAAAATAGGAAAAATATATTTTTTTGAGGATTGGATCGAAATTTTCATGTTTGCAGACATTGTCCTTTACCCCTTCCATGCGATAAAGAACAACATAATTAGTACCATTGAAAATAGAGACCAATCTTGGCATTAGTTGGATTGGCGTTATTTGGTTTTGTGCCACTATCACATCGTGTAACGTCATGTTATCTATGACCTTGATAGAGTTTACAAGTGTCCTACCTTGGTTTCCTCTATCCTCTAGCTTATTCATCTGGCTAGGTCAAACTACATATCAATTTTGGTAAAAAATTCCCTCATTAAAAATAGGTTGTCAGAATAGAATGACCATGGTGTTCACCAACTTATTTGTTCTTACAATGAAAAAAATCTATTAACTCTTGATGAAAATATGAATTATTCAGAATTTAGTCTAAATATACTAAGCATACAATATACACTATTATAAATCATAGACTTATTGATTCGATAAAAAAAATATTAAAAACCTAAACACAAGATTTAAAATTACTTATAAGAACATACCAATCTATTCAAGATTACTCAATGTTAATAAACCAAAAAAAATCCCAGTACACATTAGACATCACACCATACTATGTCCAAACATTTCATGCATTGATAAAATTGAATCTAATTACTTTTATTCACTAATAGAGAGTATTTATATAATGATTTGATCCTACAAACAAGGGATTACTCAATGTTAAAAAAAAACCCAAACAAATCCCAATACACATTAGACATCACACCATACTACTTTCGAACATTTTGTGCATTGATAAAATTGAATCTAATTACTTTTATTCACTAATAGAGAGATTATTTATACAATGATTTGATCGTAAAAACAACGGATTAGTTACTATATTTCCAAACTTCTCTCTTAAATATATTCACTCACCTCTCTCATTTTGAGAAACAAGCACGCATTACTATATTTCCTATAACCATGTAATACTAACCTTGACTATTTCCAAATTTTGTGTCCATGAGACATTTCCATTGAATTTATAGTGTGAAATAAAGGAAAATATGAGTTTTTTTTCACGTGAACTACACATCATGAGATCATTTGGAAACACATTTCAATTTTTGAAGAGCTAGGGAAGAGAGGAATTTAGCAAAAGTTTTGTATTTTTTTGAAAAAAATTAATCAAATTATATTTTTTTTGGATTCAACATTACGAGAAAACTATAAAAAGTTTGAAATATTTTTTTTGGACAATATAACTCATAGGGCATGCATTTGAATATGTAGTTGTGACCCGTTTCATATGGAACTCTTATTTGAAGTTGTTTTTTTAGCTCTGAGACTTATATATTTTGATTAAGGAAGTGTACGACGATTAGAAAGATCACATTTTTTAGAGGTCTACATAATAATGGGGTCCAATCCTATACACTGTTAACTATTTTTTTTATAGAATTTTATAGTTTCTCACTTGATTTATTGGCCTAATCTTATATTTTGGATATTCTTGAGGCCATAACTTTTGACTAGTAAATTGGATTAACATGCATATTGTTTTGAAAGTGCAAGTTTTTCAAGCTCTTTCTAGTAGTGACGTATAAATTATTTTGATTTCATCCGATATTATTATTTTAGATAAAGGCTTACTTATAATCTAAAAAGAAAAATCTTTCCACACTGTGTATATGTGCCACCTCCTTTTAAGAGTGGACAACTCGTTAGTTCTTTATACAACTTATTAAGGGATTTTCAAATATATACATTGGAATCTTGGGAATTCACACTTGATGGTATTTTTATTTGCATGATCTATAACCTTAGTTTCCTTTGCATGAATTTTTATTTTTACCATAAGAAATAGGGAAAAATAAAGTTTGAGGACAAGGTTAAGTTTGAAGACGTTTAAAACCGTCATCTTTGATCTCTACTATGTGATCAAGAATAACATACCTGGTACCACTTCCATTGGAAAAAAATATTGACATTATTCAATTTGACATTGTTTAGTGCTACCATTATTGTACTGTGTGACATCATTGTTAGGGATGAACTTCATGGTGTCAATGGAATTCCTACCTTCATTGCCTCTGTATTCCAACTTGTTCAACTCACTAGGTCAAATTGCATATTTTTGGTGAGAAATTCCTTCCTAAAAAATAAATTATCACAATAGACTAGACATTAGATATATATCCTTAGAATGAAAAAAAGAATCCAATAACTCTTGATGATATGAATTATTGAAAAGTTTATCTAAAAATACCAAAAATGTGCAATATACAAAGAACTAATAGGCTAATTACTTATAATAACATGACATGCTATAAAGGATTGACTCAATATTAATTAAAAAACCTAACAAAATCCTAACACACATTAGACATCAGACCCACACTATATAAAATTTATACTAAATGATATAGTTTATAAAACTATAAACTATATACTAACCATGTATAGACTAAGACCATCTAAAAAACATTAATTTACTAAAGATTTAATTTTTACTAGCTAAAACATTTAAACTATAAAAATAACCAACATATTATACAAATCCAAAAGTACAAATTATACATTAATTTTTTTTGACACATTTGTATGAAACAAAATCTTAAAAACTGAGTGAAATGAGGTTGGAAAATATTTATAGTGGATAATAAAAGATAACACACATTAGTTTTCGAAGGCAATAGATGCTACTGCACCTGATAATACCCCACATAAGTTTGAACACTCAAAACTACATATTGATATGTTCAAGGAGTGTGGCAGAAAATAAATACGAAGAACACATCCATATAAATTAAAAATATCCCCGATAAATGATTTTACAAGATTAAGCTACATAGTGGTAGAAAAAACTCACAAAATCTCATTTGTATATTTCATGCATTGATACCACTCGATTAAAATTGAATCTAATTAGTCTAATTCATAATAGAGAGAGTATTTATACATTGCTTTGATCCTACAAACAAGGGATAAATTCTTATCTTTCCAAAATTTTCTCTTAAATATCTTTACTCACCTTTCTTTCATACATAAAAACATGCATTAATATTTTTTAATACTTATATAATACTAACCTTTGCTATTTTAAAATTTTGGGTGTATGATACATTTCCATTGAATTTATAGTTCTAAAGAAAGTCAACTATGATTTTTATTTCCCCTTAGATAATTTGTAAAACATTTTAAATTTTGAAGAGCCCAGGCACATAGGTATTTTAGCAAAAGTTTTGTGAATCTAGGGAAATTCTCTTTCTAGGGTTTGGCTAAAGGAAAAGAGGTAATGACATCTGCGGAAGTTTTTTTCTTTTCCTCTTTGGTTTTGAAACGAATAGTTGTTCTCTATTGTTGGCTTTGTTTTTCTTTAAATGTCAGTTCAATGGCGCTGTAAATTTAGTTTATTCGTCAAGACTTTCAGACATCAAATAATAACTCGTCCTCTTTTAAAATTATGTAGACTATTGACACGCACAACTGAAATTTCAATCAAAGGGGAA
Organism: Taxus chinensis; assembly: GCA_019776745.2. Classification (NCBI taxonomy): domain Eukaryota; kingdom Viridiplantae; phylum Streptophyta; class Pinopsida; order Cupressales; family Taxaceae; genus Taxus; species Taxus chinensis. Next base: position 624,433,165 of record CM034155.1, read on the forward strand.
AATATTAAAAAATTAAAAAAATTATTTAATTTTTTTTTTGGGAATGACCCCTCCAAGCCCTCGAAATGTTCAGAACATCTCCAAAATATAGGGTACATATCCCCGCATAACACTACATTTAAACCTTCCATCTTCCTAGAAAAATGGAGATTCCAACATCAAATGGTCACAAGCATTTTCTTAAGAGACACTAGTGTTGTTGGAATGCCATGCAATGTGATGAAGTTTGTGGTATTGCGGCTCCCTATTGCATAAGGTTTTTCCTTTTTTTTGTGTGATCTCTTATCAAGCTAAACACTTAGGCATGATTGTGGATATATTAGGTAATGTTCCGTGCATCTTCATCCACATTTTTCACCCATCCAATTTTCCTAATGCCCTGAAGCATGAGATCGATGTAATGGGTTGTGCAAGGGCCCAAAAAAAGGGGCGGGCTCTCTTGAAGAAGTCTCTCTTTATTGCTACATGTGTTGTATTGTCAATCAAAAAGTTGGCGACATTCTCAATGCCCATGTAGGACCACCTCTGACAAATGACATAAATTTTCTGCATTCTTCACTCTTTGTGGGAGGCATCGATGAATTTCAAAAACACCAGCATGCCCTTAAAAGCCACTAGAAAGTTTATTAATGTTTGATTGCTCTGTCTACTCATCAAACAAAATATTACATTTATTTTTGTGCCAAATTCTATTTTGTCCTTCTACCATGCCTTTGTATTTTTTAGCGGCTTCCTCTAGTCAGAGCCCACTTAAATTATGATGAGTTGGTGCCTTGAACTCTCTTCCATATACTAATGACTCTCAATATGGGATTTTCTTCACATTGAATGGTTTGCTATTATAGCATAAAAAATTAGCAGCAACCATTCTCGCTTCATGGCACCTTTTTCGGCTCCAACCAATACCTTCTAGTAAAGGTTGTGCACTAGGAATATTGCGGTGAACAAAGAAACCCTGCGAATTTAATTGGGTTTGAATTCTATCCAATGGATGAATGCAAAATCCACGAGCCATTAGAAGCGTTGATATCAATATAATTTAGACGGCTGCACTTGCTTCCCTCGACCTCTTCCTTTTTGTCTTTTTCTTCATACCATCTCTCAAGTCACTTGACTGTACAACTGCACATCTCGGCCACAAATTTGTGCGATGTGATATTTGAGTCAATTGATGCTTATTCTCATCACAAACCCACAATAATTATATATCACTCTGCCTTGGATTGGACTTGGTTTGCCATGCTTCCAAGTATGGTCCTCGCCACCATGCACATTGCTTTTATGCCCTAGTGGATGACATTCTTGCAATGAAAGCCCCCCGTCGCCCCCCCCCCCCCCCCCCAAAAAAAAAACAAGAGCGGTAGGAATGGTAAAAAAAAAAAAGAGTTCAAAACCCTAGAAGAGAAAATAGAACAAAAAAAAGAAAGGTTTCCTTGAAAGAGAACTGAAATGATTTTTGTTTTCAAAAGCCTAAAACAAACAAAATGCCATGGAAATATCTCTCAAACCGAACTCCAATTGTTATACGATCCTTCAAATCTGATAATGGTTCCTTCACATCAGCAGAAAAAATTCTTGAAAATCTGTTTTTGTGTAGACGCGAGTTCTCAGCAACTAATCGCTAGAGGCTCGCAGGCGATTCGTGGATGAGTTACTCGCTTTTAAAACAGCCACTGTGCCTCTCTACCCATTTTTGCTATTATGGTTATAGTAACCTGTAACCTGTAACATTGACGGGGAACACTGTCGAGATGTTTACATCATAATTTCTCAGGAAAACAAAACTCTAAAAAATAAAACCCATCTACAGCCTCCTTTTGTTATTGCTTAGCTCAAGGTATCTGTAGCATAACTTACTCCCATTCGAAACTTACAACCTCTTTATTCCGAGATTGCAAAACACTCCATACTCATCAATAGTTAAATTTTGCCTAAATCATTATAGTGAGTGTGTGAATGCATGTAATATATTCATATCAATCATTTTCCCTTGGCATCTTTCACTACAATACATTGCATTAACTTATACAGGGGGAAGAATTCTTTCCTCACAAAGCCAAGGAATCCAATTGGATCAACATCCTAATTTGCTGCCAAGTCTGCAGCTTTATTTGCAGACTATAATTTAATCCTATTTGTCAAAACTTATTGAGAATGAATGATGTTTCCTGGATTACAGACTGCAGTCTCCATGCCTTGAACCCCATCTTTCTAATAGCTCGAATGATAAGATTGTAGTTTTCTTCTATAATTGATGAGTTTGTAATCCTTCTCAAGAGTTTGAGGTGCTCAGTTTTAGGACTAGACTCTGTTTCATTGTTTGTGGATTAACCTAAGTCTATAGCATAAATTAGAACCTGTCAAAATTTATTTAATAAATTCTGGTGGAGGCACCTTCCATGTACCTCTAGGTCCATTATACCTATTTTGCTCTTTCCCCTTAAGCAGGAACACAAGTCACCACCATTTGTTATTTGTTGTTTCTTCGATCAAGTGTGCACCTGACCATTTAATTCACTGCTTTGGGCTTCCCACCCTCTAGCCTTTTTTTTCAAAAACTATATAAAAATTAAAAAATATATAAATTTCAGCCTTCTAAATAGGAATTTAATTATTAACCACATATTAAATATTATATGTTTTCGAATAACATGATGTTTTTATCATCGACATTTTAATGCTACAAATTATTGATGCCATCAAAAGGCCAATAGTATGAACAACAATAATTCTTGTTATTCAATATATAATATGTATCATTTCCTATTGAAAAAATTATAATATTATTATTATGGGTTTTTAATAATAATAATAATAATAATGGGTTTTTTATTATTATGGGTTTGGGCACAACTTTTGAGGGATCATCTGACAGTGGTGGGCTTGCATTCTCCTTTGTTCACCTGCTAGCTATGGAATCTCCCCCCCCAAAATGATTTTAATGGGACCCATTCTAGAGGGAAATACTTGACGATGGAGGTGTTGCTTCCCATGCGTGACAGAATCGTTCTAGCGGGGGCGGTGGTGTGACTCCTCGGAATGGGGTTCCTCTGTTGGCCTCGGTTGCAATGGGGAGAGGCGCAGAGGATGTGTTTCAAGACCCTTCATCGTGGTTTTCTCAGATCCCTAGTGGTATGCTCTGCAGTAGACTCCTTGGAGGCCACACTCTTTTTCTTGGGCTAAGCGACAATGGTTTGAGTCTCCTTCTGTCTCAGGCCTCATCTCTCCTAACGGGCTCGTCCTCTAGCTGCGAAGGATCCGTACCCGGCCCCGTTTCCACAGCCCTGCCGCCACTACCCCTGCCCACTCCCGTGCCGCTCCCACTCTCTGCCGCTCCCGCTCCTACAACTTTATTTAGCCATATCGGCTACCTAGCTACATTGTGGTATGTATTTACTATTCTGCAATAGATGCTCTGTTGGTAGTGTAGTTTGTATAACAAACATCCCGTAGCATGAACGTTAGCCATAATCATTGATCATAATGAGCACCATATCTTGTGCGACTGTAAGTCAAACATAACAGCAATATGGATTCTCAGTCAATAAATAGTCAGCCATGAAAGTACAATGGTTAAATCATATCATTAAAAGATCAAAACTCAACTACTGAGACAATGGGGTTAAATTCGTCGAAGATCCAACAAAAACAATCAAATGCACCTTGCGTGAAAGCTAACACAAAAAAATGTCCTCCACTCAAAGCTGCTGCAAAAATCCAATGCTACTACAGGAAAGTCAATGCTGTAGAATTTGGTCAGTGTTGTTGTAGAAAGTCAAGAAAGCAACAAATTTTTCCTTGGATTCAATCAACACAACAAGAAATACAAGCTTGTAGATGTCCAATGCCAAAATTTTAAAACTGTCACATAGCCTATGTTGTTGCACAGTTGATCAACGTGCTGTTGACATCAGCAAATGGGTTCCATCTCCTTTTTTCCGCCCACAGCCTTGGGAAATGCAATGGAGATTTGAAGAACCATCGGCATTTCTCAAAGGACCCAATGATTATGAAGAATCCTCGACATTTCCAGGGAGACCAAAACCAGAATCCGTACCAGAACCGTCCTGGTTTGGATACAGAGGAGAGTTTTCGAGAATTCAGTATTGTAAGTTTACAGTCTTTTAATAGGATGGATCTTTCGGAGTAACCACTAGTAACATTGTATGGACATTTCTAGGGAGACCAAAACCAGAATCATCCTGGTTTGGGTACAGAGGAGAGTTTTGGAGAATCCTGTTTATGTAGGTTTACACTCTTTTAATAGGATGGATTCTACGGCATAGCCGCTAGCAACAATATGGATAACAAATACTTCTCTTAGGTCAAGTGATGTTAGGATTGATGCTGACCTTTCATAGATTGTTTATCTCTTTGATTGGAATGGGGAAACATATGTTTAGTTAGGGTCATATTTCTCTTCATTATGGTTTGTTTTTCCGGGTCCTTGATAGATGCTCTCTCCCTCATCCCAATATGAATCAAGCTTCCAGTCTCCGTTGTGAAGATAAAGCGGGAAGAGAGTGCTATCCACCTATGCTTGGTTACATGCTGATATAGTTATAAGCAAAGGACTCCATTAAGAGAAAATCTTGGTAGTTACAGAAATAAAATGGCAAAAAGAAAAGCGTAATATGTAAATGTTGTGTTCAAACACTCTATTTCTCATGCATATGGTCATAGAGCGGCCTCTTGTCCTTTGCATTAGCTAAGCATTTTGTCCAAGCTGTGGAGGAAACAGTACATAGTGAGGATATTCAACAACTCTGAAGGAATAACAAGAACTCGAACTAGAACAAAACTACAAGATCGTCAAAATCTCCTCATTTTACTGAGTCCTTTCCACAAATAGAATTCAAAGGCTAGGGAAGCTCCAAGATCAATCAGGTTAGTATAGGAGATATTGGTAAAGAGACCCCCCCTTTATAAGCTGAACTGACAATGTGCCAGGGATTCAAAATAACAACTCATTTACAATTAGATATTCAAAAGACGGTGGCAACAACAATTCCTGCAAATATTATGAAGGAGATGCATCCTCAAGAGTCAAACCCCTCATCAATTAGAGGATGAGAATCATTCTTCTGCTTCTCCCTCATGTATGATAAAGATCCAAATACAGTGGGGAAGACATATGTTTGAAATTCCTCAATTTAGAAAAATCCCCTCGACCGTGACATGCGTACCTCTTTGATGGTTTTGTATTGCATGGTTCTCTCTTGCTATAGGAGCCTTTGATTGATCTTTGAAATCATGGTATTCTCTAATCAAGTAATGCACCTAATTTTTAAACTCGGCAAGTAATCACCTGACTCTACAAGTTGTTTTGCTCGATGAGTTTCTTTAGCATGTAGATTGACAAGATATGGAATACTTAACAATCTTGACATATAACTTACCAATCTAGACTTTAAAGAACAATATAAGACCAGGGATAAATTGGCAGCATAGCAATATAATGACAATAATATACAATCAAGCAAGAATACCAATACTACTCAAAATCTCATTACTAATTTATGCAGTAACATGATTGCATATACAGAGAATACAACCTGTGGATGGGGATGAAAACTCATATCCAACTAATCAGTTCCAAACAGGAAGTTTCTCCAAGGCAATCTTAAACAAAGTAGTTTGCGTGCTTTAAAAGCAAATTCTACACTAGGAAACAAAACATTCCAACTAGAAAAGCCAAAAGACTCAACAACGAAATAAATCTATGCTTTACTGAGTTGTTCAAGTTTTATTTTAATGATATTCTGATTACAATATTAGTTTATTTCAACCTATGTTGCCAGGAAACGGAAACGGATGTTACGGAAACGGAAACGGGTACGAAACGCGATATAAACGGCAATTTTCAAAAAACCTTGGTCATACGAAACGTTGACGGAAACGTCCGTACAATATATTAGTAAAAAATAAAATAAAAAAAAAACTATATATATATATAGAGTATGCATAGTACTCATTTTATAATTGTAGACCATGGAAAGCAAAATTGATAATTGATAAAGCACTCAAAATATTTTGAATTAATTGAAATTCAGAAACTTCTAAGTTCTAAAGAGTCATCATCCAACATGGTTACAATTTCAATGATTCACATATACATAATAATAATCTAGATTCTAGAATATATCATCTAGATTTCCTCATAGTCATAATCATCTCCATGAACACCACTAGCACCGACATTTCCACTCCCACTAGCTCCACTCTCCCTCCCTTTGTGCAAAAGATCCTGGATTCTTCTTCATCAATACCAAGCAGTGAAAGTTGGCTAAGAGTTGCAGCAGAAGCATCAAAGTCGCTAGTCTCAGGATCAATATCCCAAAGTTTGTTGGGACCTCTAACATAGGCTTCACTCTTGTGTGATAGAATGCGCAAATTGGAATGCACATACACTAAATCCTCGGCCTTCTTGGATGCTAACTTGTTCCGTTTGGCTGAGTGGATGAAGGAATATGTACTCCAATTCCGTTCTGCTGAGGAATTGCTAGCCACCTGTTACAAAAAAGAAGTTATAAATTTTCAATTAGTAATACTATAGTATTAATTTACTAAGTACGAACATACATTTTTAATTAATAAACAAACTTTTGATTTCATTTTAATATTTGATACCTGTGAGAGGATTTTAATGGCAACAGGTTGCAGCCACTTGGCATCATGGCCATGTGCACACCACCACATGCATGGGGTCATGGTGGGTACCTGTCACAGTGTTGCATCTATTTCACCCATGCTAGTATTAGATGAAGAGACAAAGAGCGTCATTTCACAGCGGATTGTACTAGTTACATCTGAATCAGGAAAAAGCCTCCGGAATGTTTGCCTTAGCTCCACTTGCAACTTCATGGTCATCATATGGTTTTTGCCTACCAGGTAGTGCAAGTATTTCACTGCTATAAATTTGGGATTTAGGGCATAGGCTAGGAGATGCAATGGGGTGGTCATTTTATTCCACCTTCTCATGATCACGTTCTTAACTTCACTGTAGAATTTTTTCTTCAGGATCCTGCTCTTTTTGTTGTATGATGTCTCTAATTTTTTCAAGCATAGAGTCAATGCCATCATAGATCTCCCCTATGCAAGCATTATCCGTGTCTGCATATCTAATCATAGATAAAATAGGCTCAGTAAAACTAAGCAAGTATGCAAACTTTGCCCACCAAATATCATCAAGTATCACTGATTTTATTTTGATGGCTCTTTCTGTGTTTGATTGCCTCCACACGGACCAAACATCATCAATCACCATAAGCCTTAAGGTTTGCTTTACCTTCACAAGTCGTCTCAAGACGAGCGTGTGAGAGACAAATCTCATTTCAGCAACCTATTAAAATAAATTAAAAAAAAAAATTAAAAGGAATTCAATTGATAATTTGATATTTCATAAAAAGTTAGCAAATAAAAATTAGAAACTAGGAAATTGTTTGGTTACCTTCAACAACTCCAATGTCGAGAACCTCCTAAAGATAGCCTGGGGACATATGATGATTTGTGATAAACATTTGGATCTCATTTGCCTCTGTATAAACTTCCTCAATCCATGGTATTTTTCCAATCTTCTGCAGCATCAAATTCAAGGAGTGTACTGCACAAGGTGTCCAAAAAATGTACTCATATCTCCCCTCAACAATCAGCCCTGCTGCTCTACAATTTTTGGCATTGTCCGTGATGACTTGGACAACGTTTACAGGGCCCACTGACTCAATAGCCTCAATTAAAATATTAGCAATAAATTGAGCATCTTTCACTTCACCCTCACAATCAACAGCCCTTAAGAACATTGCCCCTTTAGGGCACACTGCAACAATGTTGATTAGGGGTCTATTTCGGGCATCTTTCCATCCATCTGAAATGATAGATACCCCTGAGTCCTTCCATGAGTCCCTAATTGGCTGCAAAGAAGTATGTACATGGGCCACTTCTTTCGCCAACAATGTGGTTCTAACCTTCTCATCACTAGGGCTTTTATACCCTTTCGGTGCATCATTAATACCTCTCACCATTTGTTGCCAATAAGGTGAGCGCAACACATTGAAGGGCACCCCACATGCATAAATGCATCGAGCAACCAACTCATCAGCAACATCCCTTTTCTCATTTGCAAATGCCTGCTCTAATGGGCCTTTGGAAATTCTCTTTCGTGACAAATGCTCTCCCTCTGTTGGAGTTTCAACTGCAACTTGGATAAAAGGATGGTTTGATGGGTTGGGTGGTTTTTGTGAACCCCTATTTTGCAAAGGAGCTGTTTTAAATCTAGCTCTTAAAGCTTCCATATCAGCGTCCTCTTGCTCTTTCATATATGCCAATATATGTTTATGTTCAACCTTGTTACATTTTCTAATCCCCGTTCCTGATTTCCCCCATTAAATGAGCTTTGAGTTAGATATATGAGGACTTGAAATGCATATTGCAATGATTGCATATCCAAGATGGGCTCCCACCACTAACAACATTCTCTAGCACTTGTAGATGTGTCCAAAGAGGAGAATTAGGATTTTGTTTTGTGGGATCCAGGCCCTCCCTTTGGCTTGTTTCCCCATGGCCTCCCCCTAAAGCTAAATTGGATGCCATTTATATTTAATATCTCAAAGTTCAAACCTACAATGAAAAATAAAAACAAAAACTTAGAAAACAATAAATAAAACTACATCCTACATATCCTTTTCTATTTCTGATCACCATGTTTGCCGTAAAGGTGCGAGGTGAGCACATACACAGAGTTCTGATTTTTTAATAAAAAACAACAAATAAACTATAAACAAATAGAAAAAAAATTAAACCCTACGCATTATATTCTGGTTTTGATCACCAAGTTCATAAATAAAATTACACCCTACATATTCTTTTATGTTTTTGATCACCAAATTCGCCATGAAGGTGCGAGGTGAGAGCATACATAGTGTTCAATTTTTTTAATAAAAAAACAACAAAAAAAACTCTAAAAAAATAGCAAAAAAAAATTAAAACCTACACATAATATTCTATTTTTGATCACCAAGTTCACCGTACAAGTGCGAGGTGAGAGCAAACACAGAGTTTAAGATTTTTAAATTAAAAAACAACAAAAATATTTTTTAAAAAAAGTAGTAAAAAAATTAAGCCCTACGCATCCTATTTTGTTTATGATCACCAAGTTCACCGTATAGGCGCGAGGTGAGAGCATACATAGAGTTTGGATGATATTTTTAATTTTAAAAAAAATATAGTTTCTTATTAAAGAAGTGCAAAGTAAATGTTACATTTTTTTCTTTACGTAAGTTTTAAAAATTATTAAATCAAAACTACATATTGATATCGTGATCATTGATTATGCACATCATTCGTGATCATTGACACATTTTTCTTAAAGAAAAATGTTTAAAAAACCTAATTTTTCTTCCTTGAAGTTGATCCTCCTTCCAAATCTGCTACTAAACTCCTCCTTGAATGCTCTTAGCTCTTAGTAACGAGCTTCTTAGATTCCTCCTTCAAGTTGCTCCTTGATGTCTCTTTGCTCTTCACAATGGTAAATATTAGTTTAATATAACTAAATTCAACAAAAGAAAGAAATGATTGTGATTTAGAATGGATTAAAGATGTCATGATGTATCTTTTAGGAAGTGTCTTTAGGAAGGTTGGGTGGGTAGATTGGGTCTAGAAACAACAAGGCCATGATATGGCAAATCCTGCCGAAGATGATGTTTTTTGTTATGCGAGAAGAGTAAATAAAATAATGTTGAAGTGTAGTGTTATTTATCAATTATGCAATGTACAGTGGGAGGAAAACGGAAATTTGTTTGTAATCTGAATGCCCCTTCCTCGTGGTTGTAACTCAATAGCTATGTTAACTGTACTTGAAATGTTGTTTTCACTGCACAGTCAAAGCGGAAAGAGATGTTGAGATATTGAAAAAATAACGTAGAAAATATGCATAGAAGTTAATTTGATTTATGCTCTTTGTTCGATATTTGTATCCTTTTAATGTTCGCTATCTGAAAGGAGGACAAAACAATAATGCATAAACAAATAAACATGTAACTATTATCGTAATTGTATATGCTTAATATATAGAAAAAAAAAGTATACCACGAGACATGTAACAATCCTTCAATCTGAATGAATAAAAGTTTCTAGAAAATGTTCACAACTTTGTTAATGTGATGGATTCCTGTCACTATTATAGATAAGGATCCAATCGAGGATGGATCAAGTGAGTCTATAAGATCTTGTATTGTCATGTCGGGTGTAAATTTCCAAGATTCACAAACAGTATGAATGTTCTCCATTGTGGTATTTGCAATTACAGAGGGGGAACATCTTGCATCACCTTTTTCATATTTTGATTTTTATTTGTCAGCAAAGCCTATAATATGCAATCTTGAGTCCACAACCAATTTTGTTACAAATTTATGACAAGTGCTCTAGTAAATATGTATGCAGAATGTGGAAGCGTACACAAGGTGTGTGACTTGTTTGACAATAAACCTCGGGAAAATATGTTCTCATGGAATGTAACTATTACAGGATATGCACAAAATGGCTTTTACAAGAATGCTCTCAATCTCTTTGAAGCAATGAAGCAGTTAGGAATTTACCTCAACCATGTAAGTTTTGCTAGTGTTTTATTAACATCCAACCATATAGATTTAGTAGATGAAGGTTGCAAATACTTGAATGCCATGAGTGGTGGTTCTTATTACACTATGCCCACAATAGCTCATTGTATGCATGGTTGACATTCTTGACCATGTAGGATATATACATATGTGTCGATGATGTAAGTTTGTTAATCTTGGCCGTCCACATCTTGTCTGTTGTCATAGGGGTGAGGGTTCGACCCAACTTGCAAAACCCTTTGGCGCAATTAAAGAATAAGTAGGGGTTTCTCCTCGAGGAGAAAGTCTACGCCGCTAGGGTCGATGATGGAAGGTGCAGTGCATTGTTGGGAGGGGTATAGGTGACTATGTAATTTTATTTTGTTCCAATTTGAATATTGTGTAATAGTAAAGAAACTGGGTATTTGTTTAGTGTTTAGGAGTTCTATAGGAATGTATTCATTATATTGACCTGCTTGATAGTATCTAAAATTATTATGGAAACGGAAACAACATATATAATATGATTGGACCAGGTGCGGGTGCGGGTGAGACTGGTGTGGATGAAATTATCATAGACAGTGTGTCTATTTCCAACAAATAAGTTAAACAAATACATGCCTAAATTTTAGTAGATTTTTTTTCGGTGCCCGAGATCACATCGATATATAGTGTGCTTGTATGTGACGTTCTTGGAGTTGATGTAATTGATGCGTCAATGTTTAGAAATGGAAAATTTGATCATTAACATGGATGTCAACCCAACAAAATGAAGCCTTTAATTCATTTTTTTTTTTGGATACTTTACCTATGAACACAATTATTTTATCACCTACTGAAGTATTAGAAAGTTTATTTAGCTAGAAAAAAAGCACACTCAAACAAATTTTGATGAGTGTTTTGACCCTGAAGCATTAATGTTTTAAGGATGACAGATAATGGCTTTAACAAAATTCAACATTCTCTTGGTGAAGCATAATAATTTTGAATCCAATGCGAGAAATAACTGTTTGAAGGTAACAAAAGATTTGTTAGTAAGTATTTCAAACATGAATCTTAATGTAGCAGGGTGGAGGAAAAAAAAAAATACCTCAGACGGATGTTACGTCAATTTGAACAAAAACTTTCTTGATTGGTAAAAGGAAATTATGCAGATTTGATAAGACTATGTGATGGCACATTTGTTCCTGGGCGTTGTTTAAGCTTCTCAATGTATTCAGTGGGCAGATTGGAATCCCTGTGGAGACCTGACCGTAATGAGATTGGCTCCATTTACATTTGTCTTGTTCCATTTAGTGTGTATCTTATAAAGGTAAGGAGGAGCATTTATTTTTCCATTATATGCAGTGACAGTGGATATGTGTGTGTGTGTGTGTGTGTGTGAGAAGAAAAAAATTAATTAAAAAAGGCCTACGCAACTCAGTCAAGGTCAATGTATTGTTCGAAGCACGAAAAACCAATTCAACTCTGATTTAGATTTTCCGCATGTAGTGGTAGAGTTGATTCGCAGGTACACCTGGCAAGCATAAGAGGAAGAAGGCAGGCTTTATAAAATAGGTCACCAGGTGTAACATGCAAGATTAGGTACTCGAGTTGGAGTTAGACATAAAAGAAAAGGAGATCAACTATACAGAGCGAAAAAGTGGCGAGTGGTGTGCAGCCACGTGAAGCACAAGGTTTTTATGAGGTCGAAAATGCCTTCGCGATGCAAATGTTAAGCCTATATTCGCGACACTCAATTATGCAGAGATGATAAGTAAATACCCAACCAAACAGCACGAAAATGCCAACGATAGGGGTTCGATTCTTGAACCCTGTACTGTCGAATTCGGGACCTCGTGGGGCGAGAAACGCCTGGACACGGGTGGCCTTGGCATGTAATCTGAAGGATGGAACGTCCTGCTCTGCGTTAACGTGGATGTTAGTAAGGGGCTGGAAGGAAGTTGTTAGCGTTAGTGGTTAGTGTGAATTAAACCTAAACTAACCCTAAGGCCTAACATACATCCTACACTACTATCCTAAGTGGATTTTTTAAATTACAAAAAAAAAAAAGGAAAGGAAAATAAATCTAAATTCTAAAACCTAAGGTTTAACTAAGACCTAGGTCGAATGAATTATGTAACCTAAACTAATCCTAAACTAAGGGGTACGCAGACCCTTGGGAGGAAAAAGGGATAAGGATGGGAAAGAGGCATTCATTGGTATTAAATGAACTGTCCCTTCGTGGACGGCGCCAGTTTTGGCAGGACAGGCAAGGAAATAGAGGTATCCATTTGGAAGTTATGGCTAAATTCATTTGCATGGAAAATTTGAAATTTGGAGGCTTGCCAACCCAAGTGGCGGTGGCGTGGAAGTAAGGAGAAAGGCAAAGCCTTTAATGCATTAATTGTTTTTTGGTCCTCGCGACCAGCTCGCCTTGGAAACAGCATGAGGGAAAAATTGGTTTTCATTTTTGTTGGTTTGAGCCTTTTGAAAAGTTGCTCTGCATTTGGTTTTTTTGGTCTAGTTCAGTCGAACCAGCTCTTGCATTTGACATTTTCCTGGAAGATTTGAGGCTGTTGATAAGCCTGAAGAAGGAAGGGAGTGCTGGGAATACTGTGTTGCCGATTGTGGAAGAAAAACACGGCAAGCAACGTTTTCTTCGAGTTCTGGAAGAGAGAATACAGGCACGTTAAGCCCTTCTCTTTAAAAATCTTTGCTTGATTAAATGTTTCATTAAAACAACCCTGCTCTTGGGTTGGGATTGCATGATTGTTGTTGAGTTGAGTTGGAAATGGATTTTGTTGGTTCTTGCTTTCTTTCGTTGGGAAAATGAAAAGGAGATTTGATTCTGGTTGCTTTGCCTTGATTTGTTCTTGCTTGAATCGTGTTGGAAATGATTTTTAGTATTGAATGAAGATTGTATAAAATGGTTGAAATGTGGATATTCCTTCACTGTTCGTGTTGTTCGAAAATGGAATAGACTGTGCAATCGCCTTATGGTGAAATTGTTCTTTAAATACAATCTTTTCTTGCTGTTATATGAGGAACTGTCCGTGCATGTAAACAAAAAGAGACAAGTGGAGATACAGTCGTATATATTTCTATGAAATGGGTTTCATTGAATCTTGCTGTCATTTTTGGAAACAATAGGAAATATTGTCTTGACTGCTGAGTTTTGTTGTCTTGTAATTCTTGAATGATGTATCTTCCCGTGTGCTGGACGTTTGACAGTAAGGGAAAATTTATTGATTATATATAGGTATATATATATATATATTGTGACTGTACACTTACACTATTTATGAGTTGTTTTCACTATTGAACAATCGTTATTGCTAACGAACTGGAAGGAAGGGAATAATAGATGATGAAGTAGTTCTTATAGAAATTTTCTTTAAGAAAGTAGATTCTTCTTGTACTCTTTGGATATTGGATGGAAGTGGCATTCGGGTTCACCTTGAGTAATTGAACTCGAACCATAGGAAGTTTAAGCAATAATATCATTGCTGTACCTTTTCTTGAGTAGGAACTAAGTGAATACGTATTGGGTATTCGTGAAATAGGGAAAAAGATAACTGTTTTTCCTTCTTAAAGTTATCTATGGATTTCGTTTCTCCTTGTCGAAAGAATAAGGTGGTTTCACTGTGTTATATGAATGCTGTTTGGTCTTCTTATACGGACTGTTGACACAGCTTCCACTTGATTGAATTCTATGCAAAGAATGATTGTATTTCTATATACTGTAATAAAAAAAAATTTGGGATCTAATTTGTCTTCTGAGTTGCTCTGGTTGTACCGAGCTCATACAATTAACACTTGGTTTGGGTTTGCTCTTATAGAAGTATGGACAGTTGAATATGAGTTGTTTGTGGTATTGGATTGAATGGTACAGGCTATGAGAGTTTTTTTTTTTATAAGAACGACTGTTCTGTTATCCTTATAATGAGCTGTCTTGTTTGAGATGAACACGGATTAGGTGTTTGATTTTGTTTTGAACAAATGGTGTTTCATAGTGAAATTAAAAGGGAATGAATTCTTTTCCTGCCTGCTGTTTTAACCTGATGAAATTCATCGTCATGTGAATAATGGACTTGCTGTAGGTAACAGCAATGAATAAATGTTATTCTGAACGGGGTACGTTCCTAGAATTAGATCATCATGTGAATGATTGACTGCATGATTGAAATACTGTTTCTGTTTAGTATGCAGCAAAAGAAATATGGTTTCCTTTATTATGGCAATATATGGTATGTAACCTTATATTGTTTGATCTTGGATGTACCTAATGTTGTACTAATACGTTTCGAATCCTTAAATGAGTCTAATTCCAATGAAGTATGGATATGAATGGTGAATTCTTTCCTGTTTTCATGTAAAGCTGATTATATATGAAATTAATCTTGCTGCCGGAAAGTGAATTTCGAGCGGATTTTGTAAGTTTCACTCTGAACTGTTATCTTGAATTGATTTTCGTTTGGATTCCACTATTAGGACAGTCATGTGCAAGGAAATAGAGATATGAATGAATGTTTTAGAGAAATGATCTTTCTTCTCTCATTCAGTTGGAATCTGGAATTCGTGAATGATAAATTTTATAGTGCTTAGATGGGAGCTACTATATGCACTGTTGTTCGCTTTCTTGTCTGTACTTGAATGCTTTAAATTTAAAATACTTCATGAACGGAAAGGAAAGTAAAGGATTTATATTCAGTTAGTTCATCCTTTGCATTTGTTATTAATGAAAGGCGTGGAAAGGATAACTGAATGTTATATAGGCAGCAAGCTACTTGTATTCCTAACTTTACAAATATTGTAAATTGATACTTGCAATGATTATGTAAACGCGGGACAACAGTCTTATTGCTGATTGTGATAATATTTTGATAGTTCAGTTGACATGCTGATCTTCCCTTTGTGCCTATTTCGAGATTGATGTTTTGCAGTAGTTTCATAAAAGCAGGGTTCTTTTATTGAAACAGTTAGTTGAAGCATCTTATTTTAAGGATAAGTGCTTAATGTGCTCAGTTCATTGAACTGACCCGTGCAATTCATTTTGCAGATGGAATTTGATTAGAATGAAGGCTTGGCTGTTTTATGATGCCTCTTGATTAGATGTAAAACAAATTGTAAATGTTGTTTTTATTCCTCTTTGAGGAATTGTGAAAAGAAGAAAATATATTCTTCTGTCCTTGAGTTGTATGGATGCTTTGTATAACTATGCCCCAATCAGCTGGATTGGCAACTGTACAGATTATGACTTGAACATTGAATACAATTACGAGTGTGATATTTTCAATAATTATATCAGTTTGATATTGTTGTTTAAATTGGAAATATGATGTTATTTCTTGATTTGGAATTGTTTCATTATCCTTGGATGGGTGTTGAATTGAAACTGATATCTATTCTTACTTAAATGCAACTTTTAAGTTGAAGATGCGATTAGTTCATACTTGGGTAAAGATGAATTTTAAATTGACATTAAAAGGATTAAGAAGAATATGATTTCATAACCAGAAGGTATTCAGGATTAGCTTAGGAGCTAAGGAATATCAATTCAACTTCGGAGTAATCGAACTTCGCTTTCGAACTCCATTAATGATCCCGTTTGATAAAATTTAGAATTAAGGATATAAGATAGATATATCCATAACTAATGGACCTTAACTATATAACGTTAAGGAGAACAAATGAATTCATTTCTTGAAGTTAGACCTCGTTTGAATGACGTCTAATAAGTTAACATTCTGAAATTAGTTGTAGTTGGAAAAATCTTGGCTAAGTTTAATAGATTAAACTTATCATGTCCGTCGGTACGGACTGCTTAATCCAATGATTAAGAAATAAACCAAGTAAGGAATTGTAGCCCTTCGATACGAAGGTGAAGATACATAATAAACTAATGGACGGTTTAGTCCCTCTTAGTTATATACAATTGCAACGGAAACGAGGATCAAGGGATCAACACGAATGCTGAAAGTTGAATTTAATTATTAACTCGTGGCTAAGGCACTTGAGCAGGATGTGTATTCTCGATGGGTGGATTCTGCGAGGACATGCATATACGCCAGCCTACAGGCAAGGTGTTCTTCATGAAACGGGGGTCTCATGCGACACAA